>BGPR01000772.1:280989-376098 GCA_013235015.1 Araneus ventricosus
GGCGATGTGAATTCAAATCGTACAGTGATTTAAGGCGATGTGAATTCAAATCGTACAAACTATACTACTCCCTTGTCCAAACTTTTCCTTTCTGTAACTCGCTTTATCATTACCTATTTTTATGGAATTACATGTAGATTCGCAGTAGTCTTTAGTTTAGTAGAACTTATATAATTAGAGGGACGCTATATAGAGTTGACCAAAACAAGATTTGCCACTGACACATGGTTTGTGACAGCTTACGAAAAAGTTGAAATGCCATTTATATTTCTTTTCGTATGCAATTTTTACATTTGTAAATTCAAGACTAGAAAATCGAGCGTGAAGAAGCTTGTAGTTATTGCTTCTGCGTCGGAAGACTCATCATTCAGAGGAAAGTAAACTAATAATTTGCTTTCAACTTTTAAAATGCATTCCAAGAAAAAAATTCTGAATCATTTAAGGAGAATTCAATATGGGAATCGACATATACGCTGAATGATCTAACAAAATTATTTGTCATGTGTCGTGGTATGGAAGTTAATGAGACATGCCGACTCGTGTGTAGTCTTGTTCATCTGACAATAGTACTAAATAATTAAGTAGTTACGTTTATCAATCTAAGTAATAAAATTTAAAAAAAAGTGTAACAACTTCCAACTGACGCACTGACTTATTACTTAGTAACCCTCCAGAATTTCAGTTTCTTTGAAGGATTTTTATCGAAAAATGTTAAAGAAATATAAGATACTAAGTCTAGTGTCTTTTCCAAAAGTAAAACCCACTTACTACATGAAATCTATGCTTGTTTCTTACACCTTTATTCTCTTGAATGCTAAGTCATCGAAAGCATTTTCCTGGGATGGGCCGTCGTAAAATGTTGAAATTTCCTTTTCTTGAAAAATAAAACAATAAAAACGATTACAGCTAACGTTTATTGCTACTGTTGACATTTCAAAATATCTAGTCGACTTTTGGTATTCCATCTCTTCTCCTAAATTCAAGAATATTACGATATCAAATATTCATCTGAAATATTGAGTGAATTCTCACAAGTATCGTAAGAAATAAGGAGTCCATGTCGAGTATTTTCAGCAGAATTAATGAAAAGATTCCCGTTTTCAATGCTAAAACAGAATTCTTCGATTGAAAATTCTTTGTAGATGTCATGTAATTTTTTGTCTCCAAGGCTTCAAGGAAATATGAATTCCATGTAGAGAAAAAAATATCTGATTCCCACAAATCGTTGTAGAAGATGACTGCATCGTTTGAAAACGGCGATTTCTTTTTACAAAGCCGTTGTTTTCGGTATTCGGGTTTTGAAAACGCGAATGTGTTAAGAACAATGTACTGAGAAATTTACTTATTTGATCTCATTTCATTCCCGTTGCGTTTATTACATCCATTTGTAAAGAATATACGCTTGGCATGTGCAGTGAGGAGACAATTGATTTTTTCCGAAAAAGACATAGTACTGTTTATGAAAATGAATACAGATTAATTTACTTTTTTCTCAACAGTTCAACTATTGATCCATTCATGTTTTATTAATAGAATATTTTACAAATCAGTATAATTTTATATAAATGGGTCAATCTGGCAGTCAAATATCAGAAACCAAAATCAATTTCATTTTTTAAAACTCCTATTCTTGATTGTTTTTGCATTCATTATTTAAACATTTTGTTTAATCAAAGCATAGAATAATATCGTACGTTTTATTAATCTTTATTTCTTACATTTAGTATTAAAAAATTAAAAATTATTTTTCCTGAACTAAACAAGAACTCCAATGTACATGATACTAATTAATACATTTATGAAATTCTTTATTATTGGTTCTATTTGTTTAAGTTAACTTTTAGTATAAATACAAAATTAGTCTATATACAAAATTTTGTTGAAATATTGTTCTCTCCCTTAAAGATAGAAATTTTTAATATCTAGAAGAAAATAGTTTCAAATCAGTTTAAATTATGTACAAAATATTCAAATGGTTAATAAATAATTATAAAATATTATTTTCGTTGAGCTAACAATATTACTAAAGCTTATGATTAAAAATTTTGGTTCCATGATATTTTCCTCCACATGAAAATAATTTTCTGGCTAATAAAAATATGTTTCACTCTTAATGGCAGAAATCATATCTTGATTGGACTACTATCGAAACAGTTAAACATAGTCCTTCATTAAAATCCCAAATATGAATATTTTCAAGAAAATATGGATGGACAGTTAATTCAAAATGCAAATCCACTTTAGATATTTTAATATTTATTGATGTATTTAAAGTATTTTACACTCAAGCATGGACGATTTTGGTCTCTTAGTAGAAATTGTACACTGCAATATTTATTTCGTGAATCATCTTTACATTCTTCCATTACTATAGCCCCCGGAAGAAGTGTGAGTCAGCTTACTTATCCAGTGACTTACTTATCCTGAAACCAAACGTCCAGTTACCCACGCCTGTCTAAGCATACAGGGAAAGCTAAATGGTAGTCTTCGTGGTGTTAATCGGAAACTGAGAATGGTCTTAATAGTCACCACTGGTCACGGTCCAACTCCTCCCGAAGGATATACCTCCCATCATCGGAATAAATGTAACGCAACCCCACATCTTAACAATGTCCACCAGGAAAGACAAAAATCACTTACTTATCCGGCAGCTTCTCAACCACAATCACTTGGACTCCCCTACAGTTTTTAAAACACAAAGGAGTTACTCGGCCCGGACTTGGCATGCGGCACATGCGACGAAACTCTCAGGCAGATGTAAGACCCTTCATTTGTAGGATGTAACTCGACCTTATGTTATTACAGCATCCCACCGGAAGCTATCCCCTGCTAAGTTATATGACAGTTTCTCATCCCCATATTTGATGTGCCCCCTTAAGTGGGAACACGGGATTATTTAAAAAGTCAGTTCGTTCCTGATATTGGAAATGTGTCTATCTTAGATGCTTTGCTTAATTTTTATTGCAAAACAATTATCATTAAATTTAAAACATATAAAAATAAGCATATAATCGCTCTAAATTTACGCATTTCTCAAATATTTGAATATGAGTAGTATAGCTTAACACTTAAAACGATGAAATTTGAATCTTAAAATTTCGAAAAATAAAGTATTGAATGCTTAAAAACTCATATTCTTTTTATAATTTAATTTGAAAAACAATTCCAGGAAAATGTTTTGCTCTTACTCTTGTGGCTTCATCAAAATCTACACTTAACATGTTCCAGTGAAAGTAATCTGGGAGAAAGAAAACAATTTTGACGTAAACCACTTTAAAACTTGATGTGCCTCTCACATTCCAAGGTTGCATAAAGTACAACAAAACAAGAAATAAAGTAATAGCACTAATCATATTAAAACACCGCAAGAACAATGTGGAACCTCATTTTTTTTATTTATCGCAGATAATGAGTTCTGGTTCAAAAAATACTTTCCTGAGTGACAACTGCTAGTGGTCAAGCGAAGAAGCCAGAAGAAACTTTCATCTCGTAAATCCCCTTTGTTGTTCCCGGAGGATCGTTTCGCCGTTTCTTTGTACATAAAGCGTCATAAAGCGGCAAAATATCTAATTGACCGTTGTTCGGAAGGGATAGAAGTGAGGGGTGAATGGGGACTTTACGAGGCCAGTCTCATTAGGACGCATGATTACATTGGAGTTACGCAAGATGGACACGGTCTATCGGAAGACGCGGTCGCTAATTGTGCATCCTTCCCTCTTTTATATTTAGTCTCAAAGCTCCTTTCATTGTTTGCTATCACGCGAACGACGTCTCAGAGGAAGAGGTATCCCTCGGAAGTGGTGAGATGAGCTTATTTTTTAGATCACACGAACAATCACAGGGAAAACAAATATTTGGTTTCATGGGCTTTTAGAACTCAGGCGTGGATATTCGTTGAAAAAGTAATATGTTTTATGAAAAACTGAACGCTGTTTTGGAAGAAAATGACATGGAGATCAAAATAATACTAACCTATTTATTTATCTTTTGGGTTGAGTTTAAATTAACTTGGTAGTTCTCTAAAATTAACTTTAAATTATTTTGACAGTACTATTTTGCTATACTGCCCTCGTAAGCTTAAAAGGGATATCTCATTTTTTTTTTTAATTTTCAGATTTTTCTTACTTAGTAACGCTTTGAGCTTCCCGACATTATTCCTAAGTAAAAAGGATGTATCTTATTGAGAAATAGCTGGAAACCACTAAAAAAATATTTACTAAATATGGAAAATCTGAAAATTGAGACACGCCTTCTAAGCTTAGGTGGGTTGTATACGGATAACATCTGCTTTTTAATCGTATTTACTGCGAAATGTTTTGAAAGCATTTAAAATGAGCTGTATATATATTCTACTTTATTTTTTAATTCTGTAATTAATTATTTCAAAATAGTGAAATATACTTAGTCCTGAAAAACCCTGCAGAGATGGGTATATGATACTAAGAATCTATATGTGAAGAAAAGCATACTGTAGTGAAATTTTGCTTTTAGAAATAAAGAAGAAATGAAATGATGTTTTTAAGAGATTTTAACAGATTAAGGAAAACAAAAGTATAAGTTAGAAACGCTAGAAATTAAAAATATTACTTATGTATTTCGCCAACTTTAAAAATTGAAAAAGAATAAATAAATGAAAGAACAAACATCTTTCGTCACTAAACGATATTTCTAACATCTTCATATTTTTTTTCACGTAAATTTCTGCATTGAGTAAATTATAAATATTTCCATGTACCTCCCTTGTACCACATACCTACCACAAACAAAATTATAAGATAATACGCATTGTTTGAAAGATGCGTCTTTGGTATTGAATTTGTCTCTTGAAAAGCAGAAATTTTTGTACTTCAGAAAATCAACATTTAAGCGATAGTAATTGAATTTAAGAAACTCTTCATTTGCAAAATATTTATTATGCTTAATTCTAGTTGTGGTATCCGTGAGCACACAAGAAGCTGGTCTAGAGAGAATTGCGTCAATGATAACATCATAATCCTTCTATGACGAATCTACTCAGGTTGTTATTGAAATCCTTCCTTAGCCATGTTTAGCCAGTTTTCAATAGTTTGCTGAGCGAATTTTTAGAAGTATCATAATTCTCTCTTTTAACCCACTTGACTTATTTCATGCTCATAAAGAGAGAATTTAGTCGATTTTTCACCCACTTCTTAAAGTGTTCGAGTTCTGAAATTTTGTACAATTCAGTGTTCTTGAGGACAATACATTATTGGAATATTTTCAGATCTTTCTTTCTACACATGTTTATTTAACCTGACGTGATTCATATTTGTAATATATTTTTTAATTATTTCCTTACCATCTAGAGTTCTGAGGTTTAGTGCATTTGAGTATTCTTGAAAGAAAAATTCACTGTTTTAATATTTTCAGAACTTCAATAAATAGATTAATATATATAAATTTTATTCACTACCTGGTAATGAATTTGCAAAAAAATGACTTCTAGATTCCGTAATATTTGAGATACTAATGAATTAAAAATTAAAGAATAAATTGCAGAAAATAATTAAAATTTAAAAATTCTAATTTTGAGAACTTATTATTATTTCTAATTATTATAATATAAATGTGATTAAAAATTTGCATTTATTTCAAAACTGTTGCTTGATAATGTATTATAAAAAATATCCATTTTGATTAAAATTTTGCTGATACTTATTTTTATGCATTTTAGAACCCACAACAACCACTTCATTTTCTTAAAAAAAATCAAAGTTAATTTTTTGAGGAAATAGTATTTAAAGAATAAATATCATGATCACGCAGTTGTTCTTTTCCAAACGCATGTACATTTCCTCATCCTTAAGAAGTGTAAAAATGAATTTAAAAAACGTATATATATATATATATATATATATATGTGTGTGTAATGACTTAGAAATTTTTCCTATATTTAAAATAAATCCTTTTCAACGAGAGATATTTTTTAATTACGAACGAATTATTTCTACTTCAATCCTATGACAAAACACTTCTACTCTAACTAGACTCGCAAGAGTCGCACTGCTTCTAGAGCCTCAACTTCGGTACTTTCCCCTTTTTGGTCTTTTAAAAACTCTCCGCATCTGCGTAATTTCCTCTTCTCGTAATCATGTAACGCATTGAGCAGTCACGCCGTTTTTCGGCGTAATTCTCCACTCCTGGCCATGGATTTAATATTCTCCTAATATTTTAAACGTTTAATCTTAATATAATATTTAGTACTCTATAACTTATTTGATTTTGCTTATCTTCGAAATGGAATAAAATGTTTTAGACATTTAACGACTGCAATCTTCTTCAACTACCTCTACACTTCACGTAACGGAACAACGTTACATAAAGACGACAGGATGTAATCTGTGTGGAAACCCCGTAGATCAAAGTTTCCTACTGCTAAAAAGAACTCCATGAAAAGAATTTACCTATAAAATCAATTGTATCGGCCACATCCATGAAGTTTAAAGTTCTGCAATTCTAGTTGTAATGTTGAAAAATTTCCATAGTGCCTTCTTCAAGCATGAGTTCATTTCTAATATGTGTCTGCAATATTTGAAATGTGCAACGCATTCATCTTCCAAGTTATTTCAATGCACCAGCTTCAAGTATTTAATTCATCTACTTCACCATATCGGCAAAAATGGATTCAACATGTGTTCTCCTCGACAGATTTCATTTTCTAATGTGTGATTTATTCTTCAAAAGTGTTTTCGGATTTATTTTTTCATCAAAAATTTATGTTTTCGAGACTCGTGGATTATCATTGCGTTATTGGTTTCAAAAAACTGCACGTTTCAAACTCACATGCGTAAAAAGTAAAAACTGCAGCTGATTCAAATAAATTCTAAAATTCCTCGACGTGGTGCACCAAAAAAATATAACTTTTAATCGCTAATTGTTTGATTATTTAATTTTGATTATTAATTGATTTTAGGTTTTATATTTGAAAAAAAAATATTTGGTATTTTTATGTATTGATTTTCAGTTCTTAAAAAATATGATTCAGTAATTTTTGAAAAGTGCAATTAATTAAGTATTGATTTATATTTTGTGATTGATCATAAATTGATATGAAATTTCATTTGAAAAAGAAAAAAATTTAAAGTGGTTTTGATTTGAAACTAATGTTACAGTGTCCATATTAAATTTTGAAATTTAAGGAATTCATGTTGAATATAAGATATTTTACAAAAAAATATTGATTTTTAAAGTTAGGCTTTATTATGTTTTTAATCATATGTTTCATTTCATATATTAATTTTTGACATTAATTTAAAAAGTGAAATTTTTGTTTTGATTGATTTTGAAATTTATTTTTCTGATAGCAGTGCTGTAATAAATGTTGAGGTAGGTATAAGGTTTTATTGAGAACAGCAAATAATAATATTAAAAAATGTGGTGAATTACTATGCAAAGTCGAATATATTATTTTCAAGTTTGATGTTACTAAAAAGTGTTTATTATTAAAAAAAAAATGCGTATTAAGAAATGGCTTAGATATTTATAAATCAAAATGTCTAAAATGATGAAAATACTACTCATAAATTTTAATTGATTCATGAATTAATTTTGTTTAAAATGCTGAAAGTTCTAAAATTTCCATAAATTTTATTTGATTCATAAATTAATTTTACGTAAAATCAGATTTAAATGTGTTGTTGGAGTATGGCAAATAATTTATATTACATGACTTAAAAGAAAAGTAAATGAAACGAATTTAACTCTACTTAGAAAAATAAATAAAGCATAAGAAAAAATTAATTAACAACAACTCCCTCCATTCTGAAGCCTCTGGATATCTGTTTTGTCCTCCAGACTGCTATAACAGCTTGATAGTGAGTTGTGTTAATAATAAACAAAAAGAGCTTTCTCAGGAGATTTTGCGATGTGGATTAGCACAGAGTTTGACCATCAGAACCAAAAGTGCTCATCTCTGCAGGCTATAATGTCCCATCGTGTCTTTCTTCCTAAACAGAAAATTCTTCACTTTATAAAAATAAAAAAAAAATTAAGTCATAATTTTTAATTGCCATACTACCATCACGACACTTACCAACTTATAAATTTCCTGATTTCTGAAAAAGAAAAAAATAAATATATAATAAATAAATAAAATATTTATATTTTAGAATTATATATCAATGTTTTTTATTTGGTTACATTTACAGTTTTTACATGTACCAAGCTTCAAGAACTTTATCCAAGAATTATAAGAATTTACTTTAGTTTTCATATTTCTATTCTTATGAAGTACATTTGAAATTATTTTTGTATCTTTTTGCATATTCATTATTAATATTATTACTTCCTGGCCATGATCATTAGTATAACAAATATTCAATTTTTGAAAAAACTTTTCCAACTTCGCAGAGTCGATGCCAACTAGGGCCCTGTTGTTATGCGAGTCTTGCGGAGGGGGGAAATTGTAATGACTTAGAAATTTTTCCTATATTTAAAATAAATCCTTTTTAACGAGAGATATTTTTTAATTACGAACGAATTATTTCTACTTCAATCTTACGCACCAAAAACTGAGAGATGTATATATCTGATATATATATTAAAGGTTATTTCCATATTTGTATAAATTCGTTTGACGTTGTTTAAATGCATTTCATACCTTCTACTAATGCATCTCAACACGCATTCAAGTAGACTGAATTGATGCATTGATACGTTGTTCTTAATGCCTATCAATGAATTTGCATTTTTAAACTAAAACATCACTTAATTTGAAATGCAATTTTCATTATATTTAGAATCAAATAATAACAAGTTAGGTTTAATAGAACTCTTTATATAAAAATCATTTATCTTGTTCAATTCGTTGAAGATGCGAGGGTTCAATCTCTAACAAAGTTCAAACCCTTTTATGCAGTAGATATGAAATTTAACCGAATTTTATTGAAGTACCGAGTATCGAGAATAAAACTAAATTTTAGAGAAGCGCCAAACCTCGACCTTCGAATGAATTATGCCAGTGCATTCCCCATTCTAAAAGCAATAGGTATGAATATGTTGAATAGTACATTTTGATCGAAACAGAAACTTTGTTTTGTAGTTAAGACAGCACGAGTTCCTATTTCAGCCTCGTCATTTGACCGATCAGATTAACGTTTGTCCTATGCAAAGATAATTGCAATTTAGGGTATCTAATATTTGAATGAGGTATTTCGCACAGTTTCAGAAGGATTTATTCATCTTTCTGTAGAAAAAACTCAAAGATGCTTGAATTTCTGCCATTAAATAAAATATCAATGCCTTCCCTCCCCCCGATTTTCTATTACATTTTGAGAAATAACAAAAAATGCGACTTCTTATATGTTTAATTTTTATTTGTATCTTGTTTTTTATGGTTTTTTAATCTATAGAGCAGCAAAACAAAAATGGTCTAAATAATTCCAAAATTTCCATTTTAGCTAATCGTGAATTGTGTAAAAGCATTCATTTCCTTTGCCGGAGAATAAAAATTTGCAAATGAGACTTTAAAGAGTTATGATTAAGTGCACTTTTTTTCAAATTAGTTTCTGCCTATTTATGGCTAAAATCTCTATAAAATCATATCTTACTCTTCAACTGATCATCAGCAGAAGTATTATGTTTAATTTTTTATATAAGTAAAAATGCAGTAGAAGCAATTATGCTCCCAAAATGCCGTCATAAAATGCATGGGAGGAAAATCAGAACAAACAAGCAAAAAAACGAAAAAAATCTGAATTATCTCTATAAAGTCTGATGGTACTTCTTAGTTTAAAACTTTATATGAATCTCAATTCAAATTTTTAAAAGGTTCACACAGGAAAGGGTTCAAAATTCTTTCGAAAAATTTAGTCTACAAAACACATCTTACTTAAAAAACTTTAATACGAAAAAGAAGTAAATCATTTTTTTTTCATACAAAATTTTTCAAATCAATATGAGTAGCCATATTTTCAAAATGAATACATACAATAAAAAACAATATCTCATTTCCAATTCAGTATGATAAAGTTATTACTATTTGCGCCTATCCATTGCAACTGAGAATCAAATGCGAGTATAATAGATTACTGCAATTCCTTGCGTTTTTTCCAAGAAAAGTGAACGCTAAATTGCTCACAGACAAAGACTTTCTTCGCTAAAATTGTTATTGACTTGGCAATCATATCTGTATCTATTACGAATTCTTATTCCCTGCATTTGTGTTGAAACTATACTTACTGCATATCATCCATCATATAATAGCAATCGCTACCAGGCAGTGGAATAATTCATCAATAAACATTCACCAATATTAAGGTGACCAACCGTCCTCCTTTTGTAAGTTCTGTTCTTCCTCGAAAAGTGTTCTAAAAATGATGTAAAAAATGTCTTTATTATGCATTTAGTACCTTACAGTATATTCTGTATTATTGTTGAAATGAATTAAATGTTTCTGTTATTTATGATATTTTTTAGATATAACTAATGTGGGTCCTACTTTTTAAGGAGGTGAAAAGTTGGTTACTTTACCGATATCAATCCCGCAACATTCCATGAAGCAAATAAATCGGCCGCATGACGAATAGTTTCGCCGAACGGCACAGCGCATATACAAAGGAAAAGACTTAATCACTGCAACTTCTAGAAATAAATTATACATGCGTAATGCTCCTCTATCGTCTCTATGGAGAATGGCATACAAAATTAAGTTTGAAAGAAGGAAAGATATGAAAGAATAGAAGTAAAAAAGTTTTTTCTCCACTAACTATGTTTCAATTACCCTTGCAATTTTCTCCGGTGTGTTAATTATTGTTAGGGTGCTATTTTCCCCATGTTTCTAAAGAAAGATCTTCAAATCTTGATCTTATTTTTTTATCATTGGGATAAAGATTGCTGGTGGATTAAATTCTCTCTTTGTTTTTTTTGTATTTGGAATATTCGTTAAGATGTTTTGGAAATGGGTTAACCTTGTGACAAATATATCGAATGAATTATGTAAATATTTTCTATGCCCTAAGTAACAAGGTTTTTTCTGAAAAGATAGAAACTCATTAAAAGAGCGATTGGATTGCACTGCGTTTGCTGTTAGACTGATGAGAAACCTTTCGTCTAATTTCAAGACCGAGTATTCACTTCACTTTGTTAATGGTGTTTTCTCAGCCAGTGCAAAGGAGTAAATTACTCTACACAGAATTAATTTGCATACTAGGATGGGAAAAGAAAATTATTCTAAGCAGGCATTATCGAAATACACAGAAAATACTTCATCTAAATATATATTTCTTTCTCCTAAAAAGCTCCAATTTTTTCTATGAAAATTACACTTGATAAGCAAAGATATGTAATAATTAATTACTAATTTGGCCTTTTACTTCACTGGTTATTTATAAGAAAATTATAGGTAAAACTATATTAGCGCTGCGTAAAAAAAGAACTAATATACTTCTTGGAGAGAATCAGAAATGAAAGGTTATTAATGAATTATAGTTATTTAATAATTAAATTTTTGTGAACAATAAAAGTATGCAAACTCTAAATTTAGCAGGATTTATTTAAAAAAGCTTTATTAATTAATTAAAATTTCCAAAAATAAGAAAGAAGTCTTAGTATTGAAGAATTTCGGAGAAAATTCCTTTAGAATTATATATGTATATAAACCAAATTATAAATTTATATATGTACACACATAATAGAATAAATAAAACATATATATATTATAAGGGTGCGCTCGTGTATATCGATGACATAATTCTTTTTAGTATAATAGTCGAAGAACACTTAAGTCTCTTGAATGAAGTTTTAGATCGATTTGCAAGTTATCGATTCAAGTTTAATCCTGAAAAATATCAGTTTCTCACGAAATCTTGTAAATTTTTTTGACTATATCTATAACGTCACAAAGTTTACAAACTGACAAAGTCAAAACTGTAAAATTAAATGAATTTAAGACACCAGGAAACGAATGTGATGTAAAATCTTTCCTTGGTTTAGCAGGGTTTTACGGGCGTTACATAAGAAATTTTACTAAACGAGCAGCACCACTTTCTAATATATTACGTAAAGAAGTAACGTTTGATTGGAATGAAGAGGCACAAAAAGATTCGAGGATATCAAAAATGCATTATTAAACCCACCTGTTTTAGCCATATCACATTCTAACGTTGATTTTCAAGTAACGACAGATACAAGCGGTATTGGAATTGGTCTTGTCTTGGAACAAAAATGCCAAAACGGCGAAGTTTAAACCACTCTATTTTTACTCAAAAAATTAAATCCATCTGAGGCAAAATATAGTGCAACGGTTTTAGAATTTTTCGCATTTTTTTCGGCTTTAACTTCATGTAGGAAATATTTAATATGCAGGAAATTCAAAATTCTTTTGGATCACAAACCCCTCGAAGGTTTTCTATCTAATAAAAACCCTACATCTAAAATACTTTGATGGAAATTATCTCTTGAAGAATTTCATTATACTATTGTTTATGTCAAGAGTAAATTAAATGTGGTAGCTTATCATCTTCCTCGTTGCGTCAACGCTTTAACTATCGAATTTCCAAACAATCTAGAACTAACTAAACTACAAATAGAAGACGCAAATCGCCAAATAATTATAGATAAGCTAGAAAAAAATGAAAATGAGAGGTATCCAAATTACCTTATCAACGAAAAAAAATTACCTATATGAACGTAACAGTAAATTACCAAAAAGAGATCTAAAAAAACCAAATTTGCGTACCGCATTCTTTAAAAGCCAAAATTCTTGAATCGATTCATTCAGAAATAGGAGGACACCTTCGATTTTTCAAAACTTACAGTAAACTAACTGAACATTTCTTTTGGCCTCAAATGTATAAAAACACCAAAAATTTTATCAATTCGTGTATACCATGCTTATCTAGACGTAGTGTTGAAACTCAAATCGCACCCAATCAACCAGTGGACCAAAGCACATATCCCTCACAGTTCTATCACGCTGATATTTTCGGTCCATTGAAAGCAACAAAGGCAGGAAATAAATAAAATATGTCTTATCGGTGATCAACAATTTTTCTAAATATATTCATTCAGTTGCCTTTGAGAACATGAAATCTCAAACGATCATGAATGCGTTTTTTCAGATCTATATAGTTCATAGAGGTTGTCCTAAAGTTTTAATAACCGACAACGCTAAATATTTTTCAGCATTGAATTCTCGGAGTTTTGTGAAGTTCAGGGATTTGAAAAAGTGCATATTTCAAATTACGCTCCCTGATCCAATGGCAGAGTAGAAAAACCGAATCAGTTAATTGCTAATATTTTAGCTACAATTTGCAGCGAAAATGAGGAATGGAGTAAAAATTAGCGCACACAATTCTAACGCTGAATTCTGCAATTAACAAAAGTACACAGGCATCCCCATTTTATATTGAGCATGTAAGAGATATTAGGCTACCCTACACTTTAGGAGAAAATGAGAAATTTGAGTAGTAATCAGAGAAAATAGGGAAGCTGATTCAAACGTTAGAACATACTTTTTCAAAATATTACAAAATTTAAAACAGCAAGAGGTCACCAATATTGACAGAAGTAACATCAGAAAGAAACTCGAAAAATTAGATTACCGCATTGGTCCGCTGTGCTTCGTAAAAACACCAAATTTAAGGAATGAGCTAACAAATAAATTGAGACCTAAATTTGAAGGGCCATATCGCATTATAGAGAGGTATTCAAATGTTAACTATAAGGTTAGGCACGTTGAGAACGGCAGGAAAATTTTCAATTGTCATTAGCTTTTCTCGCCGGCCTCCGGTCGGGTTCGCGACTAGCACCCATTTTGATCAACACTGTCCTTGTCACCTAGCTGCTTCGAGGCTCTCAGCCACACGTTTTTCAATTTTAAGTACTGCATGAAGATCAGTGGAACAGACCATAAAATCTTAGTAGATTTCATATTCTTTGTAGACAACACATTCCTTTAAAATTGTAAAATCTTTCAATAAACGTCATCTAGTTGTAATGTTTTGTATAATTTTTTTCACTAAATTTGGCACGAAATTTTTCAGATCCATAAATATAAAATGATATCGTCCTGAATAAATAATTTCCATCCCCTACAATAGGTGTTTTACAACATTTTTGACACTCCATTGTGATCGAACTGTTGGGATCTATGTATTTAAAACTGATATGGTAAAACCTTCAGACAGTTCGCCAGACCCAACAATTCGACGGATTTCAATAATTTTTATTTCATATGTATGCTTATGACGTCTAGATTTGATATGAAGAGTTGCCTTCCTTCTTGAAAAATCTTCACCGAGTCCGCTAATCTCTACCACTCAACCGATTTCGACATTTTTTTTCATTTGAAAGGTTATGACGTCTAAATAGGTCATAAAGAGTCGCTTGTCCCCAAACCCTCCATTTTCAAACGAAATCGAAGAAGGATTTATCCTCTGTACATTGTCTATGGGTAAACCTTGTAAAAACCTCCAGACCCAACCACCACATGGATTTCGCCTTTTTTTCATTTGAAAGGAAATGACGTCTAGATATGTCTTCAAGGGTCGCCTGCTCCCCACCGCCCTCCGTTTTCGAACGAAATCGGAAAAACATATATCGAATGTATGGTGGAGAAATGTTTTTTCGATTTCGTTCGAGAATGGGGGGGGGGGTAGGCGACCTGTGATGATATATATATAGATGCCATTTCCTTTCAAATGAAAAAAGGTGAAATTCGTGTGGTGATTGGGGCTGGGGGATTTTTAAAAGGTTTACCAATAGACAATGTACAGAGGATAAGTGCTTTTTTCGCTTTCGTTCCAAAATGAGGGGTTAGGGGGACAAACGACTCTTTATGACATATCTAGACGTCATAAACTTTCAAATGAAAAAAAAATGTCGAAATCGGTTGAGTGGTAGAGGCTGGCGGACTCGGTGAAGATTTTTCACCAAATTATTTTAAATATATATATGTCAACGATTGATATCGTTCATGCAAATGTTTAGTCATTTACATCTCACACATAACGGGATTGCTGATAAGCCGATCGATCCCGGCAGTGTTGAGATGCTGTTAGGAATCCTGCAAATGAATATAATATTCGCCCACGACGTAACTGAGAAAAAAATGTCTAAAGTAGATGTTGGTTGTTTTGGTGTTCCTTATTTATGTAGAAATTGTTTACTCTGACAACCATAATTAAAATTTGAATAAAATTCGGAGATTAGTGATAATTTATGAAATAGTGCAAATATTGGAATAACTCGATTTTGTTTTGGTCTTCTCAGTTTGATCACCTGATAAGATTGTAATAAATAAATTTTTTCTAGTTGAAGTTACTAATTATTGAGAAATCCAATCATCTTGATCACGTGTTTTTTTCTCATTTTGACTATTCAATCATTTTAGATTTAATAAAGTAATTGAATTTTGAATAGGTTTAATATTAATTTTGAGAACCACTCTCACCTTTCATGTAACGTATGCTCTAGATTTCCTCAGTTATAAAACAAAAGTTCATAAAATGTATAATCTATTTTTTAACAAAGCATCCAACAGCCTCAAACCCATCCAAACAGAAGAATTGTCCTTCAGGCGTAGCTACACTGCCAGCAATTTGGAGAACGTCGGCTTCCTAGAAATTGTATCCGGAAAATGAGCAAAAGAGAGACTCCCTCAGCGTTCCATTTCCACGACGAAGGATCTCTCAGGATTATCACATCCACCAGTAGCGTTGCTGCTCTATGTTTCAGTCGAATGTCATCACAGCGTCCTATCCAGTCTAAATCATGAACCGCCTTCCTTGGGTAGACACCGACACTCCCCAGAGACTGACGTCAATGCATCCTGGATTCAGTTTAGACCAGACAGACTAGTGCTCGTCATCACTGCTTCAACATGGCTATTCTCTTCATTGAGTGTACAAATTTCTTGAACCGGCTCTTCAATTTTGCTTTCATTGCAGATCCATTGCTGTTTCTTGAACGTGCTACATAAGTGCGAGTTTTATAGAACTTTTTAACAGCCGGTGACAAAACTCGTGCGAGTGTAAGCTTTATAATGAAGATACTTTCTTAACTTGATATAGAACTTAAAAATTTTCATTTCAGTATTTTATTCTAGATAACCGCCGGCAGGTGACAGTCATGCTCATTCAGCGTCTTGGAGGACCTGCGACTTTGATGGCAGGGACGGATGAAACACATTCACACATCATTACGCATTTCTCTACAGATTTTACACCATAAATAAATAAAGCTGATAGTTACAAAAGAAAAATCCTGCCAGTTCAATGGAATGCTTTATGCCTTGTATACATCTGAAGATTCTTCATCTTGTATTTTAAAAATTGCAGATCAATGATGAATCATTTGCCGAACAAAACCTTTTTACAACTCTAAAGCCATATGAAATATAATTTCAATTATTTAATTTATGAGTCCTTTTTTAAAATTAAAACCTTATTAATAAGTTCAGTTGAATGACTTAACCCCCAATTTAATGCTGTGAAACAACGAAAAATATCAGTTTTAATATATAGCTAAACTAAGAATTTTTTTGTTCTTTAACTCTGTATCGAATACCTTGAGAAAATGATTAAAATGCATCCTATTGAAATTTATTAAGTTATTTTGTTTGACGGGTCTAATCTTCAAAACAAGAACTCAGTATATCAGTCTAAAAATACGTTCCCACTGGTATCGGTACTGTAGGTACCCCACTGGTATATTCAGTAGGAAATGGAAGTGAGAATTAAGGTATCCGACTGTGTTCGGAGGCATTTTTTTGAAAAATAACTTATATATATATTTTAATGTTATTTTTCAACTACATATGTTTTAAAACTATGAAAATATTGTAAAATTAGGCTTTCAAGATAAAATTTTTTTTAAAAAAACTGAGAAATTTGAAGAAAAATGACTAAAATATTTGCCTTACGCTAACAGCCATAGACAAAATCATATTCTAAATATACATAAATACTCGTAAGAGTTGCATTTTTATGACAGTTATCTGTGTTATGCTCTAAAATATTTCTTGCACTTGAAAATAGTTTTGAGATATAGCTGAACATAGTTACTAAACTGGTAATTTTTCATAAAAAATGCTTTTCGTTTATATTTAAGCACTTAAAAATAATAATTGATTTTAAAATTGACCTTTGTTTTCAGAGGAAAACATCAAGCATATTACAGAGAACAATCTCAGAAAATTTCATATCAATACTTGAATAACATTTTGAGAAATCATTGTTACGGTCGACAGTTTTCCTCAAAAATATCATTTCTCAGAAAAAACATTTAAAGTTTTCATGCAACATAAAATAATACTTACAGTTCGGTAATAAAACAGCTGTAAATCCATTTGTAATTCACGTAGAGTAAAAAGTGAGACAGTTTTAGAAATCTGGTTAAACAGGCTACAAAATTAAGTCAGAAATTTTTTTTTTTGATAATTTCATCAAAAACGACGATTTTAAACCTGTTGGATACCTTAAAAGAATGTGTTTTCCTTTTCTGGATTTCTAGTAAAACAGACACCATTTGAGATAATCCCTCTTCAACCAACAATAAAGGAGAGCAAAAAAGCGTTCTGTCTGTCTGGAATTGGAAAAATCCACAAGACAAGGTTAAAAAAGAAAACGTGTATCAAGAATAACAAAAGTTTGACTTCGCTGAAAGGAACCACATTAGATATAGCATTGAAGAAGTACAGTCCGGTCTCTGGGAAAAATCATGGTAAGTAGGCAGAAAAACTACACAATAACTCTCAAATTCTGCACACCAGGACGAGAAAAAAAAATACAATTTATTCGGAAGTGGCTTGGATTAAATATAAAAGAACCCATTGCCTAAGCGAAAAAGAAAGTTGATTTTAAATTCATTCTATCTAGATCGTTCTGGGAATGGTAGATCTTATATCTTCCTTAGAGGTGATGAAATGTGTACGAGGAAGTCATTTGCTAGATATTGGACTCATTTGCAGAATTAAACCTATAAGGATATAAATATATATATATATATATATATATATATATATATGGATCACATAGAGTGAAAAAAGGCAAGGCTTTTCTTTAATGTTACTGAAACGTTTCTTCGGATTGTCCAAAAACTAATGCAGATACTTTCCAAACGAAACGGAAGGAGACAAAAACGAAGGAAAATCCGATATAAAAGGAAACAAAAATTGTGAGATATTTGCATTTAGTGACATATTTTTCATAATTACTGCATTTTTAATAATTAAATAAAATAAATTGAAATTATAAAAGCCAATAATTATTTGCTTAATATACTCCTCAAGTTCTTGAAATAACTTATCCACTAGGCCACGTTGATGTCTCACGTCTTGTGAAACCATAATCTATGTCTTATAATTGATTTATTGTCCACTTTAAATGTAAATAAAGCGTTTTATATTTTTCGCTTGTTGTGGCTTTATTGTTTCTTTATATCTCACTGTATGCAGCCCATTTTTCTATGTGAATACAGGCACATAACATTCCATTTTGTTTTCAAAATTTCAACATAGACCTTTCTGACATAATGTATAAAAGTTTAACAATTAGTTAAAGTATAATCAAATTTGATAATCTTTACTAACCAGGTGTTGGTTAAATCTTAATCTTACTTAATCTATTGATTTCCATCATCTTAAGATTTTGTTTTTAAATGTAGATTTATGAAACGTACTTTTCTTTCGGTAGGGCTAGTTAAATAAATCCCACAATTAAGCATCTTGTCCGAATATTTAACGGCAAGGTATAAAGAAATGACTTGTTCCAAACTTCTCAAGAAGTTGATCCAATGGAATGCACGAAATCATCCAAAAGGAACTTGTTTTGCCAGAGACGGTACTTTACACATCCTTTCAGATGGAAGAATAACGCGCAAATTCTGTGGATCTCATATTTTATTACACAGAATAAAACTCATCGATCCAGAAATAGGCGATTTTTGAAAGTGCACTTACCTGAGCAAAGAGAAAACAGAAAAACCAAACCGTATCCGATTACACGCTCGAACCTTTGAACTTTTTTATTTTTTCACTTTCTTTGTGTTAGTCTTTCTTTCTAAATGCGGTATGACAGATGACAAAAGAGTGAACTTTTCCAAAGAAACTGTCACGTGACATAAATAAGTAAAAACGTCAAAAAGTGTTTTTTTTTCTTTTCTGCTGAGAATCCCGTCACCTTCTCCATGGCTTGTATTCGGGGCTTTCACGGAATTCGGGCACGCATGCCGCATATATTTCTTAGCGTGCTTCCGCAATGTATTAGCATTGTTTCAATACATAATTCTCACCTCCAAGGCATCGTTGTTTGGGCTTGTATTATCTTGAAAAATATGCTCTTCTCTGGAGAGCTACTTCTGCTTGGAAAATAACATGGGATTAAAGCTCTACATGATGTAATGAAAACATTACAGTTCATAATACCATGTGAGTATCATGAACTGTAATGTTTTGAGATTTATACAAGTATTTAGAAAAACTTTTCCCATCAAAGATTGTGTAATCTGAAAAATACCCATTAACTCCATTAAATGCTGTGGTAGACGGACTTCCAGAATATGAACGGTGCAGTAAAATCTATTTCTCTTGGATCCAAATACATGTATAAAAATTATGTTTTACGGTTCATTATAAGTAATGACAAATTATAATGTTTTCTTATTTTCCTGCATGTAAACAAGCAATGTTTTTTGATTGCTCAATTTTATAACACTGAAAGAAAATTATCTTTCGACTAATGTCTAAAGGGTATTCGCCTGTGTATAATTTTCTGTGATTTCTCCACCACCAGTTAACACTACAATGCAAGTCTAAATAGGTTTTCTACTTTTTATTTTTCTAAAACATATAATTTAGTTTTTTAGTCATATTTCAAAGATAACTAGATAATTAGAAAAAAAAATTAAATGGCGTTCATTAAACAGGAAATGCTTCTTACAAAACTTAAAACAAAACTGAGAAATAATCATTAAAATGAAATAAAGCCAAGAAAAACGATTTGAAACTAGTAGACAATGTATGCTGGAAAATGTCACTTCAATTTTGCATTTACACTCTTTTGCGTTTCCCACTAAGTACATGCGGGCTCTCTCGGCAGTTCATGTACAAATAATGGAAACGTCTGGTCAAATTCAAGAACGCTCAGATTCAAAACAGAGTCCAGAATAGATCAGCTGAAAAGTCTCCCTACTCTTATTACTAATATCTCCTACTCATTTTTATGGTTTTTGCTTCTGTGAGATAGTCTCCCTTCTTCTCCCCAAGTTCCTATTTCAGTTTTATAACCCAACCCTCAAAATGGATAGCGAACGAAGATAAAAATACAAATTTTTCGACCGCCTATGCCGATTCTCATCGGATTTCGGCATAGACGGCAGAATTTAGAGATGTTCCCTCCAAAAGGCTTGGAGCGGTCTGTCTGTGAATGCCCAGCTTAGACTTACGAAGTGTGATAAAAAAAGTATCCTGGACTGGCGCCCTTCCCTAAAAGCTAAAACACGCCCAGTGAGGTCGTTTCGCAGCGTAAACTAACATCCACCAAAAGTTACGAAGTCGTAGCTTCTTTCACTGTTGTACAGTAGAGCTTTGAAAGATGTGTGTTCTGCATTGTCGTCTCATTTGTTATGGTAGAAAAAGTTGAGCAGAGAATCAGCATGAGATTTCGCCAAACGTTTGGCGATATTTGTGCTGAGAATAATGCAGAGTTTATGAGGAAGATTGTATGAGCTTCACAAGAATTTATGAGTTGTTCAAATGTTTCGAACATCGTCGTTATTTGAACACGTAAGTTATTTGATGAGTGCAGCAACAGCTATGTTTCCGTGTTCGGCACGAGACTAAGACAGGAATGTTTCCCAAATTTCTGCCAAAACTTCTCATTGCAGACTAAAAAGAAGACCTGATTTCAGCTGTACTTGAAACACATAAGTGGCTCAAAATGAGGAAAACTTTTATAAAGTGCATGAAAGGTTTAAAAGTCAATATCTGCCAAGCTTCTTCATTCGGTGGATTTTAGCTTTGAGGGTAGGCATCATTCCGAATAAGTTTTGATAACACCTCGTAAGTTTAACGCTCATTCTAACAGTAAGGCTGCAAAACATAATCTTAAAATACAGGTGTTCGTTATGTAATTTTATCCTGTTTTATTTTGCTACTGTACTTTAAACAATTTGAAGCAATGGAATATTTCAATTCAGGAGTTTTATGTGATGATACGCGTTGAAAATCTGGCAATAAAGAGTATATAAACACTTTGGGAAATATCACTATTTTCGCAAAAAAAATGTTTACATGCAGACAAAAAATAATCCTTATTTCTTGTAGCAATACAGAAGAATATTCTGAAACTATTATATTTTTGTTCTGAAACTGACTGTGTATAGCTGCGAGCATAGTCTCACGAAAGTTGAAATGAAGGAATTTTTTCAATATGTACATGGAAACAAATCAACATTATTTCCAGGGAAAATGGTTTCAGCTCGAATACTGTAAACAGAAGGATGAATAAGCAATGCATTTGATAGATAAGATATTTCTCGCAAAAAGCGATTCATTTTTTGTAAAATAAGGGAGTAGAGAGACAGTGAACAATTATCATAAAATATCAGCCCAGTGCCGAAGCTCATTTCAGAGTAAAATTACTCCCTTACAGAAATTGAGAACCGAGACGGTTTTCACTTGGAATTCAAAAATATTTGGTCTATAATTCGATCTTCTGGCAGAGCTGGGAATTCTGAATACGTGAGTAAAAATACATATAATATATAACACAAAAATGCTATATTCATATATCCAAATTCCATAGGAATCGAGACAAGTTATTGAATTCAAAACACGTAGTGAGTTTTGTTTCCTTTTCGCGTCTTTATATTTGTATTATTGTCTGCTACAAGAAATGTTCTTTTTTCGCTTCCTTGGTGCAAGATTGTCGAGTGCCTACGTACAGGAGGAGAGTTAAAAGGTCACTTTCTCCTCTCATTACGAGCAGGGGAGGCTATAAGGTCACTCTAAAATAGCGCCTGACAACAAGTGTGTCCAATCAGGCGTTGGATTTCTGTGACGCAAGGCCAGGATGTGAAGAGGGGTTAGATCCCTTCACTTGAAAAAAGATTATTCGAGAATCGAGACGCGCGGCTGGATGATCGGAAGAAAGAAAAACAATGGTGCATATACTTCGTTCCGGTGTGGACGGTTCGAATTGTGTTCTTTTTGCTCAGTTTTCTGCACGAAAAAGAGAATATAAATGCTCATTCATGTAAAGTTCCCCCGTCTGGAATGTAGAATAAGGAGCGGAGGAGGAATCCGACCATTTTGGAGATCGCAAGGACCGAACAGATAAGACCTTTTCCTTTATCAATATATTTTTTACGTATTTCATGGCGGACAACAATTTTTGCATCCAATTCTTACCCCCTTTCCATAAAAAAAAGGAGAGGAAACTTCAGGACTATATTAAAAAGATTTCTCGGACTTTTTGAGTTTCTAGGTTAATACAATATGTGTTTTTTTCGCGAATGTTGATCAACAATATTAGTTTAAGAAAAGGGGACCCCTGATAATATGTAGTCTAGAGACATATAAGTTAATGTCAATGATTGTTTTTGTGTATCAATATAAATAAATCTTTTAGTTCCTTTTTTTTCAGGAGTAATTTCTTTTTGCATTCATGTCTGACATTGTTAACTCTTCCTTTTTTATATTTATGTATGATATCTTTCCTTTGTTTTTATTTTTAGTAAAAAAGATATATATATATATATATACGAACGAATTAATTCAACAAATGCATTTTTTTAATCTAATGAACTGCAGTTTTATATATTTAAGTGTTTATATATTATATTATTTAATATCAAGTTAACAATTTATGTGTTTAAATATCAAATTAACAATTTTTGTGTTTAAGTAATTAATCCATCAAGTAAACAATATAACAATTTATGCTTTTATATAACAACTCATCAAGTAAACCCCATAACAATATTTTTTATCAATATCCAAATACAGCTACATTTTTGGAAGATTAAACTGTTTATGAAAAATTTGTGTACATCTAATTCCTTGCGAGATCTCCAGACTCGTACAGCTCCAAAAAGTTGAAGGAGTGTTAGTCCTTCTTCTGTACCTGACAAACCTAGACGTGATTCAGTTGCAGTCTTCCGTCTGACCACTGGATACGATTGCCTTGCCGCCCATCTGCACCGCTTAGGCATTTTTACCGAACCTTTCTGCCCACTATGCGATTCTGGAGAAGTAATGGAAAGGGTCCACCTGCTCCGATGTGGGGCTCTTCAAGGACTTACGGAGGTATCGTGATATTGGGAAGCGAGAACGCTCTTGGGGAAATGACTTCGGTCTTCTGTTTTTGTTACACGTTCTTTTGTAACCCTTTTGTCTTGCCATTGGAAATTTTAAAAAAAAATATTTTTTTATCAAATGTAATATGTGTTTTGAATCACCAGGGAGCAAATTTGTTTCTTGAAACCATACTTAAGCTTCAATTCTTTTCTTTGCTGTTTTTAAGAAGTGAGGCAACATGTTAAGGTAATAATGAACTATAGAATTTTTAGAAACGCTTCTGGTAATTGAACTTAAGCTAACATGCTATGTTAAAAGAATCTAAAATCTTATTCACACTTAAAATTATCGTTAACAAACCTATCAAAAAATGTTTATGCAAATTCTTGAGACAATATGTTTAGTTTTTTATCGTGTTTATTGAACACTTATATGACAGAACGAAATATTGCATGCCTTAAAACTTTCGAACCATGATTTCTTTAAATATTATAATCAATAAAATTTTCTTTAATTGGCATAACATTTTTCTGACCTAGTAAAAGATTTCTCGGCGGGGTATTGTTACTTTATATAAAAACTGATTTGTCAGAATTCTATGACTTATGTATGGTAACTACACTAACGTACAAAGGTTGAAATTTAAACGAGCGGTTTTTTTTAAGACGGGGAGAATAATTTCTAAAATTTTTCAATGTATTGATTAAATTCGAGCCATATATCCATTATACCTGTATATAAAGTGCAGTATTATTTTAAATTCCTAGCGCTTTTAATTTATACTTTTGTTTTTCCTTTATCTGTTAAACTTTTTTAAACAGCGTCTTTTCATTTCTTCATTTCATTTATTCTTTATTTTTTTATCAAAATTTCACCTCCGTTTATTTTCAAATATAGAATATTTGTGTCATATACCCAAATTTGGATAGCCTTTCTATACTAAGTTTTCTTCACTATTCTACAATAATTTTTATATATATATATATTAACAAAAGAAAACATTTAAACCATTTCAGAGAAACAAAATTAACAAAACAGAACATAACGCTAACATTCGGGACGCTTCATCAGCAGGGAAATCCATAACAAGCATATACTTATTATCGGCGTTTTCTAAACACAAACTCTAGCAAGAATGCTATAAAGAGTTTGTTTCCCCGGAACACCGAACAAGAAAAAAAATATTTTGAAACAAAGAAATATAAAGCAAAAAGTTCATCTCTAATTGAAATAAAATACATGAAACAAATTTCAATAATGTAAAACAAAAGTGAAGAAAAAGGTGTCAATACTCATCTAAAAGTCCATAAATGGATAAATAAGACAGGAGTGGGATTTAGATGCATAAGCACGCCGCACGCATACATTGGAACGTTCAGAAGTGCTGACGTGTTCTAGGTTAAGAAGGATAACAGTTAACGTCACGAGTTTTGGTTAATATTTTACTAGCAGTAAAAAGTTTTAGAAACCCTTTACTATCAGTGAAAAGTCTTAAGAAAATTTTTAAGAGTGCCAATATATAAAAATAGACAATTAAATAAAAATGAAATTAGATGTAAAAGGCAATAGATCAAAGGCAAATAGTCCAAAGGCAAATAAAGCAAGTGACTTTTTTTAAACCTACAAAATGCTATGGAATAAAGGTAAATAAAGAGAATTGGGAATTTTATTGGAATTAAGTTTGCTTTTTAAAAATTCAATTTTCTTTTTCTTTGGTTCTGAATTGTTAAAAATAATTTTAATCCTTAGTAATTGATGTACTATTGTGTTTTTATAGATCTTAAAAGAGATATTAGAATTCCAAAAGTTAATCCTATTAACATTAAATTTAAATTTATTTCTTTTGTCGTAAATGCTTAAGTTTAATTCGTTATGACCGTCAATATCTAAATCAAGAAAAATAGCTTTAATATTATTATCGATAGTTTTTGTTAATTTTAGTTCCTCAGGATAAATATTTCCACTAACTGTAGAAAAATCTTTAAAATTAAAAATTATGATGTCATCTACATATTTAAAAGCTGATTTTAAACTTAAAACTGGATTTTTTTCGTAATAATGAAGAAATAGATATCCAATTAAAGAAGAAAAACAAAAGCCTTGTCGAATTCCTTTAATCTGCAAGAAAATATTTTCGCTATTCGAGATGAAATTATTGAAAACGCATAAATTAATTATGTCTAACCAATAAGTTTCTGTGCAGTCTAACATGTTTTTTAAGTCATAATAATATTGTATTAAAACCTCTTTTAATTTATTAAATGGGATGGTAGGGATCAGGTTCTAAAAGTCATATGTCTCATTATGAATTATTTAATTGTTCTTTGTAAAATCAATCACTTTAGTATTATTTTTAATTACCCAAGTAAAATTTTCTTTTTCTATAAAACTTAGAATAATATTTAAGTACTTAGAGAATATTTCTCCTGCTTTTCAAATGCAGGCATTTGTTCCGCAATTGATATATCTGAACTTAATAGGCTGTTTGTGAAATTTTGGATAGATTGTAATTTATGAAGGGGTCATATTATTGTTTATGCAATTAATTCTTTTATTAGGAATAATATAATAAGAATAACATGACCCATCCCACTTAATAAATTAAAAGAGGTTTTAATGCAATATTATTATGACTTAAAAACTTGTTAGACTGCACAGAAGCTCAATTCCTAATCTTTTTTAACAAGGAATTATTATATCAATGTGTTATTTGTACCATTTACCTCTATTCACAAAATCAACAGCATTCCAACACACAAAGTAACATGCCACACTTTGTCAGCATTAATTATAAAATTATTTTAATTTTTAAAAATAGTCTGATACCTAAATTAAATATCCAAATATAAATTATTATTCATGAGATTATTTAAAAAATTTAATTTTTTAGAAAAATAACAATTGTACCATTTAAATTATTAAAACATTTTAGAGAATTATCTAAAATAGTGGCACCATTTATGTTAAAGAAGATGTATGATTATAAAATCTATACATACATTGACCATTTGATAGAAAGTACTTTAATTATAAAAGTAACTGACATAAAGTATAAAAAATAAATATCCAAGAAATAACAATAATATAAAGATTAGTATTTAGGAATTTCATGATTAAAATAATATAAAATGCTATAATAAATGGTTTTTCTAAGTAACAAAAATATTTCTTATCTATATAAGCATATAAATATTCTTTAGGAAAACTGTACAAAAGTGCATTATTAAAAAATTATTTACTGTTCCTTATTCTATTATCGTTATCTGTAACCAAACAGTTATTTTTATTTACATCATTTATTATTAAATTCTTGAAGACAGATTTCTTGAGATTATTATCCCAAAAAGGAAATGTGTTTATTTAAAATTAAATGCATTTCTTTTATCAAAAATATCAGTATTAATTTTTCTATCGATAATTTTCTATCTAAATCGAGAAATTCTGCAAATAATAGATTGTTATTAGTCTTTTTTAGTTTTAAATAAGCAGGTTAGAAGTTTATATGTATATATATTCCTAGAATTAGTTGGGTCTAAATCTAAAAATAAGCTCATCTCACGATGTCGGAATGATCCTCTTCCTCTGAGACGTTGTTCGCGTGTTAGCAAACAATGAAAGGAGCTTTGAGACTAACAAGGAGAGGGAACGAGTTGAGAAATTCAATTCGGGACGAAACTTGGCATATTACTCGTAGTAGCGTACCATTAGGGTGTTCACACATTAATTTAAAAAAGCGCAATAGCCAGCCAATTCGGAGGAAATGGCCCTCAAACTTTGGGCACAATTTATATACCAGTAACTTTTCACAAACAATCAGTGTTTGGATAGCTTAGGTGTCAGTGAGCTCGCATAGCGTTCGCAGTTCGGAACAGGCTGAGGTTTTTTCATTTTTTTCAGAATTATTCCAAATTAAATTAAAAATTTTAAAAATATTTCAAATTAAAACTTTAATTACTTTTATGCAGAAAATAGCTTTATTTATATGATAATGAATTACAGATAAAATAATAATAAAAATAATATAAAAAAGTAAAATAATTATAAACACACTTTAATGGTGACAAACATTAATTATAATGACTCACATCATAAAACATTTTTGTTTAGGCCTTATCCTTCATAAATTTTAGAAGTTTATTCTACATTTATTAATTAATTTTCATTTTTCATTTTGTACTAGTAACAGTAGATTTCTGCATTAAATTATATAAAAAAAACCAGAATAATAATTATCATAAAAACATTGGAAACAGAAAATATTTTGACAACTTGCACAGTTGATAAATGTCTATTGTTCACAAGAGCAACTGTCCTTTAGATCTGTAGGAATACAAAGTTCTTTCGCATTAAAAATAATGTCTCTTTCATTAGAAAGATTGACAGTTTCTAGTGACAAGTTTTTCAAAATTATTACAAATTAAATGAAAATTTTTAAATATTTTTAATTAAAATATTAATTTTTATACATAAAATTACTGTTTATTCATTTCCTCGGAATTGGCTGGCCATTGTACTTTTTCAGATTAATGGGTGAACACCCTAATGGTATGCTACTAATATGCCAAGTTTCATCCCGAATTGAATTTTCCAAGTCGTGCCTTCTCCATATAAGTATAAAAGGGGGGGGGGCACAATTAGCGACAGCACCTTCCTATAGACCATGTCCATCTTGCGTAACTCCAATCTGGCGCCCTAATGAGGTTGGTCTTGTAAAGCCCTCATCCACCCCTCACTTCGAAGCTTTAAGAACAACGATCAATTAAGATGTTTTGCCACTTTATGACGCTTTATGGACAAAGAAAAGGCAGAATGTGCCTTCGGGAAAAACAAACCGAAGGGATTTGCGAGATGAAAGTTTTTTTTAGCTTACTTCGCTTGACCTCTAGTAGTTGTCGGAGAGTATTTTGTGGACAAGAACGCTTTATCTGAGATAAATGAAAACAAAGAGATTAGACATTATTCTTGTGTTGTTTTATTATTATTAATTATATTACTTTATTTTTTGTTTTTATATACTTCTTGTGACCCTGGAATTTGACAGAGGTATCAAGTTTTGAAGTGGTGTACGTCAAAATTTCTTTGTTTTCTCTAGAGTACTTTCAACGGAACTTGTTAAGTGCAGATTTTGATGAAACCACAAGAATATGAGCAAAACATGTTTCTGGTATTGCTTTTCATAAAAAATTGTAAAAGAATATGCATTTTTAAGCATTTAATACTTTTTTTCCTATTTTATGATTCAAATTCTAGCATTTGAAGTGCTCAGCTATAATATCTTTATTCAATTATTTGAGATGTGTGTAAATTTAGAAGCATCACATATGCCTATTTATATACGTTTTAAATTCCATTATAACAGTTTTGCAATCAAAGTTAAGTAAAGCATCTAAAATAGACAGAGTTACTTAATCGGGAACAAACTGACATTTTATAAAATTTCAGGTTCCTTCAATCGACTCATACAAATGAATAACTTAGGGCAGGTTTAAAACATTTTTAAAATGGGCAACATTGGGCTTTAAGTTGAAATGATAAAGCTAGATAATGATACATATATAGAGAACTCACTCAGTGTCCAAATTATTTGAGTGGTGGCCAGTTCGTTTAGATTTCTACGGATGACAAGGCTGGGCGAAGTAACTCCTTTATACTACCCAAATTGTACCCACCGCATCTGTGGGCACCAAGATTTGTAGATGAGAAGCTGGCGGTTAAGTAAGTGGGTTCTCATTTTCTTCTTCGGCATAGTAATGGTGCGAGGTTAAGTTACCTGTACTCCGATGATGGGACATACCTCCTTTGAGAGGGTTTGGACCGTGGACAGTGATGACTATTAAGACAAACATCAGTTTCCGATTAACGTCCTGACAAATACCATTCAGTTCTCCCCGGATGCTTAGGCAGGGATCGTTAACTCGACTTTTAGTTACAAACTTTACCTTCCCTCTGGGGAGGCACCGAGAATGCGGGATGAGAAGTCGCTGAATGAGTAAGCGGGTTTTCGCTTCTTCTGGGAGTATAGTAATGAAAGAATGCAAAGATGATATTCGAAATAAATGTTGCAATTTACAATTTCTACTAAGGGACAAAAATCGTCCATGCTTCTGCGTAAAATATTTTAAATACTTCAAGAAATAATAAAATAACTAAATTGAAATTGCGTCTTGAATTAAATCCCTATTCATATTTTCTTGAAAATATCCATTTTTAGGCTCTTTTATGAAGTACGTACGTCTTACTGTTTCGATACTAGTCCAATAAAAATCTGATTTCTGCCAACAAGAGTAAAACATATTTTTATTAGCCAGAAAATTATTTTCATGCGAAGGAAATAATCTTGGAACCAAAATATTAAATCATAAGCTTTGGTAAAATAATATCATTAGTTTAACTAAAATAATATTTATCAGAAATTTATTAATTAATTGAATATTCTGTACATCAGTTAAACTGATTTCAAACTATCTTCTGCTACATATTTGAATTATTCTAGCTTAAAAGGAGAGAACTAAAATTTTATACAATTCAATAAAAATAATATTTAAACTTAAAGCTAACTTTGGCAAACAGAACAAATAATAAGGAATTTCATAAATATATTTATTAGCATCATGCACCTTGCAGTTCCTGTTTAACCCAGAAAAAAGAAATTTTAATATTTTAATAATAAATGCAAACATATAAAGATTAATAAAACGTACGATATTGTTCTACGCTTTCATTAAACAAAATGTTTAAGAAATGAATGTGAAAACAATCAAGAATGTTCTTAGGAATAAAAATATAAATGAATTTGATGTTGGTTTCAGATATTTGATTGTCATATAGTCCCATTTAAATAAAATCGTACTGTTTTTTTTTTAAACTTCTATGAATAAAACATTATTGGGATTTTAATTGATTTGATTATTTCATTTGGAATATTGATTGAGTAAAATGCAAATTAATACGTATTTATTTTCATCAACAATACTATGTCCCCTTTCAGAAAATGTCTCCTCAATGCACATGCCAAACATAAATTCTTTACAAATGGATGAAAAAAACATAACCTGAATGAAATGAAAAAAGTATATTTCTAAGAGCATTGTTCTTAATACAATCGCGTTTTCAAAACAACAATATCGACAACAAAGTTTTTGTAGAAACGAATCACCTTTCAGAAACGATGTAGTTATCTTTTGCAAAGACTTTGTAGGAATAATATTTTTTTTTCTCTTCATGGATTTCATATTTCTCTGAAGCCTTGGAGACTAAAATTGCATGAATTCTTCAAAAAATATTGAATCGGAAAAAATTCTCTTTCTACATTGAAATATTTGAATTGAATTTAATCTGAATCTTTGAATTGAATTGAATCTTTCCATTAATTCGGCTGAAAATACTCGACAGGGACTTCTTATGATACAGATGAGAATTCACTCAATTTTCCAGATGAAAATTTGATATCGCAATATTCTTGAATTTGGTAGAAGAGATGGAATACCAAAAGCCGGATGGATATTTCGAAATGCTAACAGTAACAATAAACGTCATATGTCTTCGTTTTTATTGTTTCATTCTTGAAGAAAAAGAAATTTCAGCATTTTACGATGGCCCATTCCAGGAAAATATGTTCAGCGGTTTAGCATTAAATCAAATAAAGCTATAGCAATTATAGGTTGCATGCAGTCAATGGGTTTTACTTTTCGGAAAATTGCTCGTGAGTTTCAGAAATGTGTCTTTTACGTGTCAAAATCTAGAAATGAATGTTTTAATATGTTTGTGTATTAAATATTTGTGATTTGCTATATTTCTGTTTTACCATTATAAGTGAATAATTAGAAAAAAAAAGATTAAGAGCACGTGGTTTAGTATATGCTATTGTTTCAGACATGTCTTGTTTTGAATCAACGTAAAAAAGCCAGAGGTCAGCGAGCAGACATGTTCGATTGTGGGCAAGCCTTCCTCTTGAGTGACGCTCGTCTTTTAACCAATCACAAAGTTGAATGGTTTCATCATCCATTTGTGATCGACCTTGTCCAGTCAAAACGGACGCTCTGGTGACATTATCCATTTTGTTCGATATAAGGCAAGGGACGCTTTTTTTCATCTTTTAGCGACAGTGGACTTGGTATTTTTTTGACTAGGGAAGTTTGGGATGTCTATTTGGACTTTTCTACACTTTTCTCGGTGGTGGACTCTAGATATTCAGCGGATGTGCTGTCTCGAGGCATAGAAGATTGCCTGTTTCACCGGGTCTTCGACAGAGATGTTTTTCGGCGATTAGGGGAGTGGGGAAGTGATTCGACGGAGATGCTGTTATAACATGAAAAAATCTCATACAGATGGTCTATCATAAAAGTATTCAGTGAGTCTGAAACGGAAGTTAGGTCTGAGTGTGCAATATGACTTACTGCCAATTTTCCCGGTTTGTTGCCCTCCGGACCTCGTGTACCCTGAAGGCGAATGACATCTACGAAAAATATAATAACAGACTTTATGGATTAAATTTGTGAAAATGCGTAGTTGCTATGCTTGACTTAATTTATTCATTGATAGGGACTTTCATGATAGCATTAGATTTCAGTGTAAATGTTATAATTAAGATGCAGAAAATTTTGTATGCAACTTTTTGAGAAAACTCTAGCGTGTTTTAGGTGGTAATTTAATATTGCTGGTGTATCTACATATCTTGTAATTGCGTAATGTAATGCTAAAGTTCTGATGATGTTGCTTTCATCAGTTTTTCTAAGTGGGCCCATTTTAGCGTAATTGAAACTAATTAAATTTTATGTTTAATTCTTTTACATGTATAGCCAGGAATTTTGATTTAATTTAAATAAATTTATTATTTCGTATTTGATTCCAATTGCGGTTCATTTATGTGTTTTCACTGTCTCCAGTGTGTGTTTTCACTTTTCCAGCTTGTTAGTTTGGATGTAGAAATTCCCTGTGGGTTATTGCGAGTTGAAATTATTTCTTTCGTTTCTTTCATTTACTACCTATGCAATTAATATTCTAATTCGACCATACGATCAAAATTTATGTTTAATGTTTAGGTTAATGAGGAGTAAAAATTTGAGTAGTAAATAATATTATCCACACCACAAAATGAACTGAAATTCTTGAGGTTAACAAGGAAATAAATCAGTTGGAAGTTCATACCCTGGGTTAAATTTTAGTAATTAAATTGATAAACATTCATACTTAATTATTTTGGACGGGTAATGATAAAGCGAGCTAAAGGAAGCAAAGACTTGAACAAAGGACAAACATTTAAACACAGAGATATATGTTAAGAGTTATTTTATAAGAATTGTTCACAATTAATATCAATACCATTACATTTATTCTCCTTCTTGAAGTACCGGTCTGCAAACCGAGCTGTCATAGCAAAATACCGTATGTAAGAAAACGCACACAGCAGAACATTTTGATGGAACAGTTATAACCACTGGCGACATATGGCATTTGACTGCATAAAGCAAGCACATACAACGTATACTAATTTGAGAGCAACTGCATTTAATCTATTCAAGTGTTTTGTTTAAAAAATAATTGATAAAACATAATTAATGACCAAATTTGACGTACATTTTGATATAATAGCGACATGCACTAAGAGAAGACTTACCAAATGGGAAGGTAGTTTGTTTCCACGTTTCAAAAGTGTTGGCTGCTACTTCATCGAGCAGTATAACTTTTGACAGACAGACATATTTTTTACATTTGTATAAGCATGGTTTTCCTAAATTCCAGGGTTCCGCGGTGGATATTGGCACTTCGAGAAAGAACATAACCGTAATTATGCAGAAAGTGATGAAGAATAATTATTGCAAAATTACAGATAAAATAAATCTGGATGATGAAATTTCTTCACTTAAATTACCTCAGAGTCCTAAAACGATCTTGTTATGTTAGTTAAATGATGCTAAGCTTAACTACTATGCCAAAATAGTTCTCAGGTCGACAAATAGAGTTGAACGAAAACACGAGAGCCACTGACTTTTATTTTGGGACAGCCTATGTGTATATTCCAGTCAAAAAGTAATTGTATATTTTTGAGGATATGGAGAGAACTAAAATTAAAATCTGAAATATATTTTTTAAAGTAGTGGTAAAATGTTTTCCAAGCTCAAAAATGGGGAAAGCATAAAATATAATAAAAAATAATTATAACAAAATTAAAATAATTCAATCGTACAAATGGAAAGTGCGCATTTTTTGATGGTGTCAATTTCCCCAATTCACTCGCTTTTAATTCAGTGATTTAAAAGGTAATATACCGATATAGTAAAGCCCTGAAATTATAATAGGTCACCCTTTATGAATTTTTTCTCTATTAATTTAAACATCAATAAATCATTAATCTACAAAATAAAATCTTATGCAAACAAGGCACTTTTGAATATATAACACCAAAATCAACACTTAGCATAATACTTTCATTTAGCTTTACGATTTTCTGCCGAAAAAGTTCATTTTATTAATTAAAAAGCAGAGATCTTAATAAATTATTAATCTTGCTTTCACTTTCTGACTAAAAAACTGCACGTCAGTTTTTTATGCTATAAATGCAGCTCCTCACGTAATGTTTACATTTTTTACCTCTAGAGTTACTCTTAAAAAACTCTATTCTGAAGAGTACACATTAAAATGACTAATTTTTGTCCGGAGTATACTGATTTTTTAATGTGAAAATGTTTTATATATGAAAAATAAATGGGCATTTTTTCACTAAATAAACTCGTTAAATTTTGCGACAAAGCACCATTAACCTACTGTCAATATTCCTTAGGTAAATGTTTACAAAGAAATTCCAATTGTCGTTTAGTTAAAATATTTATTCAGTAGATGTACTTTGAATTTCAAATTTAAATTTTTTCTATTTTCATGCATTTTACTAGATTTTTAAGATATTTAAATTTTTTTATTGAGAGAGAGCTGTTATTTGATGAAATTCTTCTCTTATTTTGTTTAGAACTTAAATTTAGTTGTGCATTCCAAGAAAGAAAAAGTTAAAATTTTTATGTATCACTAATTCCAAGTTTATTCATAAAATAATGACTTCCTAACAAATTCAATATTTAAGGAAAATCCTTGAACTAAGAAAATAAATTCAGTACTTTCGAATATGAACTATTGATATTAAATATTAAGTAATTTAATTGTTTAAGTAAATTAAAGCTTATTTTATATAAAAGAAAAATCTATTAATAAGTGAAAGAAATCGGACATAAGCTTCATCATTTAACATACATTCCCTGAAAAGATCTTTTTTGAGTATGAAAAATTAATATGTTCCTAAATATAGCATCCATGTATGTAGTTTAAAATAGTATACATATTTTTAAAAATCATGCTGATACTAATGAATTGAAACGCAGAAAAATATTTTTACACTAATTTCTGCAGGTGAAAGAAAAATAAGAGGAGCGTGAGCTGTAGATATAAATAATCAATAATAAGTTAACTGCAGTTTTAATCAAATTCATAATATATTTTAAATTTAAATTTATATTTAAGAATTTTGGTTCTTTATTATTTTTTAAGCCTAGAAAAAGCTACGAAAAGTGCCAGATAATGCAAGTCGAAAAGTATGCTTTGAAAGCGAGATTAATATATGGAAACAACATTAAGAAATATTCCTGAGCGCATCAAGAAATATATACGACATACGTGACTATATTGTGTAAAAGCCACGAATGCACGCCAAAGAGAAAGTGACGGGGGAAAAACATCTAGAGAGATTCTTAGGAATAAGGGAAAAAATTATTTATGACAATTTTACTGGGTCACGTGACAGCTTCGTTGGAAAAGTACAATCTTTTGTCATCTGTCACATTGTTTTTAGGAAGAAAGACTAATAAAAAGTGAAAAATTATTAAAGTAAAAAATATGCTCAAAGAGTTTTGCGTGCGATTGGATAGGGTTTGATATTTTTTGTTTGTTCTGATAAGTGCATTCTTAAAAATAAAGCTTCTGGGAGACTCCTGCCTGGATCGGTGAGTTTAATTGTGTGTAATAACACAAAAGATGTGTTTGGTGGAAAGGTCTGGAAGCCGAAACTTCAGTAGAAGTTTCTTTTTCCTTATGTAAGGTCATGTAAATATTTGGAATTGGTTTTTCCGACAAAATAAATTTCGGTTTTGGCTGATCGTATATACTCCCGGAGATCTACTGCTGGAGAGGTTTGAAAGATGATAACTTTTCCCACCTGTTCATTAGATGTTTAATGGCTGTATAATTAATTATGAATGCTCCGGTAGAAAGGAACGAACGAATTAACTTAAGATGGCAAGAGGTTTTGAAATACCTTTAAAATAAATCTCTATGAATAAAGCAGAGTGTGTGTACTTGTTTGTCCCTTATAAAAATCTACAGTTTTTGTCCAATACTGATGAAATTTGGCACATGTGCTCTTCAAAACAAGAGAAAGATCACTGTCAGCTTCTCAAAGTGTCAAATCTAAAATTTAAGCAAGATCTTGTCGTCTTTCCACGATATCTTCCGAAAATATTATCTCACAAAAATTATTTCACACCATATTATAGTTAAAAGAATTAGCGTTTCAGTGATAGTAATTTCATTTTAATACAATTTTGTTTTTGTAATTTTAATAAATTTTTCAAAATCAGTTTCGTACACAAATATACGGATATTTAACACGTCATGAACAATAAATGCAGATGGCGAACTTTTACTACAACACAAAAACAGTGATCTGCATAAACACTAAAAAAAGTTTTTTATATATACAGTGTGTCCCAAAAGAGTGGAACAAGCATTTATTTCGTTAAATATTGCACTTACATATATATACTTCCAATTACAAAGTTACATCAAATAAAGTAGGAATATGTCTGAAAACACTTTGGCTCCTGTGGAAGTTGAATATAAAAAGCTAAAAAATTTAAATTTTTATGCGTTGCCCCCATAGAGCAAAGGTGACAATGAATGAAATTTTCCTCTTACACTCATATATGTATAAACAAAGTTTCATGATTCTATCTGCAAAACTCACAGAGACATGTTAATTTTTAAATTTGAACGGGCTGCTGACAAATTTATATGGAGATACTTACTGCAGAAATGCAAGCTTATTCAACATAGAAACACTTCGAAATGCAAATATTTTTCTAATACTACATCCTACAATCATCATGGATGGAAAAAAATGCCAATGAGGCATACTGTAACTTAGATTCATTGGCAGATGATTGCACAGTTGCAACTATCTACTTGATAAAGATTGGAAGGACAATTTGAGAAAATAAAAATTTAGGGTATAACAGGATCATAGCTTACTAGAGAACAAGAATCCGGAATTCTTTGCTTTTAGCGTTGTACTTATTATTAAGCTTTACCTAAAGTGAGTGACTCGAAGCAGTGGTGACTCGTAATTAAAATGAGAATTAAAATATACCACAAACAAATTATGATAAAGAGAACTGTTTATTTAAAAATTATTTATCTTGTTCAATTAGTTCTGGATGCAAGGGATCAGTATCTGATCAAGTTCCAGCCCTTTTAAGCAGTTGACATTAAATTTAAAACCGAATTTAAGAGAAGCACCAAACATCGACCTCCCAAAGAATTCAACCAATGGCTTTTCCCATTCTGAAAGCGGTGTGAATATGCTGAAAAGTACATTTTGGTCGAACTAGAAATTCCCTTATTCTGTCGTTAAGACTATACGAGCACCTATTTCAGCGTCGTCATTTTATCGATAGGATAAACTTCTGGCTTTTGCAAGGATAATTGCAATTTAGGGTATGCAAATTCGCAATACTGTGCGTTATATTTTTAATAGAGCGCCACGATATGTCCACCTGGACTAATTTAGTGACCGAAATTTCGAAACGACATATCAGTCCCCGGCTTAATGTACCAAAAGGAATCTGCTGAGGAGAAAGAGTTAAGATACTAATGCGATAATGTATATTTTTCGCCAAATTTTCAGGCCAAAAGGTAAAGTTAAATATCGGAGCAGGCAGTGGGATCTGTAAATCGAATTTGATTTTAGGCAAAGTTTGGAGTTAAATGCTATTAGGCAATTATATGCTGTTTTTTCATATGTCTATAAAATATAGAATATTGTTTGCGCTTGTAAAAATATATTCTTATCAATCTTATAGATTATTTCATCCTTGTTCTGCAAAACACTATCATATAATGATACAAATTTCCCTTTGGACATGTCCTGTGTGGTTTATTTTAATGTACAATTTGAATCAGCAAAAATGGATTTAAACAAGTACAAAACAATTTATTTTTTGTCCTTCCGAATGTTCTGCAATCCGTACCACCTTAATTTCACATTTTTACCAATATGTTTGAGGAAATCTTTAAAGTAAAGCTACTTCTTGTTAATCTAATATTCGAATAACGCTCTTTATCTGCGAAAGGTTCAAAACACAGTTAAATATGTCTTTCATTGATCTGTTGATTGGAAAATTCAAAGATTGCTTTCATTTTAAAACATTTCACTGCATTCCCTTACCGATTTTTAATTACATTTTTGGAAATAACAAAAAAACCCAACTTATTATCTGTTTCATTTTTATTTGTATATTATTTGTTTAATGATCTTCTGAATCTATAGAGCATCAAAACAAAAAAGTACTAATTTCGAAATCTCCCTTTCGCTGATTATGAATTGTGAAAAAGCATTATTTCCTATTCCGAAATATAAAAATTTGTAAATGAGACTTTAAAGACTTAATATTGAGTACAATTTTTACTAATTAGTTTGTGTTTATTTATGCTAAGACGTCAATAAAATCATAATTTACTTCCCAAATGATCATTTGCTGAAGCAGTATATTTAGTTTTCTAAATATTTAAAAATGGAATAGAAGGAATTATGCTCTCAAAATGTTGTCATAAGATGTCTGGAAGAACAATAAGAATAAACAAGCAAACAAACAAAAAGTAACCAGAATTAACTCTATAAAGCCTGATGGGACTTTTAAGAACACAATTTTGAAATGAAACTCAATTCAATTTTTAAAAAGGTTCACACAGGAAGAGGTTGAAAATTCTTTCCAAAAATTCAATCTATGAAACACATGTTATTTGTTTACTCGAAAAACATGTGGAGCGGAAGTTTGAAGAGGGTGTTCCAGCTCAGGTGTCGTCCTCGTCATGTGACTTCGGTTCAAAATTACGAGATCCCACTCAAAACAGCCCTCGCTTTGATTCAAAAGGGGATGTTAATATAACTAAACTAAGCTAAACGACTTGAAAAACATTAGTACGAAAAAGAAGTAAATCATTTTTATTGTTATAAAATGTTTCAAAATCTATTTGAGTATTCATACTTTCAAATGAATTCAAACAAAAAAACTAAATAAGATATCCGATTGAATATCGCAAAGTTATTATTTTTTGAATCTATCCGTTGCAGTTGAGAACCAAATGCGAGTATAATGGATTATTACTGTAATTCTTTGCTTTTTTACCGATAAAAGTAAACACTCAACTGCACACAGGAAAAGCATTTCTTTGCTAAAATTGTTATTGACTCGGCAATCATATCTGAATCTTCTACGAATTCATATTTACTGCATTTGAGTTGAAACTATACTAATTGCATCTCATTCATCATAGAACAGCAATCGCTAGCAGGCGGTGCAATCATTCATAAATAAATATTCACCAATATCAATCTCGCAAAATTCCATGAAGCAAATAACTCGGTCGTATTCCGAATGGTTTCTCGACGGTCAGAGTGCATGTACAAAGGGAAAGACTCAATCACTGCAACTTGAAGAAATAAATTATGCATGCGTAATGCTCTTCTAGATGGAAAATAGCGTACAAAATTAAGCTTGGGAGAAGGAAAGATATGAAAGAATAGAAGTAAAAAAGGTTTTGTTTTACTAACTATGTTTCAATTACCCTTGCAATTTTCTTCGGTGTTTTCATTGATGTTAGGGTGCTTTTCCCCATGTTTCGAAAGAAATATCTTCAAATCTTGTTCTTATTTTTTATCTTAGGAATAAAGATTCATGTTGCATTACATTTTATCTTTGTTTATTCCTTGTTTCTGAACATTCGTTAGATATTTTGGAGATGGGTTAAGCTTGTAACAGATATCTTGGATGAATTATGTAAATATTTTCTGTGCCCTAGGTTACAAGTTTTTTTTTCTGAAAAGGTAGAACCTCATTAAAAAAGCGTCTGGATAGCACTGCATTTCTTTTTGGACTGATTTAGAAAATTTTCCTCTAATTTCAAGACCGAGTATTTATTTCTCGGTTTTGACGTTGCTTCTTCAGACAGTGCAGAAGAGTAAATTACGTTATCCAGAAGGACTTTGCATACTGGGAAAGGAAAAGGGAAACAATTCTAAGCAAGTATTATCGAATTGCACAGAAAGTTTTTCATCTGTATATATATATTACATTTTCCTAACAAGTTCAAATTATTTCTATGAAAATTAAACTTGACAGTCAAAAATAACTGTAACAAACAATTATTCACTTCACTGGGTATTTGTAAGAGAACAATAGATGAATCATTATCATCGTTGCGTAAAAAAAACACTTCGCTACTTCTTTAAGAGAATCATAAAAGTAAGAATGTGAATGAAATTTTAAAGTCACTTTATAATTAGACGTTTATAAATTATGGTAATATGCAAATTCTAAATTTAGCAGAATTTATTCAAAATAATTTTCTGTAATTAAATAAAATTTTTAAAAATAAGAAAGAAATGTTACAATCGAAGAATTTATGAGAAAAATACCATCCTCTTCAGATGAATAATTTTAAAGCACAATTGTTTGATATTTCTAAACAATAATTTTGTATTAAACGCAATTCTTAAAGAAATAGTGTAGCAGCTCTCTCTACGTATGATATTATCTTTGTTGTCGCGAAGTTTAGCTTCCAAAACTGGCAACAAAAAGAGTTGTTGATAGGAAAGATACGGATGAATAAAGTTCGATGTTTGTTATTCTAAACGCCTTCTTTCTTTTGAATTTAAATATGCCTAAATCGCTCCTGAAATATAATTTAATTTATTAATTTATTCTGTGTATTAACTGCGCGTAAGTACGCTTCAATAGCAAGATCGAATGCACTAAACACAAAAATCAAGATACAGTGGAAATAGTGTTTTCTACTTAGGCGTTAGAGTACAATGTAATCAGTAAATGAACAGTGTAAGTGTGCTATAATTAAGTTCGAGTTATATCAGTCAAACGATTGAGCTAAGTGCTAATTCCAAAAAGGCAAAATATTATTAATAATACCCTAATCATTAGAAAGTATGAAGGGATTGTCAGTTTTCTCATGACTATCTGACTTCAAGAAATCAAACTGACTGGTTCTTTTTAGAACAATATATGCTCTCTGAAGTCAGTTTAGTATTCTTCTAATTACTACTTTACAGAAGCTTAAATAATTTCATAAAATAAATAAATAAAATTGATAGCTACAAGAAACAAATCCTGCGACTTCAATGGAATGTTTTATGCATTCTATGCCTCTGGAAGATTCTTCATATTGTATTGAAATATATGCAGAAAGAATCCTTAGCTGACAAAAACCCTTTTGCACACTCTAAAGCCATATGAAATATAATTTCAATTTTTTAAAGTAATGACTGAATTTTCAGAATTATTTATTAGTAATTTAAATTGAATGACTAAACTCCCAATTAGTGTTGAGGAACAATGAAAAATATCAATTTTTATATACAGCTAAGCTAAGTTTTTTTTTGTTTCGTATTTAAACTTCATATTGAATATCTTGAGGAAATCGTTAAAATGCATCCCATTCAAATTTATTACATGTTTTTTCACGTTTCCAATCTTCAAAAGCAGAGCATATGAGTCAAAAAATACGTTCCCACTCATGTCTGTACTTGCACAAATTCAGTAAGAAAATTAAGTTAACTTTCCCTTTCCTGGATTTCTAATGAATCAGACACCATTTGAGATAATCCCTCTTCACCCAACATGAAGGAAAAACGTTCAGCCTGTCTGGAGTTAAGAAAATTGACAAAACAAGGTTAGAGAAGAAAGCGTGTGTCAAGAATGATAAAAGTGTAAATTCTCTGAAAGGATCATAGTGAGGATGCAGAAAAGCTACACAATAACTCTCAAATCCTGAACACCAGGATGAAAAAAATTTACAATTTATTCGGAAGTGGCTTGGAGTAAGTATAATATAGAACCCATTGCCTAAAGCGACAAGGAAAGTTGATTTTAAATTCATTCGAAATTTCAAATGACATTTTCTAGAAATGGTGGATCGTAGATCTCCCTTAGAGGTGATGGAATGTGTACGAGGAAGTACTTTTGGATATGGGATTCCTTTGGAGAATAATACCCTTAAGGTAATGATACTGCTACAGATCGCATATATAAGCATATTTAATATTTATGCCTGACAAAAGCATGACTTCAACTTGTTTATTGTTATAACAGTGTATGATACCAGATAAATGGCAACAGTCAGATGTTGAGCTACTTTGAATTTGATTTTAAATAAGAGTTGAGTACGAGTACGGTTGAAAGAAGTTACGATGTACGCAGATACGAAATGTAATAGTTGTGTCTTAATGTTCTAATAAATGTTTGTTTAGTCTTAGAAGAAGTATTAGGAATGTGTCAATCGAGAAGTCAACACATACAGTGAAAAAGGGGTAGGCTTTTCTTTAATGTTACTGAAAAGTACCTTTACCCTCTCCAAAATTATGCAGATTTTTTCCAGACGTAGCTGATAAATGCAATAATAAAGGAAAATGCTGTATAAAAGGAAGCAAAAATGGGTAGTTATTTGCATTGAGTGACATTATTTTTCTCATAATGGTTTCATAATTTATAATTAAATACAACACATCGAAATTTATAAAACTCAATAATTAATTGCTTATTATACTCCTCAATTTCTTCAAATAACTTCTCCAGTAGTTCAAATTTATTTCTCAAGTCTGGTAAACTCATAATCCATGTCTACTAATTGTTTTATTGTCCACTTTAAATGTAAATAAAACGTTTTTATATGGTCTCCCATGTTGTGGCTTTACTGTGTCTTTATGTCTCACTGTATGCAGCCCATTTTTCAATGTGAAAACAATTTACACGACATTCTATTTTTTTTTCAAACTTTCAACTTAGACTTTTCACACATATACTGTATAAACGCATTACGAGGAGTTAAAGTACAATCAAATCTGGTAACCTTTCCTATCCAGGTGCTGGCTAAATCTAAAATTTACTTAGCCTATTGATTAATTTCATTATTGTTTTAAGATTCCATAGTTTTTAAATGTGGATTTATGAAACGTACTTTACCTTCTGTTGGGCTAATTAAATAATCTCACAATTAAGCACCGTGTCCAATATTTAATGGTAAGATATAAGAAATTGACATTTTCCAAACTCTCCAATAGTAGATCAAATGGCACCAAATTATCCAAACATAAATTGTTTTGTACAAGTCGCTACTTTACACATCCTTTCAGAAGAAAGAATAACGAACAAATTCTGTCGATCTTTTATTTTATCACACAAAATATAACTCATCCATCCAGAAATAGGCTATTTTTGAAAGGGCACTTATCTAAGCAAACAGAATGTTCAAACCGTATCTAATCACACACAAGAAACTTTGAACTTTTTATTTTTGTAACTTTCTTTCTGTCTGTTAGTACTTCTTACTAAATGCGCTATGACAAATGACAAAAGAGTGAACTTTTCCAACGAAACTGTCACGCGACCTCGAAGACAATGCTGCTTGAGTTTGAATTATCTTAAAAAAATATGTGCTTCTTTGGAGGGCTACTTCTGCTCCGAATATAATATTTGATTAAAGCTCTATGTGATGTAATGAATGCAATAGAGTTCATAATACCTTGAGAATAAATCATTTTCTAAATTTATATAAAAATTAGAAACAATTTTCCCATAAGACTGTTTAATTTGAAAAATGTCCATTAACTCCTTATAATGCATTGGTAGACAGTCTGCCAGAATATGAACGGTGTTGCAAAATATATTTCTCTAGGTTCCAAATGCATGAAATTTTTGCATATTTTCCTGCATTAAGGCAAGTAATGTTTTTTAATTATTCCATGTTATATTATAATAGTGGAATAAAATATCAATTTATCTTTCGACTAGTGCCTATTGAGTACTCGCCTGTGCATAATTTTCTGTGGTTTTCTACTTATTATTCTAAAAGTTATGATTTAATTCCTAAAAGTTATGATTTAATTCGTAAAAGTTATGATTTAATTTTTTTATTATATTTAAATATTAATTAAAGATTCAGAAACAAAATTAAATAGCGTTTTTGAAACCATTTTCAAAAATGCTTTCTGCAAACTTAAAAAAATGAAAAAATAATCATTAAAATGAAATAAAGCCAAGAAAAATGATTTGAAACTATGGGACCTTGTGCTAATCTGAATAAACGGAGATTTTTTGATCACATGTCCTGCGTATGTGGAAAAATGTCGCCTCACTTTTGCATTTACACCATTTCGCTTTTCCCAATAAGTGCATGCTTGCTCTCTTCGGCAGTTTATGTACTAATAATGGAACTTTCTGGTCAACTTCCAAAATTTCCAAAGAGTACTCAGCAATCGGTATAGTAGATTATATTAGCTGAAATTTCTCCCTACTCCTACTACTAATATCTTCAACTCATTTTCCTCAGACACGATGTTTATGAGAAGAAATCCCACATAAATCTTTAATTTTTTTTCTACTATTATTTTTTAAACACTAATATTTTCTAGCTCTATTTTACTTCAATTCTTCATATTCATCTTCAGACTGAACTTTGAAGATGGGATTTAATAAATGCTTTTTAACTACATCTGTGTCTAGTCATGAAATTCTTTGGATGAAAAACAGGTAAATATAAAAATTGAAGTGTTGGAATTTATTGCTGATTTCTTCCCCTCTTTTTTAAAGCAGCTCCTATCTAATGTAAACTGCTATTGGGTGTTGCTACGCATGCGTTAAATTGAAACAATCTCCCAATTACATCATTTCGACTTCTGACATTGATTCCATCGTTGATGTGTAAACAGAGGGCGACATGTCTTGTGACTTTAATAACCCAGGACTACAAAATGCTCCTTTTTGTCTAGCGTTTACATACATTTATTCAAATTAAATTATATTTTTCATGCCGATTTAAAAAATAATATCAATGTTTCTGTATCACATAAGGATTTTACACAACTCTAAAAATAAAAATTTCAAATTTCAGATGTTTTCAAAAACAATCGTATATACAATTGACAAAAAATCATTATTTTAATAAAATTAACTAACAAAAATACTTAAAAGAAACCAAATAATTAATAATGAAGTCGGATATATATCTTTAAAAAATCGATGATAAAAACAGACAAATTTATTTTACTTTTCCTTCAAAGGAAAGCTTGTGTCTGTCTCCAACAATAACCTGCCACCATATATTCATATTCCACTATACTTGATGCGTTTTCATACATTATATATCTTAATGAAATATCTCAACCTTTTTCTTACTAAATGCATCAAGATTTTCATGTAAATGTTCAAGATGGGAGTGCAAAAATTGTATTTTTAAATTCATGTTACAACCCAATTCTTCAACATTTTGTAGCTTTTCTCCCTATCATTGTATACACTATATGGCCAAAAGTATCCGGACACGTTCAGATTTTCAAATGTTTTTAATTTCTCCAGAAAAAATTAACTGACTGCCTTTAAACTTAGTCCATGTGAAGAATAGACTGTAAATCACATTTTACATTGAAGATTCGGTCCTGAGGGCAATTAGGGGATCGTCTACAAACTGATAAAGACAAACACTTTTTTGGCCCATCCCTCTTCACAGAATACTGATAACAAGATGAAACTTTCAGAAATTGTTATGTTTAATGTGCATAATATTTACAGCAATTTTCGTAAACTCAGCACAAGTATTTGGGAAGATATAAAGGTTTTCTTAAAAAATTCCAAATTTTCCACCTGTTTTTTTGCTTATAACTTGCAGAGTTTTCTGTTATATTGTACGAAACTTACAGAAAAAATGACAATATGTTAGAAAAGCATTTTGCAAAGTTTCGAAAATATTTTTGAATATTACAGGAAATCATTAGCATTTTTAGTAAATAATGTTTTAATGCGCATGCGCGAAACATAGTGCTTTTCTTTCACAACTTTAAAGCCAAATATATAGGGCAACGTATTAAAAAAACCCGTTCAATATCATTAGTATTCAAAAAGGTATCGGCTTTACAACGAGCAGAATTTTGGCTCCTATCGAAGAGAAGCTAAAAGATGAGGGGTTGTACACAAATTGATATTTTTCGAACTTGTATCTTTGAATAGTTATATTGAATTGTATAGTGGTTAGAATTTTCTGAATACCCATTAACACTTGTAATATTTGTAACGAATAAGAAAAAATTATATTTATAGACTTATTAAAATATTTTAAGAAAAGAAATTAATTACATAAAAAATCGTTTGGGCATAAAAGAAATATATTTAAAAATATCGTTTGGTAAAATTGTAACAATATGTAACTTGTTAATAATCATGTAAATAATATAATTAAAGTAATAAAATTTTTGTTATTTATAGTGCCTAAAAAGCTGTAATTTAAGTTATGCTCGTAATTCATAAGTGTTCATGCGTATTCAGCAAATTCTAACCACTGTACAATTCAATATAACTATTCAAAGTATACAAGTTTAAAAAATATCAATTTGTGTACAACTTCTCATCTCTTAGCGTCTCTTTGATAAGAGCTAAAATTCTCCTCGTTGTAATGGCGTATATTTCTGAATACTAATGATATTGAACTGAATGTTTTATATAAGTTACCCTATATATCTGGCTTTAAAGTTGTGAAAAAAATTACGTTCTGTTTCCCGCATGCGCAGTAAAACATTATTTACTAAAAACACTCATATTTCCTGTAATATTGAAACATTTTTTTCAGTTTCCTATAATATAAAAGGAAAAATCTGCATGTTATAAACAAAACACAGACGGAAAAATTTTGGATTTTTAAGGAAACCTTTATATCTTCCCAAATATTTGTGTTGAGTTTATGAAAATTCCTGTAAATATTATGCACATTAAACACAACCATTTCTGAAAGTTTCATCTTGTTATCAGTATTCTGTGAAGCGGGGTGGCCAAAAACGTTTTTGACTTCATTTTGTAGACGATCCCCTAATTGCCCTCAGGACCGAATCTTCAATGTAAAGTGTGAGTTACAGTCTATTCTTCAGATGGTCGAAGTTTAAGGGCAGTCAGTTAATCCTTTCCGGAGAAATTCTAAAAAATGTGAAAATCTGAAAGTGTCCGGATACTTTTGGCCATGTAGTGTAGTAAGGATACCTGCAATTTCCTTGAAATTTGTGAACGACGTCTTTGAAACTAATGCATGTCTTTTTCTTCATAGATTTAATTTTTACCTCAAATTTTTTATTCTTCTTTGACTGTACTATATTTGAGCCAACAAGCATAGATTTTTTTATTTCACCATTCGATAAATGTGGAATCTTAATCGAAAGCAATAACCATTTTTATCCAACTCTATAATAAAGCTTAAATCCCCAATTTAATGTGCGAGGAAAGTAAGAGCACCTGTTTTGATCCACTAAGTTTTGCCGAATAACATTCTTTGATCCTAGATTTAATTTTTTTCATTAAAGGCAATTGCCTTCCTTATTCAGAGATAACTTTTGAGTCTACTATACTACTGATATAGGAAACAAGGCACTTTTTACTGCCCTCTTGCTGGAGTAATAACATGTTTAAAATTTTAAAGTCGCCCCAAATTTGCCATTTAAATTCTTGATATTTTATTTAAATGAGAGTAAAATCAAGGCTTTCATGTGATTCTTTTAAAATCACTCAAGAATTTACAAAAATTGAGTAAAAAATGATGCCTTTATGCATTAAGACAACTTTTGAGCTTCTCTAACTAGAAATCATAGTCTACTCCCAGTTGAATGATGATCAATGGTGGAAGATAAATTAGTTGTAACGCCAGGAATATCTAAAGTATACAAGTGATTCTTAGGGAGGAAAATACCTGGTAAATTCTTTTTCTCGATTTCTGTATCAAGAAAATAGTGTTCCTCTAGAATTTCTTTTTGTTTTTAAGTCGTTACCTTAAAACTTGTGCACCGTCTTTTGAAAATTTTAAATTGCGTACTAAATTATTTAACTCGCCTTGAGTAAATTTTCGTGCTTAAACATTTGCGTATGGTTCTTGCGTACAAGCGCAATTTTATTTTATAATTTTACTTCTTTCAGTCCATTATTATATTTTCTATGTATTGTAGTCATTTTACTCAGTAATTAATTTAAATTCTAATAATTATGTATTTTATACGATAATATTTTGCATTAATTTTATTAAATAACCCCTGCCACCTTTTTGATTTGAGGGAAATCTGTGGGTGATGGAAAAAAAACAGATGTCATTTCCGTGATCAGGATGTCTGATTTACTAAAACACATATGACATTCTGCAAATCCAAGATCCATATTGGCCTGTGTAATATTTCGTAACCTTTAACGTGTCTTGCTGTAAATAAATGCTTTTTTTATTAAACTAATCTGCAATATTCACTGCGCTAAGCTACAAAAAGAGAAAAAAGAGATTTTTTTTATAAATAACTGCAAGGCTGCTGCAGTTCTGGGATTTCAGAGGACGACACATTTCAGAGGGCAATCCACTTTCAAAATATTCGCACTTCTATAACTTCATAGCATTTGACTCAAAATTAGATTTCACGTGCTCCAGGTCTTCCCACCCATTCAAATGAATAGGCCACACTGACTGGTAGCTAGACACGGGGATATACGGCCGATGTCAAACTGCTCCAGGCCAACAAACATCTCTGATTATTGATGGAAATAAAACTCACATGCATCTGTGAACCTCCTACCATGAAGCTCGGGCTGTGCCACCAGATCTACGGATTTTAAAATGTAATCACCAGGCAGAGCGTAATCTTTTTAAAACTCTCCAAAGTAATTTTATTCAACCTCAAATCCCAACTGTAAATTTTAAGTTATCATAAATGAATGCCAAGATCAAGATTCTCTTAAGATTAAGGTAATCTCTTGAAGGTCGTATCGAATTATTTTTTCATCCAGTGCCGAAGACGAAATTGATAGCTTAAATTACCAGTCTTTTATAACTTGAACTCAAAACTCCTGCAAATTCAAAAAATATGCTTCATTCTTAATTGGACATATGTGGGCTCAATAACAGCAGAGAGATTCCACTCTGAACAGAATATAAATAATTTTCGTAAATTTGTTATATTTAATTATATATCTAATTTTGAGTTCAGTTATATTAATGTACCGTTTTTAAGCAACACGAGGGCTATTTTGTAGCAGACCTCGGTATTTTGAAACATGGGCAGATTGTGAGGATGATATCTGAACCGGCACCACACTCTCCAAATTTCCAAGCCTATTGGGAAAATATTGACTCTCGACATCAGATTTAACGTTCGACAAGCGGATTAAGTTTCCAACGTGGAACTATCTAGTCTCGAAATCGAAGCCTTAGCATCAAGTCACCACTGCCCATTTAGTTTTGAGTATCGAAGGTAGTGAAAATTACATACAGATGTTTTCTTTTACTTACTCTAGTTTTAGGAGTGTCTTACTTTGTTCAACCCTTTCAAGGGCGTTGGTTTCTCGTCAGAACTACTCCTCATGGATTTATACGATCATAAACGTTATTTTCACGAAACAAAAATTGATTGTGCCCCTGAAAGGAATAACAAATTTTATAAAGTTTGAAATTTTGAATCTAGTTCCATTTCGCTTTCTGGCAGAATACCTTTAGTGCTTAAATTGATATGAGATAATTCTTTAGTAAAGAGACATTAAACTGCGTAATAAAACGGAGAGTTAATGTTTAAATCTTTTTTCCATGTTGACGATGTCTATATAACCAGGAAATGAACAGTCTTTCTGCAGTACAGAACAGCAGTACTTCTTTCATCCAGGCACTTAAAATACTGTTGAATGAGTTGTTTCTTCTTCTGTAGCATTGATATTCTAAAAATAGCGCTGTCAAGTAGTAAATAAAAGTTAAGAAATTCTTCTTGACAGCATTTAAATAAATTTCTCTGTAAAATTTGCTTTTGGGATCATATGGACTACATGAATTTGTGCCAACTGGAAAAGATAAAGAAAGTACAGGCAGTTCAGCTTAAAAGACATAGGCTTTGAATTAATTCTTGTTGTAATTTTTTACTGTTAACTACTCTCTTTACGATACAGAGACGGCGCAATGGATATTCTGAACTCGATTAACATTTTTAGATTTACCTGCTGATACTACAAATAAGAAGTTAAGCTAAATAAATCTTTTAAATATTGAGTTGATTTTTCTTAGTTTATATATTTTAAACATTGAATAAACAAGAAAACTGAAATCTTGATTTTATTTAAATGAATCTTTCTATTTGTAAGTGTTGTCGTCTACATGTAGTCTCTTGAATATTACCAGTAGTTGAAAATGCGAAAATCTTTTTAATATTTAAAAAAATTAATAATTAGTAATTTTGCGCATAGCGCTGACTGAAATATGAAAATTTCTACGAATCTTGAATTGTTTGGCTAGTGTGAATTAAAACCACAATTGGAAGAGCAAACTCACAGGTTATTGTTTGATTAGAATTTTAGATAAACGTCCCGTTTCTATATAGCATGTGCAATTTTTGCAAATCTGTTCGAAGCAGAAATTACTGATATTCGTTGGTTACTTCAAAATTCTAAACTCTACAGATTGACAAAAGTTTTTGTTTGGCTTTATCGTTTCTTTAAAATGCTCTATAGAAACTTTTTAATGATTTAATCATTAAATTTTTAGCCTTGTTGCTGATTTTGTTTGATATATTATTTTATACATTTTCACTTACTAAAGGCATACTTTGACGTTCATAACAGATGGTGTTACCTGATACTTTATACTAATATTTGCATAATTCTCAATTACTAAAAATGTTTTCTTAGATAATACTTGGATAAATCAAAATTTCATCAGGCAAGATTTTCCTTCCATTCAAAGCACACCTTAATTTAATTTCGAAACGCAACAAAAGAGAAATTTTGTTTATCAGAAGCAACTTCTCCATATAAATCTTTAAAACTGTACTGAAATTTTAAGACTGCATTAAAATTGTTAAAAAGAATGTCAGCCCACCTACTAAGTACATATTTTGACGAAGCACGAATAAGAATTTGTTAGCGAACTTTTAGCTATGAATGTTTACAAAGAGTCAATAGTTTTTTGTCGCGAAAGTTAATGAACTTATGAAGTGAAAAAATTATCACATTTCTTTGTTTAATAATGCAGCAGCTCGTTAGAAAGCAGACCACTTCTGTATAAGAATTAGGCTCTTTTTTATATTTTTTTGTTATTTTATTATTTATAAGTAATTGTAAACGTTCAAAATGTAAATACATTGCGTTGAAAGATAATTCTTGTATAAAAAACCCGTCAAAACATTTTTTATTACCATAGAGTGCCAAGAAACTCAATAAATAATTAATATGTTTTATTTTTTTTTAAGGCGGGTTGAATGTTTTATAATTTTTTGATGAAGAATATCTATCAGTAATTTAAGTCGTGATTTTTTCAATGTATTCGATTGATTTCGTAAAAAATTCCATTGAAAATACATTAGTAAAAGAATGCAATTTTTAGAAACCCCACTTAAGATCTTAAAGTGCCAATCGGACTCCAGAAACTCATGGAGTATTACATAAAAGCAATAATCACAATGATAATAAAACAAGCACAAAAGCTTTATCCTCTCTCTTTTTCTTTTAAGGTCTCCGTACGACCACAATACCTCGCAGGATCACAATTAATTGTGATCCACCTCTAAGGAAGAAATATAAAATCTTTAAAAATATTTTTAATATACAGTTATTTATACTTTCATACACCGATAAATTTAAAAATAGCTAATAATTCCTATTCTATTATATTTATTTTCGTATTTTATCGGAAGTACTAACTAATAACTAATACTTCATATTCTAGTATATTTATTTTGTATTTATCGACTATATAACTACATATACTAAATAATATTTGTATAATACCAAATTTTCTAAACTCAACCAACAAAGATCCATCAGTGCTGTCGTTTGTCAAAGTGGCTTTTTTCTAACCAATTTTTCCTCCAGAATTCTTTACGCGACCTCAAGAAAATAGAATTTTACCAAAAATTTGATGACATAATTTTTTATTCATACTTTTAAGTTTATTATAAGTTTGATAAAAAAAAAACAGCCGTCAAAAAAAAAGAATTTTGACATACCCCACTTCAAAACTTAATAAGTGCTTTAGCAGTACATAGCTGAAAACAAAAATAACACTATCAACATGTGAAACCGCAATAAAAGGCGTTCTTCTTCCGTTCTTCTTTTTTCTATTAAGGCTCTGAACCACAAGAAGACTTCACAGGATGGCAACTGTTCTTGGTCAAGCAGTGTAGATGGGAACATTTCGCAAATTCCCTTTTTGTTGTTCCTGGAGGCACGTTCCACCACTTCTTTGTCAATAATGCGTCATAAAGGGGCAAAAGATCTTAAATGATCGTTGTTCAGAAGGGATGGATGTGGGGGTGGATGGGGCATTTACGAGGCGCCGACCTCATTAGGGCGCAAGATTACATCCAGGTTACGCAGGGTGGACACAGTTTATTGGAAGATGCGGTCGCTAATTGTGGGCCCTACTTTTATATTTAGACTCGAAGCTCTCTTCATTGCTTGCTAACACGCAATCGGCGGATCTTCGGGGACCTCCGAAACTGAAACACAGATTTATTTTTAGATCATACGACATAACAGCAACTGGACAAATATTTGTTTTGATAGGATAAGAGATCATCAATTTTTAGGCACGGATGTGTGCCGAAAATGGTCCACTATTTTATAATGATGTTCATACTTCTTTGAAAGAAGATGGAATGGTGTTTATAAGAAAACTTTTTATAAAAATTTGCGAGGAGGTTGAGCTTAATTAAGAAAGGTGCATTCTTTAAAATTTATTTTTAAACATTTTGGCAAGTAAAGAATTTGCGATCAGAATGTCTTATACATTTTTAATGCTACTAGTATCATAAATTCGTTGGAAAATAATTGATTTGTGTTGTAAGTTTCGTACGTTTTGTTTGATTTTGTATTTATTTCTGAGACATACATGTAGAAACGCCACACGCCAATACTATGTGAGAGTGGCGAACTCTACCATTAAGATCTGTGCGGTGAACACCAGACCAGCAGACTAGAGCTGATTTGGACGGTAAACGGTAGCAAGAGCATACGAGCTCTTTACGTTGAGTTATAATGGGCTCCTGATCTTTTAACTGTTCATTAGATGTCAGACGGACGTCTAACTTGCTGTAATTCTGATGTACCTAGACACCAACTCCCAATTACTTATTCATTTGTTCATAGTTCCTCTGTAACTTTCAGTAATTAAATTTATTTTGAATTTAACCGAGTGGTGAATGCGTCCCCCACATATATTATATACATTTGAATTATATGCCTCAAATATAATTATTCGAGACATAAAACATTTAATGTTATTTATGTATAGCATTATTAATAATGATTTATGGCAGAAATATCATTGATAAATATATTATATGGGAATTTTAAAAGTCTCTTTATGTATATTGTACAAATTTGCATTTAATCAGTAAAAAAAATAGATATAGTTCCTATAATTTTTTTAAAAAGCCTTTTTACTTCTAAATTATAAGTAATCCTTTCAGTTCGGTGATGTATGATTATAAAATAACTTTATTTTCAAAATTTTAATCTCAGTGTATGGAAACAACATTAGAAATATGCTAACTCTTTATTCGTGCTCTAGATATATGTTGGAGGGAATTCATTAACATAAATGACAATGAGGAACTGTAAATCAAACTTTTGAAGCGAAGCATATGAAGAGCTTCTACGTGCACAATAATTCATTTTTAATTAACATTTTTTAAATAAACGTAAGACCAATTACGAAGTATTTATGTTGTATATCCTTTTTTCTAAGAATCTTAAATCAAACGATTAATGTTAAAAAATAGTTTGTTTTTGAGACTGGCAAATTCAGACTGCATTGTGTGGCGCTGCGGTCAAGACTTCAGACAGAGAAGTGAACTGACGAGATCGAGTTGAACGTGACTAAAAATAAATGCGCAGTTGTGAAATAATTCAGTTTTAAAGTTTCAAATTTTTCCTTGTTTTGTTTTAGATACCGACGTCGCTTTTGTTATGTTAATAAAGATGTTGTTTACAGACATCGAGTTGGTCATTTGCATAATTAATTAGCAGACCGTACAAGTGGCGACCCTGGTAAGTGCCTTTTTCGTCTTAACTTTCCGATCGAGTCGAAATGCCGAATTCCGCTGATATTAGGCTTAGAGAGAGTAGTAATTCTTCCGCAGGTGTATCTGCTGTAGCTATTAAAACGCCAGCTTTCTGGAGTGACAAACCAGAGTTGTGGTTCGCTCAGCTTGAGTCTCAGTTTGCTTTGGGAAGTATTTTGGGAAATATTTGGGGTTATAGCAGCTTTACTTAATCCGCCTCAGACCGATTCTTATAACAGTCTTAAAACTATGTTAATTGCTCAAAATAGTGACTCCGAATCTAAGACTTTAAAAACACTTTCAGGTATGGAATTGGGTGATAAAAAGCCCTCGACGCTTCTTTACGCAATGAAAAGTTTGGCTTCTGATGGGATTTCGCCTGAGTTGTTGAAGAGTTGCAAAGATTATCTATTCAAATACAGAAAATTCCGTCCGTAAGTGGGGATAATTTACAAGCTTTGTCTAAAATGGCAGATAGTATTTTTGAGATTTCGAAAGATGATTTAGTGGCGTCTGTGTCTGATAATTTTCAATCTTCAGATGTAAATAAGTTTGAGAATCGCTTGGCAGATATTGAAAACAGACTTTCGAGACTAGAAGTTCGGCGTACATCACTCTCGCGAGGAAACACTGAAGTTCGAGGTTCTAACAAACGCAAATATTGTTGATGGCATTTTAAGTTTGGAAATAGGACAAAAAATGCGAACAGCTATGCACTTTTAAATCGGAAAACTAGTTCAGCCTTCCGTTTCGGCGATGACGGTAAAAAATGGCTTGGTTAAGCGCTTGTTTGTTTATGATAAGATTACTGATCGTGAATTTTTGGTTGACACGGATTCAGCAGTTAGCGTTTTACCAATTTTGGGGAGTAAAATTGTTCCTTCAAAATTTGTATTGTATGCAGCAAACGGAACTAAAATTAACACATTCGGTACTAAGTTGATTAACTTAGTACCGAATGTGTTAATTTTAGTTCCGTTTGAAAAATGATACCCCCCTAATAAATTGGACAGAAGATGCAAAACTTGCTTTTGAAAGTTGTAAAAACAGTCTTGCTATGTCAACTCTTTTAGCGTATCCGTCGCCAGATGCGCGGTTATCTCTGACGTGCGATGCTTCAGATCGCGCTTTAGGTTCTGTACTAAGTCAAGAAGAAAGTGGCGAACGGAAATCTTTAGCATTTTTTTCACGGAAACGTACTCCGGCTGAACAGCAATATAGTGTATATGACGTTGAATTGTTAGCGATTTATGCGTCCGTTCGTCATTTTTCTTATATGTTGGAAGGCCGTAATTTTACGATATATGCAGATCACAAGCCTTTGATTTACGCCTTCACTCAAAAACATGAAAAGTGCTCTCCACGTCAGATTCGGCATCTTGACTGGATCGGTCAGTTTTCGACGGATATATGGCACATTTCGGATTCACTTAACGTGGTAGCCGATAGTTTGTCTCGAATTTCAGAGATTGAAATGCCCTCGCTAATTGATTATAAAGAGTTCGCTAAAGCGCAGTTGTCCGACGAGGAGTTTCAATTATTAAAATCTTGTACTAATTCTTTAAACTTTCAAACTCTTAAAGTTCCAGGAATGGATACAGAACTTTTTTTGTGACGTATCGGCTGAAAGATGTCGTCCGCTTGTTCCGAAGGAGTTTCGCCGACGGATTTTTGAGACTATTCATAACTTATCCCACCCAGGAGTAAAGGCTACAGTAAAGTTGGTTGGAGACCATCTTCTTTGGCCGGGCTACAAGAAACAAGTTGCAGAATGCACTCGTTGTTGCGTACCTTGTCAGATAGGTAAAATTCACCGCCATACGGTAAGTCCTCTTGGAACGTATCCTGTTCAACGTCGTCGATTTCATCATGTTAAAATTGATCTGGTTGGAAAACTTCCTCCATCTCGTGGTTATACACATGCTCTCACGCGTGTGGACAGATTTTCACTTTGACCTGCAGCCATCCCTCTTAAGGATATTAAAGCTGAGACGGTTGCATTCGAATTCTATGCCAACTGGATAGCTAGATTTGGAGTTCTTGAGATACTTACCTCTGATCAAGGTAGACAGTTCGAGAGCTGATTATTTCATGAATTTGCTCGATTACTTGGTGTGAAGGTGGTGCATGCAACCCTTTACCACCCCCAGTCAAATGGTCCAGTGGAAAGTGTTCACCGGCAATTAAAGTCTGCAATTCGGGCTCATGCAACTGAAAGATGGACCGTCTTCTATCTTATTAGGGGTCCGAGCATCTGTGAAAGAACTGCTAAACTGTTCGGTTGCGGAGATGGTGTATGGTACTCCCATAACTTTGCCTGCAGAATATTTTAGTGTCAATAAAAATTTATCAACTATCGATTTCCTTGCTTCTTTGCAACAGCAGATGTCGTCTTTAAGATCGATTCCGATGTCGCAACATTGCAGAAGGAAAGTTTTTGTGCATAAGGAACTTAATAATTGTTCTCATGTTTTTCTTCGACAGGATAGGCTTAATAAGTCTTTGGTTCCTCCCTATAGTGGACCTCATCTTGTTGTTTCTAGACCTTCGAAGCATTTTACCATTCAAGTGGGATCTCGTCAGCAGACGGTTAGCATCGACAGACTGAAACCTGCATTTCAGCTTGCAGAGATCCAGCCTTTTCGAGTGAGCTTTTCCATTTAATCGTCTTACAGACTGCGTAGGGGAGCCCTGTGGCGCTGCGGTCAAGACTTCAGACAGAGAAGTGAACTGACGAGATAGAGTTGAACGTGACTAAAAATAAATGCGCAGTTGTGAAATAATTCATTTTCAAGTTTCGAATTTCTTCTTGTTTTGTTTTAGATGCCGACGTCGCATTTGTTATGTTAATAAAGATGTTGTCTATAGATATCGAGTTGGTCATTTGCATAATTAATTAGCACACCGTACACATTGTATGAAAGGTAACGCATTACTAATATAATAGCCCAGATATGTCTCTCGGTAACACTCTGACGTCACCAACAATAAAACTCGCTCCATATCACTGCGAGACGTTAGACAGCATTATTTCATTGGTAGAGAACCTAACTTTCAGTAATTTTAAATTTAAAAGAATAATTGTCGTTATAATTTCAAATTTAATACATCTAAAATAGTGAAATAAAATTTTCTATCGATTGATATAAAATTTATCTCGCTATGATTAATAGTTCCCGAGAAATTTAAAATTATATTTATCATATATTTCAAATTAATTTACGTTTCTTAATAGAAAGTAGTAAATTACGTGAGTGGTATATCATGCGCGTGATATAGTTTGGACGCCACGATGCATCTTATTATTTATTGCAATCGTGATTATATAATTTGATAGTATTTTTTACTTACATTTGACAAGCTGAGATATCTTTGAGTATCGAGGTATCTTTGAGTGACCCACTTAAGTGGAGCCGACAAAGACGTCCAATTAAAAGTTGACCGCTTCCAATGATAACTTGGAAGGAAGGCACAGGTCCGCGGTTGGGTGGTTCGTCCATCTGGTGGACGAATCACCAAGAATTAATTCATCAGCCACATCCTTGGGCTCTGAGGGTAGGTGTTTAAGAAGGAGGGAAGACGGAGAAGACGAGAGGAGATCAGATAGCGAGAGCAGAGAAGTAAACACGCGGAAACTACTCAGTGGTGTGAAACTACTCTGAACTTAGATGAAACGGGCGTATTTTGAATCCGGGATCGTAGCAAAATCTTTGACTGGACTAGCTCCTATGGTGAGCTGTTTCATTGAATAGAAGTATCCCTTTGGTGGATCGCTTGAATTTAACGCGCGTTTGTATATCCTCGTTGTCACTACAGACCCCGGTATTTTCTTACTCATCCTGAGTAGTCTTAGTCAGATCCCGGCTATAAGCATCCCTGTGGAGGTTTACTGCAATTTATTGAGTGTTCTGATAACCTCAATTTCCTATACCGGTCCTCGGTGTTTTCATAACTCGCCCTGAGTTGCTACAGATTACTGAACTCTCATAGTTCCTGAACTTTCTGATAAAGTTGCTTTACGAGTAAACTCACCTTGGTAACTTCGACTAAGTCAAGTTACATGTATTATTGACTCCCGCTATACATATCCGGGACTTGTTATTCTTATTTCTTGAATGTACATATCACCTGTAAATTGACCTCTACATAACCATTTATTCAAGATTGTAACCAAATTTTGATATGCTGAAATTCTGTGACTTGTTTAAATCTGTTGATCTCTTATCAGACCCCGGTAACACTGGCCTATGACACCACAATTGTTTACCAAGAGGTTTTTTGAATAAAGAAATGTGTAAACAATATATATAAAAAATATTTCCTGTCATAAAACATATGTTTATTTCGTTTGTTTTCAATCAATGTTAAACATTTCTCTCGCATATATATCTATTTAAACACGTCAAATTTGATGGGAAATCTCTCGAATGAAGAGACAATTTGTACCCGTCATACCATGACGGGTGATTTTCTAGTTTTATAGATTATTCTAGTCGAAGCAATTTGTTTCAAAGAGGTATTTATGAATTTTTGTACAAGAGAAAAAAAAATATTAATTTTAACCCGCTTTGTTTCCGTTCATACGGTATGATGGGCGAAACATTAACTACGTGATACATTTACCTTTATTTTTATCATGAAATTCAAACCAGTTTAATTATTGCCTCCAATAAATTTGTTCTCTTCCATTTGTAAACAATACATTATTTCAAAGGAAAACTGGCCACCGGAAGTATTTTTCTTTGGTATATCTCGGTTTTTTTTTTTTGCCTAAGTATGTTGCTTGTACAGTATGAACCTTTATCAGTGGCGAATCTAGGGTGGAGCTATGGGGTTGCAGCTCCCCAGAGCTCAACTCGAATTCAACCTTAAAATAAATTACAATATTACTTCCTGGCTCTGATAGGCTCGGAAATGTTCACATTTTTGTACTCATTCCACTCGTGCTTGGAACGTTGACGCGGTCAAATACATTTTTGGCTGGTTAATTCAATGTGTTTTTTATTAAATTGTCGAAAGCATTACAGTGTTCTTTATGATTCTAATTGTCAGGTAGGTAAAGTCTGTAACAGTGGCGAATCCAGGGGGGGGGCTATGGGGCTGCAGCCCCTCCCAGAGCTAAATCAAAATTCTTGATTTTATTTACCATCATTACAACTGCTTGTTCTTAATTTCCCTTTCATAAAAAAATTATAAAAACATGACAACATTGCTTTCTGGCTTGACAGACTCGAAAATTTTCCTACTTTTCTAGTCATTCCACTTGTACTTGTAGCGTTGATGCGGTCGAAAACATTTTTTGGCTGGTTATTTTATTGTAATTTTTATAAAATTATCGAACGTATTATAGTGTTCTTTATGATTCTTAGTGTCAGGTGAGCAAAGTCTGTAAAATTAAAGTGGTTTGGTTTCATAAGCCATGAGGTTTGACATTCATCACGACGATATAAAATTTTAATGACCTCAGCCCCTCCCAGACCCAAATCCTAGATTCGCCACTGACCTTAACATTTATGTTCTAAATAATATATAGTGCATATATAATATAAAGTATGTGTAGAGTCTGTTTGTTGAAAAATTCTTACAATCATGGGCCTTAATAATTGATCATAGAATTATTATATTTGATGCATTCTTTTATACCTAAAAAGAATAAGAATTATATAAAGTATCAAAATATGTTTATCATTAAATGTCTGTTCCTTTAAATTCGTTTTATGTTGTTTAAATCTTTAAATTCATTTTCCTATTACTGTATACTCACAGCATATTCAAGTATATAATATTAATATATTATTCTATAAGTCTATCAATTAATTTTATTTTTGAAGTAAAACATACGTTTTCCTTCAAAACTCCTTCCAAGAAGCTTCAGAGAACTCCTAATTTTTAAAATCATTTATCATGTACAATTCATTGTGGATGCGAGTACTGCAATCTCTGGGTAAATTCCAACCACTTTAAGCAGTAGACAGAAAAGTTATAACCGAAATTAAGACTAGTTCAGCCTTTCTACTTCCGAAAGAATCCAGTTAGTGACGTTCCTCATCACGAAAGGGACTCCGCAAGCAATGCGGGAATGTTGAAAGGTACATTTTGGTCGATCCAGAAATTCCCGTGTCTGTCGTTAAAACCTTACGAGCTCCAATTTCGACCTCACCGTTTGACCGATCGGATTAGCGTCTGGCTTACGTTAGGATAATAGCAATTTAGGGTATGCGGACCCGAATTATTGGGTTACATTTTTAATAGACTGCCACCAGATGTTCGCCTGCTCTAATTTAGAGTCCGAAATTTCGAAAGGAGATTTAGTCCACGACTTAATGTATCAAAAGCGATATGCCAAGGAGAAAGAGTTTGTACAATTCTTGGAAGCAAATGTAAATTTTTCATCAAGTTTTCGAGGAGTGAAATAGATGTTTGATAGCGGAACCTTTTTCCCCGAACTTTTAATTCTCAGTTGGATTTTATATTGCTGCCAACTAAATTGAATTATTATAATTTTTATAACTTCTTGGGGTTGTCAGGATATTGGATTTCCTTTAAATATCAATAACTAGCTGTTTTAACAAAGATAATTTTCAGTAGTTTGGAATGTTATCTTTGGAGAAAGGTATTCACGTGTCGGACTGATTTTACTGTTAAACCCCTTCTGATCTACAATCCTTTTAATTCTCATCGTGACCACTTTTCTTCATCCATTGTCTCTAACCTTTCAGTACTTCGTGGGTGCAAAACATCACTATAGGGTGTCTTAAAAAATATTTCTCCCCAGGTTTTTTCCCAATACATTTGTCCCAATAGAAAGTATATGAAGTTTGAGAATCTTCTTTAACAGTAGGGTTTGCATGTGAAGGTCTAAAATTTGAAAAAAAGTTCTTAAAATGTAAAATATTTAAAAAAATTTACATATTTTATATGGTTACTAATGTGTTAAAACTAATTTAAACGTGGTCTTATAAACATGTTTACTAATATTATGAGTATAAATTATAAATTACACAATGCTTAGATATTAGAAAAAAGGGTTAATATTGTAAAACGTTCAGAAAACGAAATCTCTTCAAATTATAGACCTTTAACAATTTTAATATTTACATGTATTTTATTACACCAATATTAGAAAAAAATGGCCTTATAAAGTATTAAAGTGATTTTAAACAACAATTATGATACTTTTGAGAAAAACAAAAAGTGGTTGAACTGAATTTGTACTTAAGCATGGTAAAATCAATAACTTGATTCATGGTTTATTTCAAGAAATTTTATTTTGCATTAATTTTATTTCTTGTTAAATTAGAGCTCGAAAATAGGAATTATATATGAAAGTGATATTTTTCTCATTGTTTTGGAGTACTTCTGTTCATCTGTTTTCAAATGAATTCAAAGACTGCAGAGTTGCAGTTGATGAAAAAGTATCGAAAAACATTCCCCAGATTTTCATTACAATCTTCGAAGGAAACAGGAAAACTACTTTTAATTCGTTATTTTAATATTTAAATCCTATGGCTTTTAAATTATCCTTTCGATGGATACAGAAGCAAAACAGAAAAAGGACTGAATCCATTGGAAATATCCCTTTCCACTGATGAAGAAAAGACAAAAGCTTTTATTTCCTTTTATGGAGTTAAAGAAGATGGCCAAATGATTCTCTAAAAAATGAGTGAATTCTCTTTTTTAGTATGATGTTTATGTTTATTTATGAGTAAATTGTCGATTGAATGGTAGCTAGTTTTCCAAGTGATCACTAGCTGAATGAATTTGTTTACCACGCTTTTTGATAGATATCACTAAAGGAGGAAAAAAGAATGAAGTTTTTGAACATTAGTTGTCTTTATAGGTTAAATTTATTTTTTCAATTATTAACGCAATCTCCATTACAAAAGTAACTAAAAATCTTAAATTGCAGAAGTTGCTTTAGTAAGAAAAAAATTAAAAAGAAATTATAAAAAGTTGTTTAAAAAATGTTTAAAGAATGATAATATCCTTTTTATTACCATTCTTCACGTGATATAGGAACCTACTTTCTTTTTACAATATCTTGGAAGCTTCCGTTTCATTTTTTAGTGAAACCTGCTTCTGTGTTTAATGTTTATCGAATATTTGATTTTTTACGCATAAATAAAAAGGTAATAAAAGAAATGGAAAAAGATTGTTAGTATTAAATATGATAGGAAAAATAATATACGTGATATAGGAACCTTTATTCCAAACTTTTCTTTGTTTTCCTACTTTTTAGAAGCCTACAGCTTAATATTTACTGAAAACTACTTTCACGTTTAATGTTTATCGGATATATATCAGATGTTCGTACATTCACTAAACAAATAGGAAATATATTCAAAAGAATAAGATTAATACTTACATTTTTTACTGTAGTTATTGCATAGAAAAATTCTTTTCAGCTAGATGTACGTTTATTTAGTTATTTATAGTGCTTAGTTTGCTGCAATTTAATGTGAATAAAAGAACACATTTCCAGACATATTTACCTTCTGGAAATGCAAGGTAAAAACGAACCTGAACTCTTAACAAGACAAATGGCATAAACTATTATTTATTTTGAAATAGAATTCAACGTTTTCTTTATGGAATTCTAATCCAAGAATTTAAATTTTTACTTTATTATAAACGAAAGCAAGTGAATTCAAAAGAATTCGACGATAAACATATATATTATATTCAGAATCAAACACTATTCTTGTACAAGTTAATAATCGCTTTAAAATTTAACTATTAAAGACGTAAATGAATGGGAGTTATATTGATTTAAATAAATTTCCTTTCTAAAATATATAAAAAACTAAAAGTAAGAGGGAAACATTAGGAAGTATAAGAAATTTCAATTTATTTATATAATTATTTTGAATCTGGTAATTTATCTTTAGCTAAATTAATTTATAAAAGTAATTTAAATGAAAACATAGGTTTTTGAGACATTATTTTATCTTTTACTTATAATTGTCTAGTATTGTGACTTATTAGATTTATTTGTGATAGGAAATCTGTAGTTATCGAAGAGTATTTTAAAATAACATTATTTTATTTTGTTTGGTGTATATATCCGCCTAAACATTTACATATATATTATGATATTTTACACAATAAAGAGATTGAAACAGTTTTGAAACTCAGAGAATATTAAATTTTAAAGCTTATGGCTCTTTTATCGCAAATATTTATTTAAAAATCCTACACATGATTAGTAATCAGTGAGAGAAAGAATAATATACCCAAAAATTAATTCTATCAACATCGGTTTGAATAAACGAATTGCATTTTAAAATATACAGGAAACATGTTATTTCAAATGTAACCAATTTTGAAAGATGTTTGGCTGATCTCAAATTGTATTTATATTATATAATTTCTTGCGATTTATAATTACACTTTTTCAAAATACAATTCAAAATGGATGTAAACATATACATCAAATGTTTCGAGAAATCAAACATTTTTCTCAAGTCTGTATGAGAATTAAAGTATAAGTTTAAGGTTATATCTCATAATTTAAAGCATGTATTAAGTAAACACTGAAAAAAATCTTTTAAAGAATAAAGAGATATTAAATCGTTTTCAATCATAAGGAAAATACATATCACGATATTTTTCAATATGAACAGACAAGAAAACGAAGAAAATTATTTTGAAGTAATTTATTCCTGCTTTACGAAACTTTTAAGTACAAAACTTTTACTTTCAAATCAATTTAATTTCAGAAACAAATTTAGTCAAAAAGAGTTTAAAAAATACCAAAAGTGTAAGAAACACATATTATGATCTTAATGGAAGCAAATCTCAAAATAAAACAGAAAATAAACTATTTTCGATTGTACTAAATGTCTACTCTTTTTAAAAGCACATACAAATAGCCATCTTTCTGAATGCGAACAAGCAAATAAAAATAAAATTTGACTTCTTAACTCAATTTGAGTATAGTAAAATTGTAATGATTTTCTAAATCTATTCCTTACATGTTGGTCTCAAATAAAGAATTATGGATTACTGAAATTCTTTTCGCTATTTCCAGAGAGTGTAAGCTAAGTTGCACTAAGAAATAGTTTCTTTACCAATAATGTTATTGATTCGGCTGATATCTGAATCTATTATGATTCGCAAAGCCTGTATTTGCGTTGAAACACCAGCAACTGCATATCATTTATCATACAACAGCAATCATTACAAGACGGTGGAATAATTCATCAATAATCATTCGCCAATATCAGTATCGCAACATTCCATGAAGCAGATATTCGGTCCCATTACGTTTCATTTCCCCGTGGAGCACAGCTCATGTACCAGTTGAAAGACTCATTGTAACTAGAAGAAATAAATTGTGCATTTTTAATGCTTCTCCTTCGTTTCGATGGGGAACGGTTAGGAAATTGAGACAATAAGAAGGAATAATATGAAGGAAAAGGAGTTAAAAATGGTTTTGTTCCATTTACTATGATTGAATTGTCCTTTCAATTTTCTCTCGTTTGGTCTTTGAAGTTTGTATTTTTTTTGTTTCTTATCAAAATTTCGTCAAATCCTTTTGTTTTTATGCTTTATTTTATGAATCGGTATTGCTGTATTGCATTTTTAGTCCCTCCTTTGTATTTCTTGTATCTGAATATTCTTTAGATATTTGTCTGTGAAAGGGGAGATGATTAAACTTTTTTACACACAAACATGTGTGTGTGTGCAGTGGCGGTTTTTCGCACAGGCGCTAGAGGCGCTCGCCTCATATCCCGAGGGGCCTCAAATTCTATTCGACTTATATGACAGTCCTAAATCGATGGCAAATTTTAAAAATTGGGTCAGTGGAGGGGTCTCAAACAAATGTTTCACCTGTGGCCTCATATTGTCAAAATCCGCCACTGTGTGTGTGTGTGTAATTATTTAAATACTTCTGCTGCCCAATGTTTCAGAAATGTTTTCTATGAAAATATCATTTTAATAGTACTTGTATTCCTTTTTAAGGCTAATTGAGAAACCTATTGGTTAATTTCAAAGCATAGAGCTTCTTGATGTTATTTGAAACAAAATTATGAAGCAAATTCATTAAACAGAAAGATTAGTTAATAGGATAGGAATATATTATTATCTACAACATTATTGGAGGATGATTCAGAAAGAACTTTATCGCTTAACGTGAAATAACTATTTAAAATGAATAAAATTTTATGCATACAAAATTCATTTCCGCAGTTTCTCAAGAAACAAGAAAACGAAATAAAAGGGAGAAATACCTGTTTTCCTATCCTGAATTTCTTGTGAAACAGACACCATTTGAGATAAACCCTCTTCATCCAAGTCGAAACGACTGGAATGTGGAAAATCCAAAAGACATGGATACAGCAAAGTGCATATATCAAGAATGATATAAATTTGGTCTCGCTAAAAGGCACCAAAGGAGAATAAGTCGGAAGAAAGCGCAGTTCATGTCAATGGCAAGAAATCGTGGGTAGGAGGAAATAAAAAACTGGACGAGATTTCTGAAGTCTTTCGGAGATCTTGAAGAGGAATTATTGACAACTTATTTGGAAGTTAGTCGGATGAAAGATAAAAAAAGGGAATTCCTAGCTTGAAATATAAAAAAAGGTGATTTGGAATTCATTCAATCGAGAGCTTTCTGGAGGTTGTAGGATGGTAGATCGTAGATTCTTTTCAGAGGTGATCTAGTGAAATCTGTGAAGGTACTTTTTAGGTATGGAACCAATATCCGAAGAATTATTCTTAAGGAAAAGTTTTTCCTACACATTACGTTGACTCATAGATGTAAATGCTTTTTCTGAATATTCTCGAAAGTGCATTTTATTTTTCTAAAACATTTACCTTGCGTATCTCAAATATGAAACATTTTGTAGAATATTCTCAGGTGCAGTAGATAAACACAGATAAAAGCTTATGTCTCATATGGAAAAATGTGGTGAAAAATATATTATAGTTGGTGCCATTTATGATACCATTATTCATGAGTATGAACAAATGAAACAAAATCCAAAAATTATGCTTCGAAATTCAAGCGAATATCTTATTTTCATTTCAATAATTTGATTACGGATAGGCCTTGAAATGGCATGTTTCGGAAATACTTCCAGATTTTCGGCACAACATTTGCGAAACGAGGCACAATAATTGACATATTTATTGCTTTACTGTGATCTACTTTGAAGCTGCCGAATTTTCCGCTCATACGCGAAAGATTTCGAGATAATTTATAGTCTTTTTTCTTCATATAATAAGTCACTGCAATACAACCCTTAACATTTCTTTAATATATAAATTATTCCATATACTAAAGAGATATATACGAGCATCATGCTTCCTGAAGAATACGAATATTATTTTTTGAAAGTAGCATTCAATTCGAGCATTAAAGTTGCTTTCTGAATAAAATGTATAGATACTGCATTAATTTCTAGAAATTTCATATCAACGTTGCTATCTTTTTGTTTGATTTGTTTACCAACTTTATCTAACTTCCTTTTGCCTCTCTTTCTCGTTCTCTATATATTGTATATATTGTATACTAGCTGCCACAAATTACAAAATATCTGACTTGCCTTATATTGTTACGAACCTGTAATACCACTCCCAAGCAATTTTAATCTTATGGTTGGGAAGAGAGATTTACAGAGGTTCTTACTAGCTACTAGGGGGGGGGGGGGCCAAGCCTATGACCCAGACCTTGGAGATAAACTTGGCGACCATTTTGGCAAAAAAATTGGCGACTTTGGCGACAAAATGAATCTATTTTAGGAACAAAAATATAGAAATGGTTCCAGATGAGTCCATGTGACGTCAAGCCCTGTCGGAAGACTATAAATACCCGGAGTTGCTGACAAAATTGAATGTATTTGAACGACTTTGGAGCTTTGTATGCAGCGCGAGATAGTTAGCTGGTAAGGTGTGCGCTATTGAAAGTGCTGTTACTGTTATTATTGGTGAGTTGTTGTATGTTTCTCCTGCCAATTTGTACAAGTGCTGTCTTTCTTCTTTCCTGTGCTGCATGTTTTCCCGAATATTCGTGAATAAGTGTAATTCTCCATTATCCTCTTTTTTGGACTGCTTTCAACGTGCACCACAGGGCGATTTTTTCTTACCAATATGAAAAAGTAAACATCATGGTTCGCTTTGGTTTCATTAACTGAAAACGCATCACATGGTTGAGAAGCATTTCTCATGTTCCATAAATTTTAAATTTTTGAATATTAATCATGTTCAGCTAGATTTATTGAATATCGGCATTCTGAAAATAGTGCAAACTTTGCTTTTATTAAGAATGACATTTTCTAATTTGACCAATTAAGTGTAATCATTGCAAAGTCAAATTAAGTGAAGTAAAACTTTCAAATAGAAAAAAACAAAATCTTATATTTTCTTTTCATGTAGACATATAAGTTATTATAGACATTCTCAGAACAAATACAAGAAGAAAATTCATCATGTATTCATCGCATAATATACTTCTAGAGTTTTTAAATCACACGATAAATATTTTCTTCTAAACACTTTGAAGCCTTTTCAAAGACGAATATTTAATTACTTAAGAAAACACTTTTCATGCAGCATTTATTTTTCCTGTATCTCATAGACTTAAGAATTTTTTTTGACGTTATCTCTTCGTTTTTCATAAGAATGAGCATCATTTTGCACTTCACAAAAACTATTTACATTTATTTTCCTTTAGGTTATGTTTTAATATTTTACGTAATCAAAGGAAATAAATTCTATAGCTCTAAAAATCAAAGTGATCTTTCTGATTGCTCTTAAAATGATATGAAAGCTCAACGCGGAGTATCGTCGAGAAATTTTTAATCCCCGCAAGTCATTATTCTCCTCTTTTCAGGCATATTCATTTCGCTGCATAAAATGCAAAAAATTTGGAAATTTGTAATTTAATAAATATGCTGCACGCTTCATAAAAAGAGAATCAAGGAAAAGAAAAATAGATAAAAACTTGAAAAAAACGCAGCAGGTTATCATGAGACGAAATAGTTTTATTACTTCTAAGATATTACTGCATTTTTTATTATTAATATCTACCTTATTTTAAGCTATTTTTTGAAACGAATAAATAATGAAAGATATAATAAAGGAAAGACATGCCTGAATTGTTGCTGGGCAAATGCAAAATTTAATTAAAATATATTTTCGTAGTTAGTGAAATTATTGTTCACCTATTTGTATAAATTATGGCTCTAACCTTTCTTGATAAGAAATAACAACTAAAAACTTTCTTTTTAATGTAACATTCACTCTTTGCATGTTCTTTATAACTTGAATATCATTACTGGCGACATATTGTTGCGCAAATATCTGATAATTTTCTTGGAATATTAATAATATTCTCATTTTATTCATGCTTCCTTCATCCTAAAGTAAGTCTGAAAACTCCAGTTACTAGAAATAAAACTTAAACTGCATAAAACCAACATTTAAACTTATAAATACTTCATATGTGCTCTAAAATGCTAAATGGAATTTTAGAGAGATGAAAGAATCGATTATCCGTTATTTGAACTTCCTTGTTTACAAAATATACACCTCGAGGTTTTATTGAATATAGAACTCTATATGTAAATAAAAAAAGCTGTGCTAGATTTCCTGCCTGTCCATGTGTGATAACTGAGAGTCATTAATTGGGACAACGCAAGGTACTAGACGAAAGAAATTTGGTATTCTTTCTTTACACCTGAATTAAAGATCTCTGTCATCGCATGGTTAACAAGTTAAAAAAGCTTAACATGGTTAAACAAGCTTTAACCATGCTATCGCATTGCCTAAAAAGGCCATTTATGATAATTTTAACATGATAATGTTTCAGGCAGCCATAATATCGGTAAATTTGGTAATACGTTATGCGAAAATAGTTCATTGCAAAAAATAGAATTGAAACTAGGACTTTAAAGATTCTATAAGACAGACACATAGACGGGAGAATAGACAGATATTCTTTCTGTCAATAAAAACCGTTAAAAGCGGAATGTAACGACTGATGTCATAAAGCTAGACAAAGCAACCCTATGATATTTTCATGCTAAGATATTTCGGACTAAAGTTTAGACAATGTTGTTTATTTATTAAACAAAAAGCTGATTACAAATTATAATCAAAAGATAATTTTGACAAATTATTACAAACACAATACGTAATGAAAATTAGTTTATAGACACATAGAGGCAAATAAACTAGGTACCATTCTATTTAAATTAAACTTAATTATTCTGAAGATAGCATCATCTTCTACTTTCATTTTCGTACCCTATTTTTAACATAGCCACGGCCTGTTCTTGGGGAAGATATAAATAAAAATAAATTTTCATTTATTTTATTTAAGTTCCTTTCAATCAATAAAATAATTTTTGAAGTAACAAAAAGTATCTACACTTTTCAAGCAGATAGAAGGCTTACAAATGTGAATGACATTGCGTTTCCAGAAACATGAAGAAGTTGATTCAGCTTAGGATTAAAACAAATTTCAGGTGTTTCTAGAGCAAATGTAATTCTTTCGGTGCACATACGTGACTTGTCAAAACTTGTCAAGAAATTAAGAGAATTCCCACCTGTCTCTATTTTCTCTCTAACAAATAAATAACTTGTATTTTTGAAGCTTTCTAAATTATTCAAATTTTATGTCAGATTTTGTTCGACTTTATTTTGCTTGAAATTATAAATAGTTCCTTAAAAACTTGCTAACAAAACAAAGCAATTTTGACATACCCCACTTCAAGACTTAAAGCGTCTGTCATACTCCCAAATTTTCAGCACTGCATAAAAAAAACTAATAAAAATAATTAAATAAACAGCAATGGAAACTCCAGGTCTCTTTTTTTTCTCCTTGTGTCTCTAACCTACATGAAAAGCAGGACTACAACTGTTAGTGGTCAAGCAATGAAGATGAAAACATATAGCAAATCCTCTTTATTTGTTGTTCCCGGGGGCACGTTCCACCATTTCTTTGCCCATAAAGAGGCAAAAGTTCTTAATCGACTGTTGTTTGGAAGGGATAGAAGTGGGGGCACATGAGGCTTTCACCAGCCCGGCCTCATTAGGACACAAGGTAACATCCGGGTTGGGGAAGATGGACACTGTTTATTAGAAGATGCTGTCGCTAATTTTAGGCCTCAGTTTTATATTTAGAAGAATCTCTTTCATTGCTTGATAACACGGGATCAGTCTCCGGGGACCAGGGATCCCTCCAAAACGAAGAGATGGGCTTATTTTTAGATCACACAACGAATCCACAAAAGAAATTTTTTCCTTGGTGGATATAAGAATAATCGACTTGTAGGCATTGATGTTTTCAAAAAAGCAAACATTTTTATGAGAATATTAATGTTGCTTTGAAAGAAGATGCATGATGCCTTGAAGAAAATCAAACTTAAAAAAAATTTATGGCGTTAGATCTTAAGTACTTTTAGATGTAAAAGAATAATACTCAACTCTATATAATAAAGATTTAATACCCGAATTTCACACATGTGTTATTTCAAATTAAAACATAAATAGCTGAAGACTGTTCTAAACTGTTACATACTTTATAATATGTTCACTCTGCCACTTAAGATATATTTTCCAACTTATGGGGACCCTGTTAATTTATGTCTCATGTACGAGTTGAGAAAAAATCTTTAAGCATCAATAATTATCTGAAATAAAAACAGTGTGCGTAATTTTTCAAAGAATTCTATCGACTTTAAAACACGTTGAAAGAAGGGGAAAATATGTATTTCTTTTTAAATTCGAGTTCGAATAAAAATTCGTAATGAGAACGATATCTTTCTCACTATTAAGGATGGTTTCTATTGATCTGCTGGCAAGAGAATCCGAAGAATGCTAAGTTGCTGGTGTTGAATAAAATATTAAATATCATTTTTACAATTTTCAATAACATTCCTTAAAGAAAAAAGAGATAAATTTATTTAAGTCATATAGATATTTATATCTCGTGGGTTTTAAATGATTGTTTTAAATTATAGAGCAACAAAACAGGAAAAGGACTGAATAAATAGGATATCTGCCTTTTCGGAGATGATGAAAAGCAAAGGGATTCATTTCCCTTTCCGGAGTTTAAAAAATTGCTAATGATTCTTTGCAGACAAGTGAATAAATGTGCTTTTACTATTTTTTGTGTGTTTATTTAGGGTAAAAATGTCAATTGAAATATCAATTGAATTTAGACCTTAAAGTCGTTTTTCTTCGACAGAAAACCTATTCTATTTTCAATCCGCATGGATGAAGGACTCTGATGACATCATCCACCAGATTCTTATTCGTCCTCGTTCTTTTTCATTCATTGTTTGTTATTATTGTATTTTTACCTCTTTCACAATTAAAACTTCTCTTAATTCGGATTCATATCTTTGTACTTCGAATTTTTTTTCCTGGATGCTCCTGTACTTGCGCGCACCAAATAAATTGCTTCTATTATTGTTGTTTTGTCTTTTTTAGATATTCAATCAATTGACCATATCTGGTTATACGAATGACCGCTAGGTGGAAAAAAATTGCTTAATTTTTAGTTTCTTTTGTAAGTATCAATAAAGCAGGAGAAATTATGAATTTTGTGAACAATGGTTATTGTTTTTTCTTTCATAAACCAATATGTATATACTGATATTTTATAGCAATCAGCATTATAGGATTACAAAAGTAACTGAAAATCAAATTGCAAAAGCTATCTTGTTATAAGAAAAAAAAGAAAAACCAGAAACTACAAAAATATGGAGGTTATGAAATATTTGAGGAACGATAATAGTTTTTCTTTCATTTTTTTAATAACACTTGAAATAGAAGGCGGCTGCTCTAAAGGTGCTTGTATTTTCCATGTTTTGGACTCTTCTAACAGCTTATTTGCTTTAAACTGCATTCGTATGTAATATTTATCGAATATTAGTTTTTGCATGAATAACGAACAAAAAGGCGTTTTTTGTAAAAAAAAAAAACAATGCGACTTGAAAACTTGTTTTATTTAAATGCATTGGTTGCTTAAGAATATTATTTTCAGTTACATATACAGGGTGTCCGGAAAAAGTTGAAAAAGCGTTTATTTCCTTAAAAATTGATCCTAGACACGTGCTTCCAATTACAAAGTTTCATCAAATAAGGTAAGAATTTGTGTGAAACTACTTTGATATTCAAGGGAGTGATAATAAATAGTTACAGAAAATTACAAAAATTGATTTTTTTGCTGCCACCATAGAGCAAAAATGTCAGTTAGTAAAATGTTTTCCTTCCACTCATCTATTCACAAACAAAGTTGTACGCTTATATTTACAAAACTTGCATAACTTTTAGAAGACAAAGTTATTGACTTAGAATACTTTTCCATATGTCTCACTGCTGTTTGATTCAGTCTTTCGATGTACATTTTAGAGATAATATACATATTTTAATAGATTATTTAAAAGGCGTAGTCAGGAAATAACAATATGTTTGTTAATTCTTGTTAAATCTAAAAAATAGCCAAATAACACATTAACTGAAGTATTTACAAAAATAGTTCATCTTGTGAACCATTACAAAATATTGTTACAAAGCTATAAAGTCGTTTCCCTGATATGCTAATCTTGGCGACAAACTTGGCGATAAATTTGTCGACCTTGGCGGCAAAGTTGGCGACAAAGGGAATTTTCTAGAAGGACCTCGAGCTTTCAACCTATTTCTACTGGTTTCATGAACTTTCTAGAGATTACGTCACTTCCTACGTAATGAAGTCACTTCCTGTTGAAAAGTATAAATACAAGCTCTCAAGCCAAGAAGAGTCAGTTGGAAATTAATTAGCAAGCAAGCTGGTGAGCTAACAAGAAACCTTTGAGCGCTGTGTTGAGATTTATTGGTAATCTCTATTGTGAATTTTTACTAGTGATGTGTTAATACTTGCGCTATGTTTTTTTGCTTGGAATATTTGTAAAATAAAGAGCTTTATTTTTTAATCCTGCTTATTGGATTGCATTCACGTACACCCACAAGACAATTTCGTTACAATATCCACGGTGATATATCAGCAGTCATAGCCCAGAAGCAAGAAGTGCTATAAAAATATTACTAGAATACAACTGAAATACGATTTTTCAAAAATAGTTTAACCTTTAAATAGTCCAAACTTATAGTTGTAATAATCTGAATTGTATTTAAGAAAATTGCACTCATTTTTATTCGGCGAGTGACTTTTAACAATAGAAATCGAAAACTTAGTAACCAATCAAGTGTTCCCGTTGTGACAACATGAAAGTGAATCCGAAACCTAAGAACAGCAAATGAAAGAGAAATAAAAAAATCAAAGGCGTGAAGGCGAACCATGGGTGAGATTGTATGAAAAAAAGATTTGTTAGTCTAGCAAAAAACAGGAGCATACGAATATCCAGTTCTGACTAAGTTTTAAGACAGAAAGAGTAGCTATTCGTCTTCGACCATTCTGTGACATAGTTGTACGCAATGAACGAATTTTCGGTGCCTTCGAAAACTATTTGGTGCGCTGCCCCGTCCTATGTCTGTCTTGCTTTTTCATTCATTTTCTGTCTTCTTTTCTCGTTTTTATTTTTTTTTTTCGTTCACAATCGAACTCTCATAGTGGAGAAGCAAGCAAATAAGAATACAAACGAAAATACAAATTTTTAAAATAATTTTAGTGAGTTCTGCAACTCTGCAGCCCTAAAGGATTAGTCTCCCCTGCATTTAGGTAAAACTTAAAAATACGCACAATGCTGAGAGGAAATAATTTAATATTCTTTTCCGATATTAGGCTATTTTCTTCTTTTTATGTTAAATTTTATTTTCTCAAGTTGCATTTCCATTCTTTATTAAATCGATAGTTGCAACTATCTGCCGATGAAACTGAGTAACAGTGTGCGTCATTGGTAATTTTTTTTTCAATCCATGATGATTGGATGATGCATTACTATACAAATATTTGCATTTCTATGATAAAAATATTTGCATTTCTGCAATAAACATCTGCATATAAATTTGTGAGCAGCCCTTGAAATTTAAAAATTAATATATCTCTGCAAGTTCTGCAGATAGACTCGTGAAACTTAGCTTATACATAGATGAGGGTAAGAAGAACATTTCACTCATTGACATTTTTGTTCTATGGGGAACGTATAATTTTTTTTTACTTTTTATGTCCCACTTCCATAGGAGCCAAGTGTTTTCAAATATATTCCTACCTTATTTGATGTAACTTTGTAATTAGAAGTATATATCTAAGTGCAATATTTAAGGAAATAAATGCTTGTTCCACTCTTTTAGGACACCCTGTATATCTGCCCTGGACATGGTATTTTTCGACTCCTTATTGTATTTGACTTTAAAAAGTTACATAAACATACCAAAATTTTGTCAAAATGGTCAGTGGCGCAGCGTGGGTAAGTGGCGCCAAGGGAATATAATTTTTTTTACCGCTGTCGTTATTTGCTTAGCAAACACAAACGGCCCTCGGGGCCTGGTATTATTTTTACGCCCCTTAATCATATTTTGCTTTAAAAATTGGCATAAGTGCAGTATTGTTTTGTCTCCATGGTGCCTCTAAAACTGGCATGTGCGCCATTATTGCTTCATTTACTCCCCGGTCGCCACGTCGCTACAATCTGCTTAGGATCATTTAAAAATTTGTGAAATTTCAACGAAAAATCGCATAGTAACTAAAGTAACGTCGTTTGATATTTGAGGGCATATTAAAAGTTACGAAATAAAAATGGAAATTAAGTGCATGCTGCGAAATAACAGTGGAAGTAAGAAGTCTACCTTGACCAAAGAAAGCAACATTTTCATTACTTTAACAGTGGTAAAAACGCGTGAATAAAGAATTTAATGAAACAATAAAACGGTTTGAATTTCATTTTATAACAATAAAAACATTGTTACAAATTGAGTTTAATTCAATTTTGAAAGGTTAATTACAGTTAGGGAAAATAATTGTTCAACAATTAAATTGGTATCATCGAGACGATAATTTTTTGCTCTTTAAGGTGGTTTAAAAATAATTTTCGTACCATAAGTATTTCAAAATTTACTGGTTAAAACCCCCTAAAATTTTATTTAACTAAATAAATAAAAACTAATTCGAATTTTAAAATAATTTTTACAGCGTTAGCTCCTCCTTGTGCTAATCCATCACTGTTCCAAATTTGGTCACCGTAAATGCAACGGTGTGAGTGTGCATAAAGAACCAAAAAAAAGTACAAATACACACACACAAGCAAACATACTTTCCTCTTTTATATATATAGATATACTAGAACTATCTTAGAAGCTTTAAAATTATTACTTTTAAATAAATTTGTATTAGTATCATTCAATTTATAATAATCAAAGCTGTTTAATTTAAAGTGATATATATATTTTAAAAATTATTTTCAAATTTGAGACCCCAAAATTTCATTTCAGAAAAAAGTCATTTTCGTCATGTCGGGTTTGATGTCGAACTCAGATAACAATTAAATCAACATCATCTTGATCATAACAAATTTCACATAACAGAAAATAAACATAATCGGACTAAAGTAAAAAGCATAAAACAAATGAAATATTATAAATCGAAATCTTAGATTCAAACCTTAAGAAATAAAATCAATTACAAAAATCGCATCACCATGGGCTTGGATTTCGTCCCAACCAGTACAGGTAGAATGGGGACAGAGCTTGCATACAAAACATTGAAATCTTAATTCCATTTTTTCTTGCTCACCGCAAATGATGCTTAATCATTATCGAGGTCCTCGGTGTCCAGATTGTCATCAGCGTCAACATAACGAAATTTATATGAATGAGTTGAGTCTTCAGATTTAGATAATTAGAAGTCGAGGTGTCGCTTAACTACATTCTTTTCTTTTCTTTTTTTGTAGAATTTTTAGCAGTTTTGTGGCGTTTAGTCTAATTAACTTTAATCTTCTTCTACTGTCACAGTTTTCGTTTATTATCTTTTTCCTCTTTCTTCTTTTCTAATGGGACGCTCATTTTAAATCGGAGTGCCAGTGAGGTGCATGAAGGGCAAGTTGCAGTCAGGTAGCACGACAAGCTCATGAATTAGAGTGGAGGGATTCGTCATCTTACCCTCCACCGAATTCGTCATCTTACCAGACTTCGTCATTTTATTTAAAAACACATTGTAGTATATCAACTCATCAGAAACAATTCAAATAATGCATCATTGAACATATTTTTATTAGCTCTTTACATATCATATACATCACATATATAAATCAAAAATATTTACTCCGTAAACGTCTCTTACCAAGCAGCAACCAAACGTTGCGTTGGAACAACTCAAAAATACAGTACCGAGTTTAGTCGCGAATCACACTAATAACGGGGTGGAATCTTTTGTCGTGACAGGGGTACATGCTCACAAGAGGTCTGTGATGATGCAGAATCGGGGCATTCATTTAAGGTAACTTTCGAGAAAGATCCAATTCGTCATCTTACCCGACTTTCCCTCTATAAATGTCGAAATGTTTAAAACGAGAGGAAATAAATAAATATGTACTCTGAAATCTTAGCTCAAGAAGATTATTGATATTTTTCTTCTCTCCATTTCAACTGAGACTCTAATATGAGTGCTATATAGATTATTGCAGTTCTTTTCTTTGCCTCCAATGCGTGTGCGATCAACTGCAGAAAGAAAACGCTTTTCTTCACTCTAATTGTTATTGACTAGTCAATCATATCTGAATCTATTAGGATTCGTAAGCTCGTATTTGTGTTGAAACACCAGCAACTGCATCTTATCTGTCGTAGAATAGCAATCACTTCCAGAAGATGGAATAATTCATCAATAAACATTCACCAATATTAGTCTCGCAACATAACCAATGAATCAGATATTCGGTCCCATTACCTCTAGTTTAATCGTGAAACAGAGCGCTTGGTCCAGTTGAAAGATTTAATCACTGCAACTTGAAAAAATAAATTATGCGTCTTCCAACGTCTAGATGGAGAATGGTGAACAAGATTGAAGCTGGTAGAAAGAACAATGTGAAAAAATGTATTGCTTTACTGACTATGTTTCAATTACCCGTGTAGATTTCTCTGGTGTGTTCTTGAAACTTATGTCCTTATTTTAAAAATATTTTTCCTTCCATGTTTCTAGTAAAATTGTTTCCAAATCTTGTTATATGTTCTTACTTTTTGTTTCATGAATGGAGAGTATTTCATTACACTTTTTTGTTTATTTCTTGTATCAGAATATTTTTCAGAATTTTATGTGTGGGGAAGGTGTTAGTTCAGCACGTTACGCATTTCTCAGATGAATTAGGTAAATATTTCTGCAACTCAAAGGTCCAGAAATCTCTATAAGGAGGCGGAATCTCATATGTTGGCTTCTTGTGTAATTAATTGCTTATATTAGACATCCATAGACTATTTTTAAAGAATAAACAATTAATAAATGTTTAAAAAAACCAAATCGTATTCGCCAGGGTACATCGCACTTACGTTCCACTGTACTAGTTTTTAAATTAAAATTAAAACAAGATAACTTCTTGTTGTTGCCAATTCTCTGAAAACATATTCTTTTATAACAATACATAAACTGCAATCATGCTTTTTCCAGACATTAATAAAAATATGCTTACACATTGATATATCTTCTGGATCGTTCTTGTGTTCGTTGCTAGGGCGGATTGAGAAATTTCTATCTAATTTCGAAGCAAAGTAGTTTTTGTTATTTTAAACAAAGTTGTGAAGTAAATTAAATTACTTAAGGTCCAAGATATAAATACTTAACAGTATGCTCCTAATAAAGAATAAAATATTTAAAATATTAACCATTAACCTTTCAGTAAGCGAGGCTATTAGAAGTCTTATATTTAGCACGGCGATCATATAACTTTTTTTCATCTACTACGTCTTAATCTTTAGTTTTTATATTTAAACGCTTATTATAATTTATTTAATACTAAAATAATATATTTATTTTTGAATTATTATTTTATTTCTGCAATTGTGCAAAAACATTATCCATATTTCTTGCATATCTTTCGCATCGCAGAGATTTCTAATTCTTATATAAGAAGTAAAATTTCGATGAACCGTCACTTGTTTAACCTTCTCTTTATGTTTTTGTCTTCGTCTATAAATGTATCAAAAAACAAACAGACATCTTTCATATAAACACTTTCCTGAGGGTGTCCGAACGAGATTGCAGTTTTTCTGCTGTAATAGGTACGAAATACTTATAAAACCTCTGTCAGCCATTACAGTATTACCCGTTACTAGATTGTTCAAGAACCCACTGTTTTCAACAATGAGCACATCAGATGCTCGACCCCAAAAACCTTCCGAAATGAAATTGACAAGACCATCAGGTGTACATGAAACCAGATACTTTAATGTGTTGCAATTATAATAATCTGACCATGTAAGTGCTTGTGACACTGGATCGCTTGGCTTTTCAATTTCTATCTCGAAGCAATCAATAATAGATATTAAATGACCATACCTAGCACGAAAACAGATTGGTAGATGGGCCTGTACAGCTTTCTTATCAGGCAACACAATCGATGCCATAAAAGGCAGTGATTTAAAAAATATCCTGCATGCAGTGCTTGTTGTCAATCCAAAATACATGGCCAAAATTGAAAAATGCAAATTCAGTCTAATCATTTTAAGAACAAGGTAAATATGGTTAACAAGTAATCTCGTTTCATCAGACAATAACTTAATCAAAGAAAAGCTTTTCTTAGTAACACCAAGATAAAGTTTGGGCTCCTTCTCAATTCACAAAACTGTACCTGTAGCATATGCTTTTCATCCTTCGACTGCTCAACAGCTTCGTTTTCACTAGAGTTATCGGTTCTCTCTGCCTCATCTGTGGCATTAAAATCACTCGAATTTGTGTAATTTTCAATATCAACTGTGTTTCTCATGTGAAGTAGCAGTTCCAACGCTCACACCCATGTTAGACGCTGAACAGCCAACAGAGGTAACTTGAACAAAAGTTTTTGTTCCTCTGCTTCTATAAAGTTCTTGCAAATTCACCTGAATGCACTTATGAATCTGAGGATCACCAACTTCTTGCGAGATAACACAAATTTATGAAGAGGTGGGAGGAACCTCTGATGTAACATTAGAAGTGCTGGGTATTTGTGCACTGTTATATGATGGCATTGCTCCATGTACTAAGTGCATATTTTTTCTTTTCTTAGCTGCAGATCTCTCAACCAAAACTGGGCGTTTTATTCGGCAGTCAAAAATGTGAGGGACAACATGGGGTTTCAACAGGAACTGCATCACATTATTTGTTATTTTCCACTGACAATAATTTCCCATATATTCAGGTAACTGTAATTCATAAGAAAGAAAAATGAATAAATGCTTCTGACACTTCAGCACTCCTATAAATACAGTGGAAAACATTTAACTCAAGATTTAAATGACCGAAATATGCCATGTTAAAAGAAATCCATCTTAAGCGATGCAAGCAAAAAAAAACTGAACGATTTTTTCAATGTTATCAAATCTTATTAATTGTATTTCCTGCTAAAATTTACACTTGTAAATGCTTACATTAAAAGTCTGTGTATATAGCCAAAAACTCTCAGTGGTGGTGTGACTGCAGAAAGCAGGTATATTTTGGGAATCGAAATCTTTTTGTGTTAGGCCATTTTTATTTCGTGGTAAGTGAAAAAAGGATGAAATTACATAACATTTCGTTGGGACAGCAGAAATATCTGATGTTAACCGATTTTTCCTGTTAAGCACTCTCATGATAAAAATTTTCCACTGTAGAAACATAGCAAATCTTTGATTTAAAAGATTAATTATCAGTTAAAAACAAATTCTATACATACAGATAAGTTTCATTAGAAAATTTAAAATACTCCGCGATAAAGGGCAAAATTGGGAAATTTAGTTAACAACTAGAGTGAGTAGCTGCAACTTCAACCATTGTCACTTTTTTAAACAAGTGGTCATTTTCAAAACGTTTTCTGTGCTAAATGATGAACTTTTTGAAATTTTATGTTATCATTCATATAAACTTAAATGGGCTAATAGCTATGTTTATACATTAAGAGATTACTCATCCCCACTGTTTGGTTAGAAGCATCTTCCAGATCTGAGTCCTTTCCAGGTTACAGATCATATCGATTTAATTCTTATTTACATCTTTGTATTCATACATAAAACAAATTTAGATTATTAATACTCAAAAGTTATAATTTTCCTACTATTTTAATGTTAAGATATTATTTTACTTTGTTAACCGATTTATATTTCACTATCTTTATCTCATCACTTTCTTTATCAACATAAGTCATTAGTAAAAAATTCTAGAGATCATAACAAGACAAAAATCAATTAAAAATATATTTACTTACCAAAAAATGATCTTCCCAGCACCAAAATGGAGAGACAGACGATAATTCCTTATTTAATTTCTCGTCTCTTTTCATAGCATTTGTCCAGGCTTTTCTTTTCACTGAATCTTAGGAACATTTTTAAAAAATCTTTTCGGCGGTTTTTCTGTATACCTCGTACAGCACGAACCGATGCAATAATTATATGGTCCTTTTTTGCTCATTATATAAAAGTAAAGGAAATAAAACCCTAAAACAATGACGTAAACAACGAACTCCGGGAGTACACAATGGTGTCAAAGCACAGCAAGATGTTGTTTATATAACATGTGACGTCACAAGCGCTGAGGTCACGTGATCCGCCATTTGGACCACAATAATACAAACAGAAAAATCCGCCGTATTCGCGCCGAAATGAAAACTGAGATTTTAAAGTTAATTTAATAAATTTACAGATTTCCAAATATATGTAAAAATGCTTATTTTTTTTCGTACTCATCTGTTACAAGTGAAATTGAAAAACGTGCAATTTCCCGATTGTGAATTCCGGCCTTTTGCGATGGGTAATTGAATCTGAATTTTCATTAATCCCAGCTTTTGGAAGGTCCATAAATATTACTAAAAAGGTTCGACACCATCGCCAACTGATTTTAAGGAGGAACGCAAAATTAACCCAAACAGTCTGATATATCATTCGTGAGTAATGGAGGGTTTACGTTAAAATATGTAGAAAAAACTTTATTATTTAATATTAAGTAGCTTTTTAAATAAACAAAAGTACATATAATAATTCTAATATAATATATAAACATTTCAATTATCATTTCTTGTCCTTGCTTAGCCATTTGCACCACAATAATACAAACAGATAAACATCATATCGCTGCCTGAAATAAATCATAGATCAACAAGTCTAGCATAAAATTAGGAGAGAAATAAATATGTAATAAATTTATAAAATTGATGAATAATAATATATTTTTATGAAGTCTCATAATATATAAATTTTAATTCTCATTGGCAATGAATCTTTCATTTGTTCATAAAATCTTGGAGAAGAAGAAGAATCTATGATGTATGGAAATAGGAAAATAATGATTTACTCTTTAGACGAACTATAATGGTCTTAAATGATTTTCTAAAAACTTTTTCGTCTGTTTAATAACTTATATTTCTGAGAGCTTCGTATTAATTGACTTGAGTAAGCACAAGTGCTGTTAATTGTTGAAATTTTTATTTGGTTTTCTAGCCATATGGGTATGCAAGTATGCAATCGCGTTTCTCTGTAAATAAGAGTCAGTATGCAAATTTTAGAAATTTTTTTATTATATAAAAAAATTAGTGTTGTATTAAGTTCTTAATCATTGTAAAAGAAATAACAGATGGATTATATATGTAAAATCTATTTGATGTAAAACAAATCGCAATATCTACCTTTCATATCTGAAAAAATATAAACATACTGCAAACCCTCTGTAAGTCATACATTATTATTCTACAGAATCTGAAATATTATACAACAAATTAATAAAATGTTTTGCAACTGTAACCAATGCAAAGTCAACTTAATGTTTAAGAAAGAGTTGTATGCTTATTTGCAATTCTTCTTCTAATAATAATCATTCCAAAGAATTCCTTAAAAGAAATTAATATCACCTGCACTTAATACAACGCTTTAATGATAGGCCATTTTGAATACCATAAAAGTTTCAAACACCTTCATTATCAATGCCTACTTCTTGAAGCCGGCTGGTCCTCTTAAAAGCATTTCTAATTAACACTAGGAAATCTCGGTTGCATAATTATGATATTTTAATTAACAAGGAAATACTAGAAAATATTATTTTCAACAAATATAATATACATTTAATTCCAGTTATTTTATTCATTTTTACATCTATTTTCACCAAAACAAGAAATAAAAATAAGAATAACATCATTCACTATGTTCTGCGCTGGCACAAATCCAACAAGAAAGCTAGGAAATAGAAAACAAGTTTGTTTCCCTTTCCTTGATTTCTAGTGAAGAAGACGAAACTCGAGGTGATCCCTCTTTATCCAATCCGAATCAGGGATTGCCTGGACTGTCTGAAGTGGGAAAAATACAAGAGACATGGTTAAAGTAGAATACGATTGTCAAGAATGATAAAGATTTAACTTATCTAAAAGGCACCAATAGAAAACAACATGGAAAAAAGTGCAGTCCGAGTCCGTGGCAAGATGGTAATGGATGGAAAGGTTAGAATGAATAACCACCAAAGATTTCTCAAGTCCTGCACTCCAAAGCGGAAAAAATTTACAACATATTCGGAAGCAGGTAGTATGAAAGAAAAAAAGAATCTCTAGCAAGAAGTGTGAAGAGAGGTTGAATTTAAATTTATTCAATCTAAATCTTTCTGAAAGTATTAGATCATAGATTCTGCTTAAAGGTTATCCAGTGTATGAGATGAAATCACATTCTTCGTAAAAGAAAGTGATTTCATAGTAATATCTTTCAAGCAAAACTTTTGATGAGGATCGCATTGACTCAAGGAGGCGCATTTTCTTTTCTAGAGGAGCACTGAAAAAGTTTTCTTCGTTATTTCTGAAATATTTACCCACCACATTTCAGATATGAAACGATTAGTGCGTCATGCGTGCTTTGGTGTTTTCAGGTACAGCAGATTAGCAGAGGACCATTTCTGTCTTATTTGGGGGAAAATAAGGAAATATAGAAGTTCCTTCATTAATCATTCACAAAGATTTTACCATAACATTAAAATATGTAATTTAGTATTCCGTCCATAAAAATTCCGCAAATAGCAAACAGGACATTAATAAGTTACCTGAATAGCCCGTGCGTCATGCGTGCATAGAATTATCATTTGCAAAAAACATTATAATTTAGTCATTCTAAAAAGTTCTAATTCGATATAAAAATTACGCGTAATCCGTAAATTTCAGAAGTAATCTGTACACACTAAGTTGAATCAAAATGAAAGCGTATTTGTAAAATGTCCTCTAATTAGACAGCACAGGAAAAAAAACAGTTCATCTATCAAACCAATCCATAAATAACAATTATCTAAATGATTTATTATATAATAAATTAATAGATTATTTTTAATTTATATAGTTTTAATATATATGAATAATTCATAATTAATACGCAAGGTTTGTGAAAAAGACTGGACACATTTTAAAAAATCCTAACTCTAAAATAGTTGAGGAAAAGAAATAATGTTCTTTGACCTTTGTGATGCATTCCCTCATTGCAATGCGCTATGTTTAGCGGTATAAAAGTATATTTTTCGTCCACTTCATGTCCACGACACTGATTAAATAACCTTAAGATTATAGTTGTAGGGGCATGGAATGGCGTTATGTTATGGTATAAAAGTGTTTATAAACTGTTTAGCGAACTTTCCAGAATATTTGTAGCAAAAATCCACCTTATATGAATAGCATAAAATGATGCAGCAAGCAGTTTAAAGAAACTTGAAATTAGAAATTACATAAGACGCAGATGTCGTCGTTCACCAGAAATGTGCGTAATTATTAATTTCTGGATTCATTAAATAAAAAATTGTTGAATTGTTTCTTCATGTTAAGTACTTCGCTAAATATAATTTTTTGTAATGTGTCTATTCTTTTACGATGACCCTGTAGTAGTATTCAAAATGTATATAGACGTTATTAATAGAATTTAAAATTCTAATGTCAAAACCATAAAAAAAATTATAAATGCCTTTCAAAAAGTTATGTTTCCTTAACCTTAATCTAATTGAAGGTTTACATTTTTTAATGTTTTCATAATTGCAGAACAATTACAATTAATTAAGCACATTCAGTTCACTCAAATTATAGACGTAATCTGTAGGAATTACTGTGAAGGAAGACCGTTAACTTCGACATATGCCGAGATCGATGCATGCGTGAATGAACACAGTCTTGCAAACAAAGGAGTAACAGTAGACAAAGTCGCAAGGAAGTGGATATTTCATATGGAAGTGTGAATAAGATTATTGTCGAGCATCTTGAATACCATAAATTTGGGCTTGACACAACAATGGTTATTGAATGTTGGACGAGAATTATTCGCAGAAGACATAGAAAAATTTATGTCACGCTTAGACTAACGTATAAATAAAAGAGGTGACTGCGTCGAAAAGTAGATTTCATATGGAACTTTATTGCACATATACCATTATTTTAAATTTCGATCAAATTTTGTTTTCTCAAGCAGTACAGCAAGCGTTTTGACAAACCCTCACAGATGATAATGCATACTAAACAAAGAACGATCACTTTAATAAGCATCACGCTTATGAACAATTATGAATATTATTTTCTAAGAAACGCTAAATTAATGCATTAAAAATACTTCCCGAATGGGATTAAGGTGTATTTCAATTATCATTATCAAGTTCATAACATCAAAACTAATATTTTTGTCCTCTGTTTAATTTGAAATGTTTTATAATTTTGTCAAATTTCGTTCCGTCTGTCTTTCACGCTGTCTACTCATTAGAAGTTACTAGCTTCCATAAATTTCAAGATACCTACCTGACTTAAATATCATAAAATAAATTATTTTTTTAAGTTTGTTAAATGAAATTAAATCACTTAACTGTGAAGCATTTCTTGCGTTCCATTAACATTAGATTTCGGAATAATAACTATTTTAAGCTAGAATGTTTTTAATATCTGCATTCTGATATTAGACTCACAGTGGTCTTTAGCAGAATGACTTATATCATATGTCCTTCTTTATGCCTTTTAAATTAACCCTTAGTGGGAGGGGTTGGCGTACAGAGTATGCCAGTAAGTTATTTCTTGCTGTGAATTCCTCTCTGAGCCCTCTCCCTCCCTCTAACCTAATAGGAGCATCCCTCGAGTACAATGCGTCTAGTCGATTCGTTCAGTCTGACTTCTGACTTCCAATCGAAGCATTTTTTGCACTCACCTAACGTAGGCGAACTCAGTAGGCCAGAAACTTGTGCACTGCCAACAGATTCAAAGGGAAAGACTCGACGGACACACGAAAAAAAACCTGATGTTTTAGCTAGAGTGAGAGGATCTTTCAATGAAAACTGCCAAAAATTTTAAACAACTGGTGAACAACTCACTATCTGCGAAAAATTGGAGCCCTTTCGTGGGAGATGCTCATTTATTCAACATATGCCGAATAAATTTTCTTTTTCTCTTCTATTTGTCATTCTTTTTCTCTATTTCTCTCTATTATGGTTAATAAACAGATTAAAGTAATAAGCAAAAAATGGGTAGAAATATGAAGCGAAGGGTGGGAAAAACGACCTGGCGTACTCTATACGCCGTCCCTCCCAAATTGTGCCGTACGCTATCCCCTCCCACTAAGGGTTAATCGAAATAAATGATATCATTTTTGTTTAGATTTTTCGCTTTAGATTAGTTTTTCTTTAAACAAATTTAGTGAAATTTAAATTTCAAATGCAAAAATTAATTTGGTGTTTTTTTCATTTCATTTAGTCAAATATTCCAAACTACATATAATTTTCTCAAATACAGCCAAAGCAACATTTCAATTTTTTACCAGGAAATTCAAAAAAAATTATTATTACAGAAAAAAATATATTTAAAAAAAATGTTATTACGTTCCTCGCACAATATACTTCTAGAATTTTTCCTCAAATAAGAATAACTTTCTTCGAAACTCTTTGAAGTCTTTATAAAGCAGGAAAAGCTAATTACTAAGCAATACATTATATATGTAGATTTACTTTTCCCTTTATGTCTCAGAAAATATATTTTTGTTCACAAATCTCTTTTTCCAAAGAGTGAAATTCATTTCAATCTTCACGAGAACTATTTGCATTTATTATCCTTCGGATTATGTTTTATAAGTTAAGAAATCAAAGAAAGTAAAATACCATAATTCTGTAAAGAAAACGGTCTTTCTGATTGTTATGGCAACTGAAATGAAAAACGCATCGCCAAGTACTGCGAAGGAATTTTTAATCCCCCGAAGTCATTATTCTTTTCTGCTCTGATATATTCATTTCGCTCCTTAAAAGACAAAAAAATAATTTGCAAATTTGTATTTTAATATATAAACAACTAGCTTCATAAAATAGAATTAAGTGAAAATTCCGAAAAAAACATAAACACACGCAAAAAAATGAAGCAAGTTATGATAGAAGGAAATTATTACTTCTAAGAAGTTTTAACATTTTTTTTATCTTTGGATATATACTTTATTTGTTATATTTTTAACCAAATAAGAAGAAAGTTCGAAAATGCACACCTGAACTGCTGCTGGGGAAACGCAAATTTTTTTTAAAAAATCTGCTTTCTTAACTAGGGTTTAATTTTTTCTTTGAATTATGTCTGTATGCAATACTGCTAAGAAATCACATTCAATGACTGTTTTAAACTATTACTCTTGTTTTCTTATTACACCTACTTTCGTCATACATAACATTAGAACTTTATAATATTATTACTCTTACATATTGTTTTACCAAATTTGAAAAACCATACATGAATTTGTTATTTCATTTGGACTAATATATTGTAGCATTCATATTCTCTTCTGATTCTCAAAATTCTAGCAAAAATTCCAATGATACGAACTCAAACTTAACTCGCATCTAAGTAATACGTATATACAGGGTGCCTACTTAAATTCCTTACACCCCCCTTAACTTCAGAGGGATGGCAGTTGTAGTCACGCAAATGGTATCTAGGTATAGTAAAACGGCTATGCGCTACGGGATGAGACCGCTTGCAGCACTACCTGACGGCAAACTCCCGAGTTAGCGTGTTAGTTAGTTAGAGTTACCAACACTTTTACGTGACTAAACTTATGAAAGAATAACTAGTTATCACAGGGTACCTTTATTTTTGGTGTTCAAACTGCTCTCCGTCAGCTAAAATACGGATTTTGGCCCTTGTTTGAATTTGACGTTGCACACTTTTTAGCACATCAGTTGGCTTACTGGCAGAAGCAACAGGTATACGTCACCGAAAGTCCGGAAATGTTGGCAGGAAGGTCACATTAACCTGCTGTTTGAATTATTCTCACAATAAAAAGTATATTAGGACAATTTTTGTCCGAAAGATAACATTTTCTCCTTTTGTCCATGTTTTGTAACTTCACAATTTCGGAAATTGCGAACAATCAAATGTGCATTTTAAGCGTTCTCTTCTTAGTTCTAATAGTCCAGTCAACGAAGGCCAAAAATCGTTGACTATAAAAAAATGGTGTAGTTTTGATTGGCACAGTTGTTGGGGGTAGTGTCCTAAACGACATACTAAAAGTCCCCGCTGGTGGAGAGAGCTCAGGGGGTACATGGGGAGTTGAAAGGGGGATTTCTTAGTTTTTCTTAAATATCTCGAAAACTATGGATCCTAGCGGAAAAAACTTCTGCAAAAAATTAAACTACAGTAAATTTCCTATAAAAATAGTCCTACACATTGTTCTTAGGACGAATACAGTGTAAAAAAAGTTTGAAGGTTTTTGAAGGTTTTTATTTCCAAACGTTATTACACAAATTCAGCGATGCTTCTCAATATGTCAACCTTCGGCATAATAGATTTATCTACAACGCTTCGGCCATGATTTCAAAGCCCGCAAAATCATTTCCTGGGGGATTTTCTTCAACTCTTCTCTGATAGCCTTTTGAAAGCCCCTCAGCGTAGAAACTCTTCGCTTATTCAGTTTGTTTTTCAGATGACCCCATAGGAAATAGTCATCTGGTGCAGCGTCAGGACTGCTTGGCATCCATCGTTGTGGCCTCAGGAATTGCACTTGCTAATTCGTGAGGAATTTCTGGGTGACCCTAAATGCATGCGATGGGACAGAATTCTGATGGAACACAGCATCACCATTTGTGTACAATCCCCAGTAATCAACCTTAAGAAAGGGCTTTAATATCTTCTATATGTAATACTCAGAATTTATTTTGGCCCCAGGTTGCACAAATCGTAGTTTGGTAACACCATTGGCGGAAATGCCCATCCAAACCATTACGCCCTTGGGATGAGGCACCGTGGTTGACAGAGTCAAGTCTCGCCTGTTCTGGTCATGGCTAAGATATTGAACTTTAGATTTATCATTGGTATCGGATAGATAGATCCAAGCTTCATTAGTTGTAATGAACTATCGCCATCTGTCCTTACGAAGAAGCTTATAGAGTGGCCATAAACGTTGCCTCCTAATCTGCACCGATCTCTCATTCAAGTGATGACATTTAGGTTTTTTATGGCATTTTTTCTTTAACTAATGTTTTAGTTGATAGCTTACATCTTGCTGGCTCACGTTAAGAGCTTTAACCATGCTTGCCTGTGGAGATGGATCCGTTTTCGATGCCATCTTCTCAAGCCTCTGAAAATCTGATTTCTTCAATTTGCTTTGCCGTCCATTTTGTATTGGTTTTGAATTATTTTTTTTCGATCCGAGTTTTGAGTTCTTGATGCGACTGATATGGCTGAGTGAAATCGCAATACCTTTCCTTTTTAAATGGGTTTGTATAATCCTGTGACACCATCGAAGTTCTAAAAGTGCTTGTACTTGACCAATCAGCATTTCGTCAAATTTTTTCAAAGGCATTATTGTGACTTTATCGAACAGTATTGCAATCGAAAGTCTAATAGCGGAGCTTTCAATCCGTATGTTACATATGTAAAAAGGATCTATAACTTTACAGATACTAGTAGATAACCCCAAAAGTGATCCCTATACTTTTTTGCTACCTTGTAGTTTATAATATTATAGCAGTTTGAAAAAATACATAATTACAATAAATGGCTGAAAATGTTAGTTTTATTTTTATGAAATAAAGTTTATATTTCAAAATAGCGGCTATCTATTACAATATATCTATAACATAATATTATATATATATATACATGCATACCTAAAATATGCATAACCCATTTTAAACTTACTCTTAATTAAATTTCACAATGTTTTTCTAGTATATGATCAAATTCGTGCGCATCCTCTTCTTCTACAGGTACCATTAAAGGTGCCAAAACAGAAACACATTGTTAAACATATGTTGCTCCGCCGCTCCTTTGGTTGGAGGAATTGAGGAAAGATCAGCTCTGATCTTGGTTGATGATTTGAAAAATCTGCATATCTACGGTTATTCAAATTATGTTCATCAGAAAGGCTTTGAACTAGGAACATCTTCTCGCCGGCTTGTGAGATATCACCTGGTTTTGATGATGGGTTATAAAAGATGTCATCAAAGTTTTTACTTGGCTTATTGAATTTTTGAACAATGTAACTATAGTGCTTTGCCTTTTCCATAAATATCTGGTGTAATGTCGCTGCCACGGAATGCATGGAGAAGGATGTGGTTAGGGAAAAAGAAAGTTATTTCTGCAGCTTTCTTGTAAAAAATAATTTAGCTTCTACTTTTCACTTACCAGGCTTCATAAAATAAATGATACTTTCTGGTGGTACCAAAGCAATCAGTAACACGAATAGGTCTACGCCTTTCCCCTGAGATGAGAAGTTGCTTTCTCTAACCCATATCTCACAATATATGTATCAGCATCCCATGTAGCGACTCTCATTTCAGTTCCTTTAGCAGCCATTTTCTGTGTTAGTAATTGATTAACTGGTTTTATTTCTTCAATGGCAAGAAAGTGTTTCTGTCGATCTGTGACAGCCTTTTTGCGAGCTTTTAAGTTAAACTCAGTATAGATATGTAGATTTAGATATTATACTGTCTAAATGCACTCATTTGGAGCGTTAACAGAAACAAAAATCTGAGTAAAGGGAGTGGAGGGGAATGGACGTGAGGGGAGGAAAGGAACACGACTGTTCGTCAAATAGGTTTGTCGCCCCCTCCTTATACCGCCACCACTCTCGACACATACAATACTATCCCTGTATAATTATTGTATAGGCATGAGGTCTTTCTGAGGGTTGTTCCTTCATCACTCTTAATTGATTTTACCATTACAATAAGGAATTTTTGAAATATTCACTTTTAACCACCCCCACTGTATCTTCTAAAATTTCATTCTACAAAACATTTAGGACTAGTTTTGTAGGAAATTTTATGTAGTTTATCTTCATAATTAATTTTTTTAGCTAGGATCCCTAGTGTTCGAGATATTTATAAAAAACTGAGAAATCCCCCATTTCAACTCCCTGAGCACCCTTCACCAGCGGGGACTTTTAGTATGTCGTTTAGGGCACTACCCCCAACAACTGTGCGGAATTCCAAATTTCAAAACTACAACGTTTTTTAAATTTACAATTCGTTGACTGGAATAGGAGTAGAAGGAAACTTGTGAAGAGGATCGGATGTGAGGGGAGGAAGAGAGCATAATTGTTCATCAAATGGGTTCTTTACCCCCCCCCCTCCTACACATCCAATACTACCCTTGGATAATTATTATATAGGCATGAGGTTATTATGAGAGTTGTTGATTCAGCACTTTTAATCGATTTTACCATTACAATAAGGAATTTCAGAAATATTAACTTTTAAAACCCCATGTATTTTCTAAAATATTGATGCTACAGAAACACAGTAGGACTTTTTTTGTAGGAAATGTCATGTAGTGTAATTTTGTAATTGAGTGTAATTTGATTTAACCCATAGTTTTCGAGATATTTAAGAAAAATTATAAACTCCCCCTTTTAAACTCCCTCTGTACACCCCCCGCGCACCCCCACCGGCAGGGACTTTTAGTATGTCGTATGTTTAGTACGCCCAACAACTGTGCTAAATTTCAACATATTTCAGGTTTCAAACTATTCACTCTATATTCATCTCATAAGTGGAGGCTGAAAGTAAGTCAATATTTTCGACCATGAATTTCTGGTGATGATAAGTATGTGAACATGATAGAAAAAAAAAACTGTTGTAAACATTTCCCAATAACCAATTATATCTGAGTTTAAATGATATTTCTTAAAGGTAAATTCCATAATGTAAGAGGTTGTTTTTTTGGTACTGTGAGTAATAAGAGCACGGGAAAAAGAAATCGGGAAAAATTAGTTTTAAAAGTAGTTGATAGTGGGGAATATGGTGATGATGTCACAAAACGTAAGTAAAACTTTAAAATGCAAATTAATTCAAAACTCTGTTAAGAAGTTACAACAATCAAACAAATGAATAAAAGCAGAAAATTCAGTACAACACCGCTTTATTCACCAAATTCACTTTCCATAGGAGTTGCCAATGACAACCGCTTTATTCACCAAATTCACTTTCCATAGGAGTTGCCAATGACAAATGAGTGTTTGCACTTTATTCAACTTCTTCACTATCCCAGGGAGGACATTGAACTCTTTCAATTTGATTACCGTTTATGTGGACCACACATTGAATTCTGTGCATTACATCAGACCACTTGTTTGGCTCTTTTCCGATTTGGATGGATGAAGGAGCATTAATGAATTATGTACATAATATACATTACCGCCGAATGCTGTGTGTCACTGAGAATTTTCTTCATAATTCTTTATATGTTTTCATTTAAAGTCTTCATGTTCGGGATACTACCAAAAGACCTTGGACTTTGAACAGTCCAAAGAATGAAAAAACGCACGTGAGTTCGTTACGGGGAGCGAGGAGGTCATGCTGCAGGAAAAGAACGACTGATGACTCATTATTTTTTAATGAATAACCGATTCAAGCATTGCATTTGCTGAAGTTGTGGATCAACAAAACTGCTGAGCATAACATGATGGATTTACTTGGTAAATGAACATGTCTATGATTCTTTCAGAGCATAAACAGTTCTGTGATTCTCTCTGAACATGAACAGGTCTGTGATTCTCTGTGAGTAATGCCTTCAAAATATAATTGTCTAATGGGGAAATCGGCTGTAAGGTCGCACCAAACAATGAGTTTGGATGAAAAAATTAAAATTTCCAAAACTTCACGGGGCTTTTCGGACGCCCAGTTTGAAAATTGTAAACATTCATTCCCTCATTTAGGTGAGAATGCACCTCATCTCCTCCTTGGTCATTCTCCATGACCAAGTATCGCTGTCCAACTACCACATTATTGTACAATATATCCACGATATTGTTCAGATATTCTGAATACTATACAATATCTTGCAAATACTGTAGCAATATTGTAGAGCATGTTCTGCAATTCGGGTGACCTTCATCCTGGCAAGAAATATCAGCCATTGATCATAAGCACTTTGCTTTATTATAATTAATGTGGACGGTTTATTTAGCATGGTTATGGATAGAAGAAGATAACTTACCGCATGATTTTCCATACGTCAAAAGATTGAAGTCCAGTTGTCGAGGTACTTCACGAACACTGTTCCTACTAGCAATGGCCCCCAAAGCGTGTTCAAAGATTTCATTCAGAAAGCGGAAATTTTTATTCCGACACTGGCTTCCGACCTTTATCAGATTGAACTGCTAGGGACCCTGATTTTTTAATCTTTTGGGTCATGTCTTTCAATTCATAACTTGACAATTCAATGCATATCTTAACGCAGTTGCTACGACTAAACTCACAAATAGTGCATATTATGTTGATTTGTATGTTAAATGAATTTAAAACAGTTTTACAAATAACGTGCTCTAAGGTAATATGTGGAATTTAATTAATACTGGAATGTATTTTGGAGTTTTCACCTTGTCTTTATAGCTCGATTGCCAGAATTTTAGTCTACTGCTTAATCATGAGTTTTCATTTTGAAGTTTTGTATAGGTTTTATGCCACCACCGTCATATTTTCCTCGATCGGCGATGTTTGAAAACAGTTTTAAGAAATCTTTTATTTTATCTTTATTTCCTGATTATCCCCAGTACCACATCTGGTGAAATTCTGATTGAGAGTTCGTGATGCAGATGGCTCTGACTGGAGTCGGTTAAAAAAGTACACTATGTAGGCTATACAGCATCCAGTCTTTGAAAAACAGAATTCTTGGCTTGTATGAATAGTCAAGAACTATGTTCGCTTGATTTCCTACAAAAAGGTGCTTCGATGTTATTGACTTTGCATTCTATACTATTTCAGAATATTAAATACAGCACAAAATTTCATATTTCATCTACATTTTTCTTTATAACCCCTTTTTAAGTATAATAATAAAAGTAACGATGTGAAAAATAGTTTTAAAACTTCTATCAACGTTTAGCTGCGAGAAAAAGAAGTTTATTTAGAAGATAATCAAATTTTTACTCTATAAGCTATAAATATTACATACCCGACATCAATTTTGTTTCCGGGACTTAAAGAAAAACAAAGAAGATTCATTCCAGTAGGCATAATTTAGCGTTTTTCCTTCTATTTTTGCTAAACTATATAATTTATTTTTGCAAATCGGAGAGCTTTCTCCTGCTTTAAAAAAATTTGACTTATTACGAGCAGACTAAAATAAAAAATAAGGAATTGGTGCATCAACTGATGCAGCAACTTCTGTATCAAATTATTTCAATTTTGCAGCTGGCTCAACTAACAAGACCCAAATGAGCAGACCTGCCCCCTCCAAAAAGAAAACTACCAAAATCTCCTTCGAAAACTTGTGCGATATATGCTTAACATTGTTTCTCCAGTGTGCGACCATTACTTGCTTCCAAAATCAAGTGCTTTGAATTCAAAAACAGAGAAAAGAACACTGATACGAAATTGTATAATAGTGTAAATATTTAGGGTTTTTTTGTCCTAAATAAAATTCATGTGTCTTGCCCATTCAAACCGTTCAGTGACCGGAATGGTCATGGGTAAGGGGGTAAGAGTCAGCGTTCTGTTCTCTATCAACTGATGCCAAACTCATTATGTTCCCATCAGTCGAAAAGAAATTTTAAAACCTATAAAAATATATAGATGAAATGAATCATAGTAAAATCAGACGATGTTTCAGATATATTTATAAAAATTATTTGTAAAATAAGAAATTCAGAAAAGGAAAAAAAGGATTCAGAATTTTCAAATTTTAAAAAGTTTCGATCTTGGAGCAATAACCGTTATTTATGTTCAACAAAAGGTTCGTTTTTTTCCTTCTCGAAAATAACGGAAACAACTGAAACTATAAACTTTCAATGAAAACTGATGAAAAAACGCTGTAATAGCAAATAAACATTATTAATATATTATTGAGTTTCTATCATATTTAGTGAGGTACTTTAGAGAATCTAAATATGAATTAAAAGCTTTATAGAACTTTCTCAAATGCCTTCCATACTTGTTTTTAAAAGTAATCTTTTCTTTTTATTTTCAATGAACCAAAGCTAATAAATACCTTTTGGTTCTTCATGTTTGTTCAATTTACGCAATAACTGATTTTTATGATACTCAGAAAGCAGTAGCTTCTATGTATGAGCAAATCTGAAAATCCTATCACTTTTCGAATTTAGACATAATATCGGAATATCAATCCAATAATGAATGACTTGAAAATATCATTAATGGCAATAATATTTGCTTAATAATATTTTTAGTAATTTCATATATTCAACTATAAAATAAAAAAATAAGAGTATTTTAAAATAGTGTATGTTACTTCGAAGATTTTGTTTTCAATGTCTTTCTTCCTGCAGCTCAGGTTTCCATTACCAACGGTTTAGATGTATTATTTTAGAAAAGGCGGAATCCCCGTGGAAATTTTATTCTTCTGTTCTCATAAAATAATTTCTGTACAGCGAAATATCTCCAGACACACGACATTTCATTTAAAAATCTTTTAATCCAAACTCTAAGGAGCTTTAATGCTTTATCCGACATATATTTCTTTCCTTTTAACTCTGGCTGCTCTATTCATTTTTCCTCTTTCGCTGTTACCATTCGTTGTTACAAATGGAAGAAATGAATAAGAAAAAAATCAAATTACGAAAAAAAGTTAAAGAGATTCAAAATTAATGAGTCTGCTGAAAGAATTTCATTTCCTACTTTTTTTCTCCATCTGAGGGGTTTAAGGAAGAGTTGTGATTCAGGACCGCAATCTGTTACGGCCCTATCCGGGAGTAATTGGTCCCTTTGCCGTTATGTGCCGCTTGGGCCCAATCAAATGTTTCGCTCTCTTTTTAGCTATCTGCTGAACTTGATGAAGGATGCTACTTTAAGGATTTTTTTTTCTCTTGGCATTGTTCAGTCGTAAATTCAGTTCTTTGGAGGAGCCGTATGGTCTGTGGAGATATTTTTGGTCTGAAAATTATGGCTGTTATTTATGGGATTCGCAGTATGAAATTCTTAGAGAAAGTTTTTGATTTTATATGTGTTTCCTTAAGT
>BGPR01000772.1:376108-415586 GCA_013235015.1 Araneus ventricosus
CCTTAGCTTTCAGCAGTGGAAGAGAAACACGCAATTAAATATTTGTTTAAACATTGAAAACGGTTTGAATTTCAGTGCGACGATGAAAAGTATTGTTGTAAATTATGCCTAAAATATTTTTAAAAATTTATTAAAATTAGAGAAAAAATTGTGGACATGTACTAAGATTCTCGTACAAAAGTAGTAGGATTTTATTTACCAGGCAAATACTTGGTAAATAGAACCCTTTTACTTTTCTATTTTTAAAAATGTACGTTTAGTGAATATCTAAGATATAAAACACAAAAATAGCAAGTTTTATTATGGAAATCTTATTTTTGCTGAATTTGATGGACGAAAGATAACTAATGTTGTTTATTTATTTTGGTTTAATAAAGAACTGAAATGAGTCAGTCTCGAATAAAATCTTTCGGAATAAAGGTTACAGATTATTTTTTATTCGATATGCAGATAATCATAAATTTTAGCAAAATATTGCATAGACTTGAGATCTATTCTTATTCTAATATGTATCTAAAAAATTTAAAACTAATTATCTCAAATCTTTTTACAAAATGGAAATCAGTTATTCTATAATTTGATGGATTAGTAACATCTAATATATACGCAAAGAGAGAAAAACAAGTCGAAAAAATATTCGAAACAAAGTAAGTTAGGAGGTTAAAAAAAGATAATAACTCAACCGTATTAATATGAATTTTATGGATTTCAGAGTATTAATTTCCCTTGTTTCATTCTGGAAGCACTTTCTGTGGAAGAGTAATACACGTACTTTTCGTCTAAAGGAATGGTGTTTAAAACTGGTGACTGTAATACCCACACAATAAAAAGGGTGGTTTCCATATTGTAACAAATTGCATTGCAGTGTGTCTCATTTTGTGCAAGTATATTGTAATTCATGATAAAATACTTTAGAAATAGATTGAAAATGTTGCCATTGTAATGACAGTTCTACGTCGAAGATATATCGAGATACTATGTGTCACTGTTACCTCAAACACTTGTATTATGAGAAGTTCAGCTCTGTTGCATAAAATCCAGATAAAAGGAACATCTGAAATACTTCAAATTTAAAAGTTTTATTTTAAAAAACAATCGCTTTATCGAGTTTTTACTTCCATAGATTCTAAGCAATGATTCTATAAATGTATCCAGTATGATATGACTTAATAATTACTCATGATTTCAGAATATTAAAAATGTTTCTTAAAAACTTCCGTAAAGGAAATTCTGAAGCTCTTTTTAGTTTAGATCAACCACCTAAAACAAGAATTTTCAGAAATAATTGTTCAATTATTTTTTTTTTACTTTGGAATAAACATTCCAAAACTGTAGATATAGTTTTAATCATTTTTATATCATTTAATTGTAAATAAGGCTATTATTCATAAATTCTTCAAAGATCCAAACTTTTCAGAAACAGTATTAAATGTTACTATTAATGAAATACTACTTAAGAATGAAAATTTATGCCATTTAGGGTTAATATATGTGGTTTATATGAACCTGTTCGTGGTCATAGAAAAAATGATAGGAAGCCTCAATCTTTTTTTATTTTCAACCTTATTTGTTCTCTTAAACCAGATAATACTGAACACTGTCGTCTTAACGCAGTTTCAGGATTTCTCCTATACCACCCACTAATACCTTATTCTTCCAGTTACTTATTACCAGATTTTACTCATTTCCAAAAGCCAATTTTTCGTTTCCCATTGTCACACATATGATAGATTATGCTGAAATATGTGTTTTAAAATTTAATTTGAAATATAATGGAAATAAAATAAATGTTATTGATGTGATGTATATATTTTTAAAGTTCTCATTTCAAGTGTCCCAATACTTTTATGATATTTTACTGAAGTCAAATAAAATTTGAAAGGCAGGAACAAATTTTAGTTATAAAGTAATAAATATCTTTCCTTGCATTTTTTTACCAAATGAAACCATTCACCCATTTTACCAATTTCAATTATTTCATGTTTAGTTTTGTATACGTTTTAATGTAATAAATATTTCGAAACAAATTTAAACGCGAAGTTGACTAAATCAAAACTTTCAAATCTACCTCAATTTCCACCGTCCTACAGCGATTAGAGAGGAGGGGATCCACTTTTCAGAACAAAAATTATCAAAACAATATTCATTTTTGAAGAAGAAAAAGCTACAATAAAAACACAACCTTTAATGGCGACGGAGAAATCTAAACAAAACTATTTGCACTCTTCGTACAAAAATATTAATCTGTTGCCACTGAATTTAAACAAAATAATAGTTATTTACGATGTTAAAAATTGTTTCAAGCCAACCTTTCAACAATGTGAATTATTAACATTCTAGCTTCCAGATTACTTCGCGCGGCGACTATCCTCGGAAGTCGGGATAATTAATATTTTTATGAATGACTCAACGTATGATAGATGCCATGTTCTCCAATACTTTTTTCAGTGACTGTATATATACGATAACCCTATTCGCTTTCTTATCATATAAGACACACGTCCATGCCTGTGTTTATCTGCCTATCTAGAAAAAAATCTACGAAACACTTATTTACGATAGGTAAACGTTTCAGAAAAAATAAAGATATTCTTTTTTACAGAATGCTTTCAGAAAAAAAGAATTCCACTTTTAGTCAAAGTGATATGTAGCAATACCTTTGCCTCAAGGATATTACTCCGGAAACGAGTCCCATAACAGAAAGTGACTTCCTCATATACATTGGATCACCTCTAAACTGAATCTACGACCTACCACCTTTAGAAGTATCTAGATAGAATGAATTTAAAAACTTCCTTCCTTGTTACTTGAAGCGAGATATACTTTCTTTATTTTTATCAAACCGTCTTCCGAATAAGTTGTAAATTTTGTCCACATTGGAGTGCAAGGTTTGAGAGATCTTGGTCAGTTTTTTATACTCTTCTTACCACGATTTCTTGCTACGGACAGGACTGAACTTTTTTCCATGTTATTCTCTTTCGGTGCAATTTAACGAGGCTAAATTTTTATCATTCCTGACACACGTATTCTTCTTTATTCATGTCTGGTGGATTTTCCCCACTTCTGTCTGACAGGGAAGTTTTGTTTCGTGTTGTATGAAGATGGATTTTTTTAAAATGGTGTTTGTTTCACTAGCAATCCCAGAAAATAGAACACGCTGGATTTTCTTCTCTTGTTGGATAGGAAAAAGTGCAGAATAAAATGTGAAATCCTGTTTACTTTTTTATTTAGTCAATTATTCTTTTTCACAAAAGAAGTGCAGGTATTTAAATTCGTTTTCCACTATGCAATCTTTTGTAGGTTTTGATAAATAAAAAACAACATTGAATCTTCTGAATATATTAACGTACAATTTTTGAGAGTTGAACAAAATAACTTTGCATTTGTTGAATAAAATTTGGAAATAATTATAAATATTTAAATTTTTAAAGAGAACCCAGTGATAAAATTCTTAGTGTTCTTACTGCACTGATTTTCAGGAAAAGTTAAGACAATTATGACTGTAATACATTTTCCCCCAATACATTCTTTTAGGTTACAAACTGAGGAATTGCAATCATTTTTACAATTATGTTTGAAGAATCGATTTGTTCTGACTATCCATGTAAATATAGAGTTTTATTATCTATACTTATAAAAGGAAGTGTTTGTGCGCGTGGGTGTGTGTGCGATGTCCAGACAAATCTATCGCACTTTCATGAAATTTAGCACACTGGTAGTCGTAATTTCACTCAATTCACCTCGAAGTCAAAATTTTAAAATCTTATCTAAAAATTTTTTTATTTAATGTTTTGTGTTGTTTTGGATGATTTTCGCCCTAATTTCTCGATATCATGGTTTTGGGTAATTATAAGATAAAAAGAAACAGAAAGAGAAAGAGCAAACGATTTCCGTTCTAATGAAGTTTATTTCGAATGTCTAACGTAATTTACTGAATTTTGGGAATTTTTTAAAAAATAGTCAATTTTCAAAAAAAAAAAAATATCCGGAATTCTTAAAACTCTTACATCCGACGTTCTAATGAAGATATCATTTTCAAATTTTTATAAGTAAATCAATTATTTTTCTCTGATTTAAAGCACGTAAGGAAAATATTTTATTTCTACGATTTTAAATTAATTTATTTCTTAATGGGATCAGATAATTTTTCTCGAATGCCGACAGTGAAGAACCACGCCGTTCCGCCGTGGCCTACGAGATAAATGCTTATACTGAAGGTCGCGGTTTCGCCCTGGCTACGTCATCTGGTGGAAAAACCTTCCGTGATTTATTCCCTATTTACGTTTCTTACGGAGTAATAAGAATTCATTTTGCTAGACGCAAGCAAGCAATACCGGAACGTTCTGACTTGAAATGGTGAAATTATGAAATGTCAATGCTGAAATAAAGCAAATTTTACAGATGCATATTTTTTTTATTTTTGATTAAACATAAACATAATGCATACTGTACCACCTCAAAGCATGATTACAATAAAGATGTGAAAGTATGTTTTTTTCAAAAAATTAAGTTCATTTCGTTATAAAAAAAACGAAGTATTATCAATGTAAAATCATGACAATGATAAATCTAAACTTATAAAAGGAAATGTCTGTGTGTGACATTCTTGGTTTTTTTTATAATGATTTTCACGTTGAATTTTTTAAATACTGTATAGGATTAACGTACTCTGTACTTTTTTCCTACCGTTCAAATGCCATTATCGCGAAGATAAATTAGTGAGGAAATCAAAATAATGTGTATCTTTTGTTTTGATTTTGTTTTCAAAACTTTTTGTGTCATTGTGGGCGTTTCTGTTCTTTTTTTATCATTTTGTTGATGTCCTGATTCCACGGGAAACGCCATGATCGTACTGCTAGTTTATTACATGAAAATATTTTAAATTTTTGTCTAGAAACACACCATTAAGTAGATTACAGAATATTAAAACATGCCATACAGTATTTAAATATTGAGATTTGTTTATTTATAACAAATAGAAGGAAAATTATTTAATACTTTGTTCTATTGTAATGAACAGAAACTGAAAATGATATTTAAATTCCTTTTCTTTTACAAATACCGTTGACATAAACCTATGTATAATAACAGCGAAACCTAATTATACCCATATGCATTCAAACGTCAAAATACAGAATTGCCTTTTGTAATATATGATACATTCTTTGATGTCTAAAGTAAATAATTTTCATTAAGTGCCTTCTAGAATTACGACATTAAGACAAGCGCACTATAAATAGATGTGTGACATTCAAGAGCATTTTTTTCAATAAAAAGCAATTCACCTTTGTCAAATATTCAAAATTCATTGTTTTTCATCAAAATTTTGAAAAACATGTTTAGAAAACAGAGTTTTTTATAAAATACGCTTCCTACTTCGAATTTATGAGTTATAAACTTAATATAATAAAATACTCTACTAAATATTTCTATAGAATTTAATTTATTCTTTTTTTTATATTTCTAAAAGTTTTGAAGACATATTACTGATTTTAGGCAGTGAAATCAGTTTATTGGTTGAATATTAAAAGTGCTGGAAAATAAATGGCGACGAAAATGTTTATTAATTGCTATAAATTATATTATTTTGATTATGATAATTTGTTAATCTAAATAATCACTTCATTTTTAAAGAATTTTCCATATCTTCCTTTGACCTGGATTAATATTGCCCTCTTTTTTAAAACCAAATTTTCCGGCTACATCAAACAGTCTGGAACAACGAAAAAGTATTTTGCTTTCAAATTAGCCAAAGATTCTCAGTCAGACTAACAACGATGCAAACGCTTTTTAATGAGATTCTTTATTTTTGGAAAGAACTCTGAAATTTCGTATAGGGTAAAATTTACATAATATATCCGAGGTATCTCTAACAAGCTTAACTATCACTCCAAACATCTAACAAATATTCAGAATACAAGAAAAAAATAATAAAAAATTTAAGGCACCATCAATCTCTATGCCTCATATAAAAATAAGAGGAAAATTTCAGAAAACATTGACGAGAACCATGGAAAGGAATGAAATGCATCTAGACTTCAAAGAACAGACCAGAGAAATTTCAAGCATAATTGAAGCGTAATCAGTGGAGCAGAAACTCCTCATTCGTATATTTCACTTTCGTAATCTTTATTTTATATCCCAATCTCCATCTAGACAGAGAAGCATTACGCATGCATAATTTATTTCTTCATATTGCAGTGACTAAATATTTTTTTTATTTGGTACAAGCGCTCTCCACTGCGAAGAAACTAAACGTAATAGGACTGAATATCTGCTTCAAGGAATGTTACGAGATTAATATTGGCAAGTGTTTATTGATAAATTATTCCACTGTTTGATATCGATTACTGCTGTATGATATATAAGTTGCAATTATTGGAGTTTCAGCAAAAATGAAGGTTATACCAGTAGATTCAAATATAACTAGTATCTCTGTGAACATAACCCCCCCCCCCCATAAAAAGAAATCTAAGAGCTCTTCATCGCAGTCGTTAGGTTTTGACATTTTTTTCCCGAATGAAAATTATTTGCTCACGTCTCTGCTTTTATCATTATTTACACAATTACAAATAAATATCTGTTTTTATTTATATTTAAAAAATTACAAGTAACTTTAGTAACAATTTTTAATTTTAACAGTGTTAATAAAATTTCAATTAAATGTCTCGTCCTCACCAAAATGGCTCAAAAGTTTTAATGGTGTCAAACTCGCCATTGACTCATCAAGTATTAAACCACTAAAATAACCAACATCTTGAAACAGAATCAAAAAATAAAAATCCTTACGCATACATCGTCTTTAATAACTTCAAGGAATTTTATACCAAATTCGAAGAAAAACGAAAAACCTATATTATAACAAGATATTTTACGATATATCCGCGAGGTTGTTCGATATTCTAAATGCTGTACAATGTCGTAAAGATATATCGGTAATATTGTAGAGTCCTTTGTGCTATTAGGGATGCGACAATTAATAAATTTATAGACAAATAGACGAAATGCCGAACAGCCGAGTTAAAGCAGGACCTCGCTTTTCTTGGTGAATGAGAGAGTCAATGACAATTTTAGAGAAGAAAAGTTTTTCGGTGCTTATTTAAGACCACATCCATTTAGAACAGCAGAAAGAATTCTCAATTGAAAGATGTAGAATATCACTAATTTTATGTATTCAACCGGAGCTAAGATTTCGGAGTTTCCTTGTACTTCTTGTTTTCTCTTCTTTTAAAAATATGGCTCCAAGAAAGCATTTGAAAAATTTCCGAATGATTTAAAAAGACTTATTTTCTTTTTCATATGGAAAAGATTTGTTTTAAATGTGATAATAATATTTTTATCATAGCATTACAATTTAAAATACTTTACCTTGAAACATCTAAATATTTTCGAAAATGCAATGTCAGTGTGAAACTTTTGTCCATTCAATAGCAAGGTGGGCCGAAAAACACTTTCTCTCGAAATCGCTATTCTAATAGTGCGGAAAGGGGGGTTCAATAAATACGGTGTAAAATATTTTTTTCGATAGAATAATAACTTCTGTCCCCGCATCGCAATTGAAATTTTGCAGTTTTTGAAGAAAAGTGCACGTTTTTATGTGTTATAGAAATAAATAAAGCATGAAAAATAGATGGGTACAAACACTGTTTATTACTGTATTGCACTGTACAATTGTTTATATTGCCTGAAAATTATTAAATAATCGTTGAGTCACAATATATTAACATAATGTTTGTTAAGAATATTGTAACCATAGAATGTTATGATATGCCAATACCAAAAGTTTAATTACACTTAATCAGCAGGAAGAGGTTTGAAATCAGCCTTATGGTCAAATTCAGGCATGATTGATCGGGAAAAAATGTGGATCTAATGAACCGGTCTCCTTTGTGAAACCCATAAACCTTAGATGATGCTTCTATCATTAACTTGACACACCGTTCCACTGCCTGTATTTGATATGGGAAGTGAAAAAAGTCCCATTCTGAATTTTCCTTATCACGCAGAATGGAACTACATACGGCAGTGGATATATCACTGAGGATTGATGGAGAAGAAATAGTAATTGAAGACCTGACAATCATTTCCGTATAGTCAGCAGCTTCAAAATTCAGTTTTGGTAGGAGAAATACACGTACTGACTTTACATTGGAAGATGACCCTCTAGACTTCCTTATACGTCGTGCAGCAAGTTCTCTGATGTGCAGTCTTTCATCCTTCAACATACACAGGAAGATATGCTCAGGATGAGCAAACAATGAATTTTGGCAAATTACTCCATCAACGACGTCCTTGATGTCTTGAGATAAATACCTGCATCTAGAAATAGTATTCTACACATGCTTAGCTCCATCTTTAAGCGAGTGTTTAGACTTTATATTAAACCAGTTTGGAGTGTAAACTTTCATAACAAACTCGGCGATTTGTTTCAACTTCAAAGAAGGAGCTGGAGAACTAACATACAGTCTTAGAACTCTGTTCGCTGTTGTCAGCCAGCATGAATGTGATAATGTACCAGGACTGCGTCTAGCCAGTTCATAAGAACAATTACCCAATCCCACCGCTTGAGATATTTCTAGTAAGTACAATTGATACTGGCTTAAGTCACGTCTATCAGTTGTTGATAACTCGCCGTCAATAATTTTGAAAGTTGTCACTGGCAAAGTTTCACATGTAAGGAGCGCCTTCCCAATATTGCTGGAATATGATTTTGGACTATTTGTTGGCCCATCCAACATTTCAAACAGATGAATCAGAATTAGTTCATTAAAATGCAGGAGACATATTACCCATTGCAGAAGTTTGCCAAGTTTCAATTCCAAACACCGAATTACAACGGATTTCCATCCCGTATTAACAGATGCGCCGTCACAGCCAATTGCTAGAAGCTGAGGAAGATCTCTTGTGATCCCTTCAAAATATCCGATAATAGTCGCGGAAATCTGTTCTGCGGTACCAAATGATGGACTCAAATGAGTAATGTAACGTAAACCCGGTTCTTCAATAAGAGATAAATGTTCCTCTTGCTTTTCTCATGTATCTTTTAGTATCTACTCTCTCCTCTATCAATGTAGAATCTTTACGACCATCGAAATACAGCCCCTTCAACGGTAATGCCTGAGCTTCACTTAAAGCCTGACATTTTAAATCCTTTCTTACTTTAGCCTTTTCCCTTCGCAGCTTGTTTTTGTCAACAACCAAATCTGAGTTTTTGCTAGTTATGAGACCGACATCGTGAGGAAAACTTGAAGCAACTGCAGCCACAGCCCGGTCCGAAACTCCAAACCTGTCGCCAACCGCAGTTGAAGGGATGCCAAGTCGCATTTGTGATTATTTAGATATAAACGGAGTTAATTGTTTGTAGGATGAGTAAGAGAGATTAAACTGTTCGATGTAAATGGTTTGCAAGTGTCCAGATTTAAATCTACTTTAGATATATCTCAACAACAATCCGTTTCTTCGTCTTCATAATCTACATACCCTGCGGTAGGCGTTGCTTGTGTATGATTTAAATATCAATTGTGAACCTTCTATCAGCATTATCTGCAATATTCTGAAGTCGCTTTGTTTCATTAATGTCAAGCGAGCCGATGTAAAGAAGTCTCGTTGTCCGTTGATCTTTCAGGAAATTATGCTCATTTCGAGGTAATTTCTTAGTACGTTCGCAAGTGCAATCTTCAAAAGTAATACATTTGAAGACCGCAATGTCAAATAACTTTGTGTATGCGTCTTGTCGAAATGCTTTGATCTTTGTTTTTGGAAAGCCTTACTGGTATTATTTCTTTTGTAGGACTTCTTAAAATTGGTATATTTTCCATGGTAGGTATGGATCATTTGCAGTACTCGAGAATGGGTCACAATGGGAATGGCAGTGCTTGCTTTTGCCCATACAGACTCAATTTTAGTGCAACATTTTCCGCAATTCTCGAGAAACTGGGTTCTTTGTTCCCAGTTTTGGGTGCAAGATTTAATCTCTTAAAGGAGCAGCAACGCAGCATATCTTCGTATGTAGGAAGATTTATTTTAGAGATATCTTCGGGGCCTCCAAATATTGGACATTTAAATTTGTTCCGCGAACTGATTTTTGATATCCAGTCTATTTGAAATCAATCAAACCAAAAGAACGAAGAACCTAATTTAAAAACTCACAATTCCGACTTTGTAGCGCGAACTAGTAGAAAAAAGCACAGTGAGGTCTTTTCGCAGGCGCACGCGCACACAGATAAAACCCAGTAAATGACTCAGTAGCACCACGTGACACGATAATACGGAGAATGAAATTCCCAGAACACTGCGATCAAGTGCGGAGGAATGTGACCCCCTCCCCTCCTATCACTTCCTGTATGAAAAGACAAGAAAAAGTACACTTTTCTACAAAAACTCCAAAATTTCAATTGCGATGCGGGAAGAGAAGTTATTATTCGATCGAAAAAATATTGTACGCCTTTCTTATTGAACCCAGTGGGCACTTCTTCCGCATTATTAAAATAGCAATATTGAAAAGTATTTTTATTTCCTACGCCGAGTAAAAATTGCCAATTTTTACCCAAATTTCCAAAATTCAAGTGCGATGCGGGGGCAGAAGATATTATACAATCAGAAAAATATTTTACACCGTATTTATTGAACTCAGAGAGAACCCGTTCCACACTATTAGAATAGCGATTTCGAAAAAAAGTGTTTTTCGGCCCACCCTATGAATAGTCGTCAAGCTTGAAAGCGTTATTCTTCTAAATTAAATTTATATTTAGAGAGTTAATGTGCAAATGGTAGCCACATGGTCCTTTTGAGATCACATTAAAAGTTGTAGCTTCGTTCATTAAAAGTTGTAGCTATGAAAAGTTGTAGCCTCGTTTTGTTGTAAGCTAGTAGTACCTTATTGGTGGGATTGACGGTAACATGATCCCAATAAGGTCACAGGTTTCTAACTGCGCCTAGTAACTATACCAATATACCCTGACGAGCCAAAACATTATGACCATCCCCACATTTTTCAATGAACACGTCTGGATGACGTGGAGGGCACGTGGTTAAGCGAGTATGTTATTTAAATGCTGCTGGAGAAGGTAAGTAATCATTATTGTACTTACTTTTGAGAGGGATGGGAAAGGCTGCTGATCTAAGCGAATTTGATAGAGGGCAGATCGTAAAGCCCGAATACTCGGAACGAGTATCACTGAAACGTCACGACTGGTAGGTTGTTCACGATCTGCCGTTGTTAATATTCATGAAAAGTGGATAAATGACAGTGACACCAGCAGTAGATGCCAAAGTGTTGGTCGTCATCAAAGAAAAAGCACGTCGGAGACTGTCCCGCTTGGTAAAGAAAAATAGGCGCCAGACAGTGGCTCAGCTGACACCCCAATACAATGCAGGTCCAAGCACAAGTGTTTCGGAACACACAGTTGCGCGGACATTGTTGGATATGGGACTGGGCAGCAGACGTCCCACTCGTGTGCCTCTGTTGACCAAGTGTCATCGTCATTTACGCCTACAGTGGGCCCGGGAACATCGCGACTGGACCATGGGTAAGTGGAAGAGAGTTGCCTGGTCGGATGAATCCCGATTTCTCATTCATCACGTCGATGGTCGTGTCAGGGTACTCCGTTTGCCAGGCGAACAGTTGCTCCTCATACACAGGCTGGTTGTGGTGGTATTATGCTTTGGGGAACGTTCTCATGGGCGGCTTTGGGACCCGTAGTTTTGGTAGAACAGACCTTGAAAGCTGCGAACTATCTGAACATCATTGCGGATCAAATACACCCTTACATGGCGTTTGTCTTCCCAACTGGAAATGGAATCTTCCAGCAGGACAACGCCCCGTGTCACAAGGCTCAGATTGTGTTGAAGTTGTTCGAAGAGCATACTGATGAATTCCACCTAATGTCCTGACCACCTAACTCGCCGGATCTTAATTCGATGCAGCACATTTTGGATGTCATGGAGCGGCAGCTCAGAGCTGAAACACCACCATGCCTGAATATCTCGACTTTGCGTGACCGCTGCTTAGACATTTGGTACAACCTGTCTCCAGTCATGTACATAAACTTGTGACATCTATGCCCAGGCGAGTTGCAGATGTTTTGAAGGCCAAAGGAGGCGCAACGTGTTATTGAGTAGGTGGTCATAATGTTTTGGCTCTTCAGTGTATATCAGGCTTAATCACATGTTGCTGAAAAATACAATCTGAGGATTAACTGCTTCTGAAGAATTTGTGTCACATTTGATCTACTAATAGATACTGTAAAATTTGTGATATTCTACATCTCTCCATTTCAGCTGAGAATTATTTCTACTGTTCTCAATGGGTTTGTACCGAAAAAGCACACAAAAACATTTCTTCTCTAAAATTGTCATTGATTCAGAAGAGAAGTCCTGTTTTAATAGCTGTTCGACTTTTCATCTGTTTGTAAATGTGTTAATTGTCACATCTCTATAGTAAAAAAGGCTCTACAATATTGCTGCGATATCTCCACGATATTTTACAGAACTTGGAGTATCGAACAACATCGTGGAAATATCGTAAAATACCTTGTTCTACTACGGGTTCTATGCAGTGATGTCATCCTAGAAAGTCAGTCATCCTTTATCACAATAACATGTGATATAGGATGTTTTGGGATTCAAAGCTTTGTAACTATTATGCGATTATTCGTATTTGATTTTAAAAAATTAAATGCATATTTTTTCATATACTGGCGTCCTGTTTTTTTCCCTAAAATTATTGTCACCAACTTTCCCCAACAAACTTAAATCCTCTTTGAATCTTTTCTTGTTGAATTAAAACTTTCAAATATAACCTTTTTATCACTTTATAACAGTATGATTTGAATGAAAATACCAGAAAATTTAAAAAAGAACATTTATTTTAAACAATATATAAGTTAAAATCTAATTCAGCTTTACAATGTACAAATGTATTTATACTGTATAACTTAGTTACTGCGAAGCTTCTATATAAAATGTTTTATAACAATACAAGCATTGTTGCAATTTCAGTATAAAATGAATTTTGAAACGTTAATTAGAGTTAGAGAAAAAAATTGTACAACAATTAAATTGGTATCATTAAAAAGATAATGTTTTGCTCTGTAAGGTGATGCAAAAATAATTTTCGTACCATAAGTATTTCAAAAGTTATTGGCAAAACATGTCTAAAAATAGCTTACTTTTCATTATTTAATTAAATAAATAAAAATCTAATTAGAATTTAAAAATAATTTTTACAGCATTAACTTTCTCTTGTGCTAATCCATCACTGTGCCAAATTTGGTCGTCGTAAGTCCAACGGTATGGACATGCATAAAGAACCAAAAAACGAACAAACGCACACACACACATGCTTTCCTTTTTCATATATATAGATTAATTTGTTATGATTTCTTTATACCGTGACTATATTTTCGATGCATATATTTATTGTTTTACATTACTACTGATAATGTGAGCTCAGATTCTAAGATCACATTCTAAGAATTAGATTATGAATATTATATTAAAAGGCTATTCCCTCAAAAATGTATCACAGATAATAACAAATTCATAAACATAATTTTATAAAGAAACCTTTTCAAACGTGAAACTTATTACGTGAGATAATATTCGTGGTTTATTAGCAAGAATAATTATAGCAATAATTTGCGAAAAGAAAGTCGGTTTAAATTAAACTAGTAAAGAAATATCACTTTATTCAAATTTTGGCCTTTTCTCATCAGCAATTCAGGTAAGCGTTGAATTTTTGTTTCCTATTCATTTAAATGCACTTGGAAACAGAATTCATTGAAAAAAATTTAAAAATGCAAAACAAGTTCAGAGGTAAAAAGGCAATTTTCTAATGATAACTGGCTTCGTTTTTTTATGTTTTTGTCCATTTCTCGTTTCACTTAATTCACTTTTTATGTGGTTAGTTGTTTATCTATTGAAATACAAATTCACAAATTATTTTTTTGTATTTTATGAAGCGAAATAAATATATCAGAAGAGAAAAGAATAATGACTTCCGGGGATTAAAATTCCTCGACAATACTCGGCGGTACGTTTTTCATTTCACTTATCAGAACAATCAGGAAGATCGTTTTATTTTACAGAGTTCTGGGATTTTCTTTCTTTCATTGCTTAAAATATAAAAACATAACCTGAAGGAAAATAAATGCAAATAGTTCTAGTGAAGAATAGAATTAGATTTCTCGTTATAAAAAAGGTATCCTGATACAAAAATTAAATCATCTATGAGAAAGGAAAGCGAATTCCCTTATTCATTATTTATTCCTCAGTAATGAACTTTTCCTGCTTCAAGCGGGCTTCAAAGAATTCTGCGAAAAGTTATTGCTACATAGGAAGTGTATTGTGGATTGTATTTATACGTTTATTAAATAAGTACTAAAAATCTCTTAGAAGCAGTTGTGACGAAAAAAGACACTACTGTTTTTATATTTATAAAATTTGCATTTAGTTTAGAATAACTGACGACATAAAAAGAAAAAACAAGACTTTTGAAATCTTAATTTTGCTAAATTTCCTGATCTAAAATTAGGTATTTATATATAAAACGATAACATGCGTGACACATAAATCGTCCTTATTACTTATTGTTGAATGGCAACGATAGGTTCGTTTACAAAACAAAACTGTTAGCTTCCGCCATGTTAGGCATAACTTCATAAGAGTAGCTTACTGCTATATTCGCTTTGGTGTGAGATAGCTTTTTATCGCAAAAAATTAGTTTAAAACATTGAGCTCACAATACTTTTTACAATATAATGACAATATGGATGAAATGATTCAAAGGACATAAATTAGAAATGAAGTAGATGGACTTAGGCTATCCAGATAATGTTCAGATCAGTGTACAGTTTAAGTCAGCGACTTGTGCTTTTCTAAACAAGTTCATTAAAACATGCAAATAAATTTTATGAAACCCTCCCCTCCAACCAAAATTCGGCAATTGAAATCTAGAGTTTGGTACACACCCTTAAATGGTGCCAAGTCACCAAAGCTAATGCATGTATTTCCTGCATTAGCTTTAGCGACTTGGTGTCAATGAAGTGCAGCGGCCAAGGTCTTGCTTTTGCAATCTAGCGGCGTTTTAAGAGTGTTTACCAACTTCTAGATTTCAACCAATTCAGCCATCTCTAAAATCCCAAACTACAATATAAATGATAACCAAATCACGAAATCTGTTTTACTTGTAGCGCGCTTACGCGCGATTAATACATGGGAGAAATTAACAAATTAAATTATATTTCAGGAACGATTTAGGCATATTTAAATTTTAAAAAAAAGAGGAAAACGTTTAGAATCACAAACATCAAAAACTTTATTCGTCCGCATGGTTTTATTAAAAACTCTTTTTGTTGCCATTTTTGGAAACTAAACTTCGAGGCAACAAAGATAATATTATACGTAGAGAGAGCCGCTATGGCACTCCTTCCCCAGTAATAACATAGTTAAGATACAGTTACAATTTTCAAAAAAATAACAAATTTTTCAATTTGCATGCGTTGTATACAAATGTGAAAGGGAAAATAATATATATACAAACATAAAATATAAATGAAATTAATATGAAATAACAATAACGAATAGTATGTAATTAATCTTTGTAACGCGATGGGAACCTAACACTAGGGTGGGTGAAAAAAATAGATTTTTCGAATATCGAATTCAATTAAGGCGCAAAACTTTTGCATGACCATTCTAATCAACGGAAAAATATGGAAAAAAATTATATCTTTAAAATTAAAATAGCGCAAAGAGCCTGAAGTTTGGAAAAAATGACAGAAAACGACAATACTTAAAAAATCACCGGAAAAATCTGTTTTCGAATTCTAACAAAAGTTGTGAATTAACATGCTAATCAACTGGAAAATATGGAAAAAAGTATACTTTTAATTTTCAGTTCACGCAACTAAGGTCTAAAGTTTGGAGAAAATGACAAAAAACCTCAACATTTATTTTTACACTAAAATTATACAGGCTACGGTTTTTGGTTTCTAATAACATCCAGAACTTCATTTTTAATGCGTAATAATGGAAAAAAGTTTTATAAAATTCACACTTTTTATTTTGAGTACGCGTTTTAGGGTTAAAAATTTTTAAGTTTCGTGAAAAATCAGGATTTTACCATGTTATAAATATACGCAGTATTTAATTAAATCTGAAAAGTTAATAAACTAATGTGTGCAATTTATTCTTGAAAATCTAAATCATACTTAAGCTTCCTTATTGTATATATTCTGACCGTGATGGGGGCCAGCAATACTTGTCCCGATACATATCTTTCACTCTTAGCCTCTTTCCGCGCATTCACTCTGTCTGAGACCTCGAGGTCATGGTCAGTCTCTGTAATGTCTGCCAGTTTCTATTCGGATTGCCATGTCAGAACATATCGTTACAGCTTTACTCCTATAAAAATCTAAAGTATAGTAACAAATCCAGCAATAGTATAGTTACCCAATTTTCCACATTTAAGTATTTTTTTGTAGACTTTGTTAGCGTTTGTTAAGAAAGTGAAAAGAAACTCGGAAAAAGATGTTGGCCACAGTGACAAGAGAGCACCGTTGTCCTATTTTCGGTTTGCCTAAAGAATTAAAAGGAACAAACTTACCGACACACGTAGACGTTCTACTAAGTTGCTTTGAAGAAAACTTTAAAATTTCAAAGCAAAGAGTACCATTCTCAACAATATCCGATATTGTTGCTACTCAAATAGAGATAACATATTGTAAAGCCACCATTCCAGTGCTGAGTCATGCTAGAATTGTGAAAATGATAAAAGCCTATCAGGAGACATATAAAAAGTTAAGAAAATCTTGCAACCGAGACCAGACAAAAGGTTGGTTTAAGAAAAAGCAGAGAAACTCGTAGTTGAAGCGAAATCCAAGTTATTTCATATTGCAGCGTGTAAGTGTGCTATGACATACTCTTGTGTATGTGGGACAAAAGCAAATGTATGTGACTGCCCTGTAGTTATAGAATGCAATTGTGTAAAAGACAAAAATCCATCCATTGAAAGAAAGTTTATAAACAATCAACGAACAACCAGGATTGCTTTCATTGATAGTTTAGATAATAAAGAAACAGAGAAACTTCAGAAAGGTAAGAAGAGAAAGCAACAAAATGTATTACAAGAAACTGTTTCAATTGACAATGACACTTGTAAAATGAAAATTACTCGAAAATCTCTGAACGAAAGAAGAGATGAAATTGATTTGTCGTCATCTCCTTCAGCATATCAAATGAGGTCAAAATTCAACTCCACTGCTTTGGTTAGTGATAGATTTGGCGTTTCTGATAGAGCAGCAGCTGTTATTGCCTCCAGTGTTTTACATGATCTTGGAATGAGTTCTGAAAAAGATACGTCGCTAGTGATCGATGAAAGCAAGATAAGGAGAGAAAAACAGAAGACACGACAAGCTATAGGACAAATTATGGATCAACTAATAGTAACAAAGGGCATATATTTTGATGGTAGAAAAGAGAATACTATATTTCAAGAAAAAGTAGGAACTAAAATATACCGAAGAATAAGGAAAGAGGAGCACATTATTGTGATTCCGGAACCTGGTGCGCAATGTGTCGGTCACGTCACGCCAGCAAGTGGAACCGGTAGTGATATAGCCAAGTGCATTCTTAAGAACTTGGAAGATAATAATGTTGACAATAATGAACTGGAAGTTATTGGTTGTGATGATACAGCTACAAACACAGGATGGAAAAATGGTGTTATCCGCAACATAGAGCTTAAACTTTAGCGCACGCTGCAGTGGTTCGTATGCTTACTTCACTTCAATGAACTACCGTTCAAACATTTATTTGAATATTTGGACGGAGAGACGACGGAACTAACGTTATTTTCTAGAAAAAAAGGCAAACTTCTGACTAATTGTGAGAAATTGCTCATTATAAATTTCGAAGCAAATTTAAGCTTTTTTACTTAAAACAAGTGGTCACGCAATGCAACGCTAAAAAAACCTCAAAATTAGGGGTCTATTCTGGTACCCCCGGTTGGGTTGGGAGACGTCACTTTTCCCGTTGTTAACGTGCGGAAAAGTGACGTTTCCCAACCCAACCGGGGGTACCAGAATAGACTCGTTAATATACTCCAGAAAAATAACTGTTTTTTCCTACCTTTGGAGTAGATTCCCTGGCAGTGAAACGTAATTAGTGAAAGAAATCACACAACACGTACTTAGAGTAAAATTTACTTCGACTAGAAGATTAGCGGTTCGATTCATTTGTAAATTAACTTTTGCCTTAACATGACCAAAAATATACCCTGTGCCAAGGATTACAGTGGCATATGTATGAGGGAATGTGAACATCTTGAGCCATTCCAATCATCAAAATTTAAGAACTGTATCAATGTTCCCGCGTATCAATCCGCCTCAACTCTCCCATACTTAAGCCATACTGCTCTTCAAAATCTTTAACACTTTTACTTCGGGATTTTTATTTATAGCACTTAATAATATTTGTTGTTGAACAAATACATTTCAATAAGATGAATTACCTTCTATAACTCATCAACATTTTTCTTTACACTACCGTTCTGAGTACATAATACTTCATTTTAGTGGCAAAATTACAACATTTATCATGAGGCTTGTTTACGCTATGATTACATTTTATAATTATGTCATTTAAAAGAAATAGTATTTGTTTCGCTGTATGAAATCTTTCTTCCATTTGTGGTGTAATTATTTTATTTCATAGAACAACACATTTATGAAGTCCTAAAAATATTACTTATTTATACTTTGATATGATAAGCATTTATAAATTTTTACAATTATAAAATATAGTAAAAATTATTTAAACTTTAAAAAAATGTATTTGAACAATAAATTCTTTTTCAAGATTTTGTGAAATTTCTGTCTTTGTTGTGAAAGAAACTGTTTGCATTATTTATAATTTTAAATATTCATTGCATTTACTTTTGAAGTGGAAGACACTACATTCAAAGAATTTATAAAAAAGTGTTATGAAAGTATAAAACATGAATAATTATATACAACTCTTCAATTCATAATGGAGGTTTTTTAATAACTGTAATAGTGGAGCAGGTACATAATAGGACACAAAATCCGAAATACACACTTAGAGGTATAGCACTCTTCACACACAAAAAAAAGAAAAAATTGCAATATTTAATTTTTCCAAAACTAGTTTTTGGATTACATTTGCTCTTTACTCTGAAAAGAGATAATAGTATGTTTTATCATCTATTTTATTTATGTAAAATCAGAAAAAATTGCGTAAAACACCCTTCGAAAAAATAGAAATCATTCCTTTTGAAGTGAAGTTTTCTTATTATTTATATAAGGCCTGCTCATTTCAATAAAATGAAAGTTATTTTCAGAATCAAGTATTTATTTGAAGATATATTTTGAGACAGATGAGAGTATTCAGATGGATCATATTAATTCAAGCATGCTCTTTATGAAAACATTAAATTGTCTCTTCACCACATGGGCTAAACATAAATTGTTTATGCAAGGATATAAAGGATCTTGTACCAGAAATCAAATCAAATAATTAGAATTCTCTGAATGTATAGCTTTTTATTAGAAACATATCTTCAAAACCGTGATATTTGAAGCAATTTACTTGGAAAAAATAAACCGCCGTTCACGAACGAAATAGAAATCAGTTGAAAACATTGCGTAGAAATTTTATGCATTTTTCTTCTCGGTATGGAATTAATATATCGCCGAAACCTTGGAGATCCAAAATTTAAAAAAAACTCGTCTTAAAATTGTCAATCGAGAACCTATTTGACAACTAAAAAACCAAATATTTTTCATTAATATAGTCAAAAATACCCCATGGAGACTTTTTTCATTTCGCATGACATTGCATAGAATTCCCTCAACATTCCTAGCGAAAATTTGGTATCGTAATATTTTCAAATTCAGAAGTTGTAATATATGTAGGAAGCCGACAGATTTTGAGAAGATAAACCGTAACAATAGTCTCAGCTTTCTGTGTCTTTTGATAGAAACAAAATCTAAATCTAACATTTAACGACATTTCATCCAAACAAAATTGACTTCAAAAGTTTTATTTCAGTAAATAAAGGTGTTTTTTGTATAGTAAATGAGATTCTACCTTTCTGAAAAGCATCACAAGAAAGTGCATCTATTTCTTCTCTGTTGTTACTTTTGATAAAATCCTTCGATAAGACTGCATTTTTTTAGAAAACCTTTACCATAAAACAGTGCTTAATGGACAAATTCATAAAACTTTCATTGTTTCTTTCCAAATTTAATTTCTTAAGACAAATTTATTTGTTTGATCAAGTCTGGCTTTTAAAGTTCATAACGGCTTATATAGAAAGGCCTAATAATCTGAAGGGCATGAACTGGGATCAGATAAAAAGGTTTACGCCTGATTTGGTCTCCCTCTCCAAACTTCCACTACACATCAACAGTTGAACGCTTGAAGATAAGGTATTTTTCGTATAAAGATTAGATACATTGTATTCGTGGATTAGGTGGAATCGGGTATGAAACACACGACACTCCAGCTCCAATGCCCAAGTTATTACCAAAGGCTAAATTTAGGAGTTGGAAATTCATAAAAGTATGGTTGTCTTAAATTTGCACGAAAGTCTTATAATAAATAATAAATATTAGTTTCACGTAATTAATGTATAAATTTGGAATATTAGTAAGAAAAATATCCTCACTACGTCGTATCAAAGCTGCAAAAAAATTTGCTCGTGATTCATAAATTTAAAGTAATATAGTAAAATTATAATTATATAGAGTTTTCTACTTTTGATTTAAAATATGTAGATAGCAATTTTACTTGTTTATAATTTTGATTTAAAATATGTAGACAGTAATTTTACTTGCTCCTATTTAATCAACTTATTTATAAGACATTACACAAATTAAAACTCAAATTCAAATTCTCCTGGACAAATATAATTAAAAACACAAAATATTTTTTAATAAATTGCTAATGATTAATAAAAAAATTTAAAAATTCGATCTTTTGTCATTTATTATATTTAGAAAGAAAGACTAGCACGAAGAAAGGTAAATAGTCCAAAGGTTCTTGCATGTGACTAGATACGATTTGGATTTTTTTTCTGTTTGCTCAGATAAGTGAACTTCCAATAGAAGACTATTTCTAGATCGCTGTGTTTTATTCTGTGTAATAATATAAAGAAAGATACGCATTGTCTGACAGGAAAAACTGCATTGTTATTCTTTTTTCTGTAAGGATATGTAAATGTTCGGATTTGGTTTCTTCGTCAAAGCAAACTTCATTTTGGGATGGTTGGGTGCATTTATTGAGATCTATTTCTGGAGAGGTTTGGAAGATGGCGATTTTTACGTCTGTTCATTAAATGTCTGGGCATGATGCAGAGTAGTGAAAATGCTTTCAATTTTAGCTGCAGTAACAAAAGTAAATTTTACACTGGATTACACACATTTTAAACTGGATAGCCTGAAAACGCTTTGGAATTTGAATAAACTTTCTTCTACCGTTTTTATTCCATTTATTCAATTTGGAATCATCATTACAAAGGAACTGACACTACCTTTCTATTTTGGACACAGATTGATTCAGTTATCTAAGAAAAAGTTTAAATATACCCAGGCGTACTGATATTCCTACCACATCGGTACCTTCCACATACCGATTACTTCCCATTGTAGTGAAGAAAATCATTATAAAACATAATTACTTTTCAACCGCTTAAATGATGTGAATAAATGGAAAAGTTAAAATAATTGTAAATATTTGAGATTTACAGAACATACTATTTTCCTCTATATGAATGTAGAATGGAAGCCTAGCTCCCATGTGAGATGCAGTTTCGTAGACAGATAAAAACTCAGGTATAGTATTTTATATATTTAATTGTGACAAGGCGAACTTTAACGAAAAGATAAAAGTAATTAGGAGGGCGGGTGCTGCCCTTTACCTCAAATCATATCACATAATAGCAATCGAACAATCGAGAGAGCGATCAGTCATGTGACGTGACGTCAGCTGGTAGTGTGTTGCCAACCGGTGGGTCTAAAATGCATCTCCACTCGGTCTTCCTGATGGTGAGTGAAAGGAATACCACATAAATGCAGACAGTTGTTCTCTATCACCGGAATTACTCTTCGTAATATTATCATTAAAAATATTCATCAGAAATTTTGGATAAAATAAAAATGTTAATTCCAATTAATTTGGAATCACAGGAATTTCGTGGATCCTCCTTTTATTTGTCATACACCTATCTAATCTCAAAGTTTAGAGGCAATTGAAGTTAACGTTCCTATTAAACAATTAGCTATTTTTTGCCTTCATGATTGTTAAATATGATTTTATATTTGTCATTTCTGAGCTTAGCAGGCAGCTTTGCCACGCTATAACGTTTTCAAACTTCAATTAATGAATTTAGAGTAACATAAATAGATATTGTTAATGTAGCCTTTATAGAGGCCTAGTTAGTGGCCTCTATTTTGTTCTATTACTGCAATTATTAACAAAAATATATCGCAAATAAATTATATTGAATTTCAGGTGACTATAAAGAGAAAGTTCTTAAATTAAAAAGAGTGTTATTCATTGTAGCTTATTAAAAATATCCAAACCAAAATTTTGAAAAAGAGAGGCAAACATTTCACTAGTTATAAAAAGATATTTTAAATCAAATTTTGTTTTTTAATCTCTGCAGAAATTCAAGTATCTATCCATCTCCTTTTCATTCGAAAAACTTGGAAATAAAATGGTTAGTGAATAATAAAAAAATGCAAATCTAGCTCAGAGGTAATAAAGCAATTTCCTCTCACGTTGACTCGCTTCATTTTTTCCATGTTTTAATCATTTCTCTTTTGAAGTAATTCTCTTTTTATGCAACTAGTTGTTTATTTATTAAAATACAAATTGCCAAATTATTTTTTTACATTTTGTGAAACGAAGTAAAAACATAGGAACTAAAAAAATAATGACTTCAGGAGATTAAAATTTCTTCAGCAATACTCGGCGGCACATTTTTCATTTCACTTGTCAGAACAATCAGAAAGGTCGCTTTGTTTCCTTTTATTGGTTACTTAAAACATAAAAGCATATCCTGAAGGAAAATAAATTCAAATAGTTCTAATGAAAAGTGGAATAGAGTTTCATTTTTCTAAATAAATATTATGACTAAGAAATTACATCTCTATAATAAAAAGAAAAAGGAAACCGTACATACACTATTTATTTCTTTTTCATGAACTTTCCAACTTTAGAAACACTTCAAGCAGTTTAGAGAATAATGATTGCCACGTGATTTAGAGTGCAAGAAATGCATTTTAGGATGAAACCAAGATAATTTTTTTCAATACAAAAAATTACGAAGACAATAATTCAAAAACTAGTGCTTGTGTTCTATTTTAGAAAATTATAATAAACTCTGAATACAGTAAAATCTGTCTATAACAATATTATCGGGACCTAGAAAATATATTGTTATAGACAGGTTATCGTTATAGACATTTTAATGATTTGTGCGTCCAATGCTTATGTGCGTGTACATATTTTTAGCGTGTGTATTTATATACTAACATATTTTATTACTCTTTTTGTTTCATCTTACGAATAAATAGCTGATATAAAATTGTATTTTATAAACATATAAAATACATAATTTTATACATTAAAATAAAATTTTATTATATGAAAAGCTTTTTAAAGACCTTCAAAATGAAACTTTTAATTGAAAACTTTGTCATCATTGTGATTTACGGTACCTTTGGATCGTTTTCCATTGTTATCCACTTAATCTTTTTTACCGCAGCATTTTCAAAGCCTTTTCTTTTTATTTCAAAATTAGCTATGGTCGACTGAGAAATCCCATATATTATACTAAATGTTTTACGCTGCGCCATCTTAGGTGTTAACACATGAAAAGCGAATTTCAAGAAACAAGTGGCAATTCAATTTGCTTAATGCGAATGAACAGTCATATGCCCACCAGGAGTTAGAGCAACAAACATCTGAGCACCAGCATATTCCATTAGCTAGCACCACCGGATCTCCCTGCTACAAAAGGCTACGTTTTCTAGCCGCCCTCCACCGATTCTAATGTTATAAGACATTCTTGACCATATGGCGTCGTTTTCCAAGGAACAAAATCGGGATTATACTGTAACAATTAACTAACGAGGTAAAATTAACGTTATAGACATATGAGTCTAAAAAGTGATTATCGCTATGGGCAGGTTAAAAATACATTGAGTAAATAATTCCACCGGGACCAAAGAAAATATCATTATAGGCAATTTTATCGCTATAGACAGTATCGTTTATACACAGGTTTCACTGTATTTGAGCACATGAAACGAAAAACTGCGAATATAATGCGTTTGGAATCTGAATTTCTCGAAGATAGTTCAATTAAAACTGAATAATAATGTATATTTATTTTGATCCCATAATAAAATAATTGAGCATATTTGAATTAATTTCTTCTGGATCAAGAGCACAAGACCGAGATCAAGATAACCGAAATCTATAGCAAGCACTAGTCATACTTGGAAATCTACAACATGATGGATGTCAAGAAATTTACATAGAGCAGAAATACGTTTTCAATTCGCGCATCTAAAATATTTTAAATATTTTATTCATAAAATGTCAATCAGTTGCCTTAAAATATTTTGAAAGCTAGTAACATCAAAAATATTCACACAAATATGGAGGGAAAGTGGCAGATTTGCTTAACAAAATATGAAGTTATAAGTATAACAAAACATGATGTTTTTTCTTACATTCATTATGTCAATTACTACCTTTTAATTTGTCACGAATTAATCATTGTCTTCGAACCTGTCCGTCTATTTAAAAAGAATACTAACTCTCAACCAATATTTAAAATTATATCGGTCATAATATATAATTATTAATTCTTCCGCAATAGGCGATAGACATAATAAAATGAAAAAAATATGGTTAATCTCCTTCTCTTACAAAGTAACGAATTTAGATTTTACATTTCAGAAATATCCAACGCTAGCTCAGAATTTAATTTATATCTATAAAAGACAGAATTTCTAAAGCAAAGGATTAAATGAACTCTAAGTCTGATAAAACTCCATTTTTAAACTGACATAATACTTTCCCTTGATTATGCTTGCAAAAAAATTCCATTGAATACATTAGCAGTATTTACCCCGGAACCTTGACTAAAAAGCATATAAATTCAATTTAATAGTACCAACCTAAAATCCACACGACTCTATTACACTATTAAACCTTTATCTTTCAGCATAGAAATTTGGTGAAAAATATACATTATCTCCCTATTAGTGTCTAAGATCTTCCTCCTCCCCAAATCTCTTTCCGTCCACTAAGTCCTAGTCTAAACGTCGCTACGAAATGTAGGACAATAAATTAGTTGAGCCGAACATCTCGTGGTGCCCTATTAAAAATGTAACGCGCAGTGACGCAGTTCTGTACGCTCTAAATTGCAATTATCCTTACATAAGCCAGACGCTAATCCGATCGGTCAAATGGTGAGGCTGAAATAGGAGCTCGTGCAGACTTAACGACTGACATGGGAATTTCTGGCTCGACTAAAATGTAACTTTCTGTATTTTCATATTGTTTTTGGAATGGGGAATGACAATGGCAGAATTCTTTGCAAGTCGAGGGGTTGCGTTTGCCTTACATTCTGTTTCTAAATTTAATGTCTACCGGCGTGAAATGGCTGGAACGTTCCTGTGATTTAAAATATTTCACTGTCACTCCCTCCATGCAGACAGGGTTAAGTATGATAAACGATGTTTAAATGAAATGTTCACTTGAATGCAACCACATTTCTTAATGTTATCATCTTAAGATATAACATATAATTTAATGTGTTGAATTGAAAAAAAAAATATTTTACTTTAAAAAAGTACAAATTCAGTTAAACGTTTTTTTTTAGTTTAATTTAGTTATATTAACGTCCCGATTTCAAGCCACACGAGTGCTATTTTAAACCGGGGTAGATGAAGAGGATGACACCTGAACTAGAACCCCTTCTCTAAACTACCACACTACACCAGCGGGAGGACGTTTGGCCCGCTACATATAATTTAATGTGCTACAGATCCACATATGCGACTAATCTTCAGATGCATTTTTAAAAATGCGTATTCATGAATGTATGGAGAATGTGTTAAAGTATGGAAATGATAATATTTTTTGAAGAATAAAATATATGTTAAATCAAAAGAATTTAAAAGAAAACGCAAATATCATTTACAGGCCAAAATGTTTTACTACATGTTTAGTGTTCTTACAATTTTTTAAGAGTTAAAATATATACATGAGTCTGAAATAGAAGACTAAAAGCATGGTTTTTCAGATTTAAAAATTGTTTAGTGAGAAATTTCTCAAAAAACAACCTTTAACTTTTGAGAAAACTATGGAATATTTTAAGGATGCCACTGAATAAATAAATTATAAGCAATAAAATTTGTATTAAATTCTGAAAGGAACCCTCCTTTTGGTGTATGTTCTCCGGCAAAGGATTATATTAAGTAAAGAGGAAATATTATGGCAAAACACAAGGCAACCATTGTAATTTATGGAAAACTCACAAACCATAGACTTCAAATCAGTTTTGAAGGGATATCAGCATCAAACTAAATAGGTTTGTCATTATATTTAGTTAAGTTATATTAACGTTCCGTTTTGAATTTACAAAATGGCTATTTCGGGGCAAATATAGTAAATTTTGAATAATAATCACATTTTGAGGGTCTTTACTTGAAACATCACAGCAATCTTCAACGTTTCACACCGCATCAACGTTATGGCGTTTGTAAAAGGCGTATCACAAAGGACTCCCTGAATTTCAAATTAAATAATTCAGCAAAGTAGACAGATAGAAGAACGAAGCCAATGGTATATTCATTTTGAAAGCCGTAAAAATCTGATACAGAAGCTTTCAGAATTAGTTACAAGCGTTGCTAGCATGTGCTGCTATACGCTGTAGTCACTGTACGAAGTCTGAGACCGTAAACTGTCCTTTGCAAGCAATCGTTGCAATCACATCTCAATTGATTTAAAATGTGCCCCTTTCGCAGCACAGTGTGAGATCGTCTCCCAGTGTTACCGGAGTTTAATCAGAGATCAACAGACTTAAAGAAGTCACAAAATTTCAGCATATCAAAATTTATTAACACTTCTTGAAAAAATGACTATTTTACAGGTCAATTTACAAGTGATATGAGCATTCAAGAATAAAGAATAACAAGTCCCGGATATGTATCGCGAGAGTCAATAATAAGTGTAACTTGACTTAGTCGAAGTTACCAACGGTAAATTTTCTCTCGTGAAGCAACTTTATCATAAAGTTCAGGAACTATGAGAGTTCAGCAAACTGTAGCAACTCAGGGCGAGTTATGAAAACACCGAGGATCGGTATATGAAATTGACTTTATCAGAACCCTCAATAAAATTGCAGCAATCCACCACAGAGATGCTTATAGCCAGGCTCTGACTAAGGTCTACTCAGGACGAGTAAGAAGATACCGACGGTCGGTATATGACAACAAGGTTATACAAAAGCTCGTAAATTCACGCAATCCACCAAAGGGATGCTTCTATTACATGCGACTGTTCGCCATACGAGCTAGTCCAGCCAAAGATTTGGCTACAATCACGGTGTCAAAAATACGCCCGTCTCATCTAAGTTTCCAATCTCCAAAACCAACACAACGGAGTTAGCTCTCCGCGTGTTTTCTTCTCAGCTCTCTCTATCTGATCGTCCCGTCTTCTCCTTACCTCCCTTCTTAAACTCTTTCCTTCAGAAGTCAGGGGAGTGGCTGATGAATTATTTCTCGGTTATGCATCCTTCAGCTGGACAAACCACCCAACCGCAGTCGTGTGCTTCCCTCCATGGTGTTGATTGGAAGCGGTCAACTCTTAACTAGACGGCTTTGTCGGCTACACGTGTGTGGGCCACTCAAACGATACCGCATTTCACTCCCTGAACCCCTCAGGGCTTGCGTAAGGCCGGGCCATTTTACGGCTATGTTTTATGACTCTTTGGCCGGTGGACACCAGCCGATTTGTGTCGTTGAGCAGTAAAATATAACAATAGGAACTCCCATTCCCCCTGTGGAGACACAAAGGGGTCACGTGGGTTACTATTGTTATATTTTACTCCTCAACGACACAAATCGGCTGGTTCGCACCGGACCTTACTTTCCTCTCCGCGTTCTGGGGTTTTCGTTGTGTGAACCTCTGTCGTGGGAATGAGGTAGGGGAGACGTCACAACAGAGATGGCACATACCAAGAATGAAATCTCCAGTCACTCCCTGTAGTGTGTAAACGAAAGTGGTGGCACTAATTGGTAATAAATTTTAAACCTCCAGAATAGAGTCACTGTTTCGAACTATTCCACATTTACCGGAGCAAGCTTGGATTGGCCTTGCGGGGTACAACGAAGTACACTGTTTTGCGTAACAATCCTACAACACAGCATGAGCTTGAAGAGTTCAATGAGCCTACTCTTCTGTTGACACACTAAAAAAGGGCGACTGAAGATTTCATTCTTCGTATGCTCCATCTCTGTGCCGAGACAAGATCACATTTTGAATAGATTGTGATGTGATTGTAACGATTGCTTTCAAAGAACTATTTGTAGCCTCTTTCCCAGACTCCGTGCTGTTATTACAGCGTACAGCGCTACCTGATAGAAACATTTGTAACTAATTCTGAAATTTTTCAATCTGATTTTTAAGGCTTTCAAAATAAATATACCATCGGTTTCATCCTTCTATGGATCTACGTTGACGGATTATTTAATTTTAAAATCAGGGAGTCCTTTGTGGGACCTAGACGTTAGATTTTATGAACATGGCGGATAGATGGTGGAAGCGGGTTTCGAACTTGGATTCCTCTAACACCTAGATTTGAGACTCTACCACTAGGCAAAACAAATCCAGGTTGTCAGTGAGAGATCTTGTGAGTTGTCTGAATAAATCTTTTCAATGAGCTAGAAATTGTTTTTGAAATCTAATAACCTAATCTTTGTTTTAGATTAAGTTTGGACTGCTCAAATTTACCGTTCATGTTTCACAGTCAAAAACGACAATATTATTATCACTTTTCCTGAAACATAAGCTCAAAACATTCATAATGATAGTTCTTAAACATCTTATAGTTCTTCCTCTTTTCAGAAACAAAGTATAAATTTAAGAAAAATATGTACGACAAATTACGCCAAGATTCGTTTAAACTCTCTTCTGTAACTTTTCTACTCCCAGCTGAATTCGGGCCTTCTAACGAAAGAATCGTTAGTTCTAGTCCCGATTTTTCTGAAAATTTGAATGCTAAACGTGTGTTGGTAGAATCGACAACCCGTTGATTCGGTGGGGAATTTGTATAGTGGATGTCAGGTGTTGTCCTCGTCATTTAACCCCGAAGATCTCGTGTAGCTTTAAAAGTGGTATACTTTAATCGAAGTAAACTACTCTTATAGAGTTCCTTAGAAATGGATTTCTGTATTTTTCTTTTACATTTCATAGTATTTAAGTTAAAACAACATTGAAATAAAGATCATTTATAATAAATTATGTACATTTATTTTTCGTCAAATGCTTTTATTAACTTTTACAACAGTTACTTTTCCAGTTAACTTTCCTGCACTGTTAGTAGCAGCAAAATTTATCCAAAATATTCTAGTGTTTGATTATGAAAAAAAATCTAATTCCCAACTATCCATTTCAATAAACTCGCATCTAATATTTTTTTTAATACTAAGCAAAGTCTAATTATAAAGTTAAACAATAAGAAAGGACAGAAAATGCAATGCATTACAATTACATTCAAAAGAAATTATGACACATATGACATTTAAAAAATCATATAAGCAAATTCCGATAAAAGTCTTTGTAATGAATTGTTTTAAGGTATTCACCTGTCATAAACAAGACCATTTGAAAAAATTACGAGAAAAGTTTACTTTTAGTTCGGGTGAAGATTATATCAATGGACAGAGCAGCAAAGGCTCTGATTATAAGATTACGGCCCACAGACATCAACCGCATCTTCTAATAGACAGTAACCGTCTTCCGTAACACGGATGTAATTTTGCGCATTAATATTAATTTTTATCGCTTTCTTCCAAATAATGTTAACTTTCTCATAAGTTTATGTGTATTTTAAAGCAAGCATCACTTTGCACTTTAACGCCACACCACACCGCCATCTCTAGAGCTCATGAGGTTCCTATCCGGGTTGGTATAGATGTAGGTGGATTTTATTGAGTTGCAAAAAAAATTACAACAAGAGTAGAATGACAAATTAAGAATTTACAAAGCTGATGTTAACACATAGAATTGTCAACAAAATAAAGGAATATATACAATATCTTGAATAATACGTTGTGAATGAAAGGAAAATGATGAATGTAGATGATGACGAACAACATGAGGCAGCTTATATCAATGCACAGGTTTTGAGTAACGTATTAGAGATTGGGAGCCATTGTGTGTTAATTGTGGAATATAAGGAATAGGAAGATTACTACTAAAGATTTATGAAAAAAGAAGGACTTAGTATATTCAGTGTATTAAATGCAGGATAAGCTAGAGTTATTGTACAAAGGCAGGTGAGAACTTATTCCAGTTGCATTATGTTTTAATTGTCTATTATGAATTTAATCATATTTATTATTCTTTTTCTTGAATTTGGATTCTCCAGGACTCTTTGGTACCACAGATGTTCCAGTGAAGTAGAAGGTTTCCTAATATGCCAAGAGAGAGTCAATGGGCAAGGTGTCGCATAGTGGATGGGATCGCAGACTTCTCCGCCGGCGCAAGAGTCACTATCCGATAAATGGAAACGGTTAAGGAATGAGGAGAGTGGATCGTGTCCTGTGACAAACATAATTTCTTCACGCTTCCAAAAGACTGGTTTTAGGTGAACTGTTTTGAACACTTTATGAACAGAACGTCCAGTGTTTCCATTATCTCAAAGACTTTTTAAAAACAGATCTTGTAAATGTTGTTTAAGTTCGCATCGAGGGTTTAGAGTTTTCATTACAACGTCTTCTGTGATGGCTTTTTTGGCGAGAGCATCGGCTTCTTCATTACCCCGATAGCCTGCATGGGCTTTGATCCATCTAATCAGAATGATTCAATTCTGTGTGAGAAGGGACTGAATGTCTCAGACAAGTTGATGAGGAGTATGAGGATCAATCGCTGCCATTACACTCGAAAGGATGTCTGTCCAAATTTCAGTTATTTCGTTCCCTTGACTGCTCTGATGATCGCTTCTTTCAGTCTCATTAATTCGACCTGAAACACTGTGTGGAATTTTTCTAATTTTCTCTTCTATTCTAAGACTTTCATGCCGTTTCCGAATGCACAATAAGAGCACCCTGTTCCCATTTCTGTTTTGGAACCATCTGCAAAGAACATGAGGCTGTTGTCCTCTTTGTAGGGCTCTGTTGATTAAGCTTGATTTATGATATTAAATAATGATGGATGGATGGTTAGGCTCTTGATTTTTTCTTCATAATCCCTTGGCTGATAGGAGAGACCTTCAAATTCTATTTCCTTTCTCAGACACTTGACGTTGATGAAAATAGCTCCTTGTTGAATTTAAAATGTAATGGCATGATACCTGTAATAGTTTGAAGAGCTGTCGTTGGAGTAGTTCTGTAGGAGCCGGTAATGTAAAGAAGGAAGATCCTCTGTATTGAAGACAGTTTTTTCACAAATTTGGGAGAAACAGGGAAGGCCCAAGCACTAACCCCATAAAGGAGCATCCTGTCTGTAACTGTTTGGTAGAGTATCCTTTTGTATTTTTGTTTTAGTGCATTTTTGTTTTAGAGTATCCTTTTGTATTTTTGTGTTTTGTATTTTTGTCTTGGTCCTGCTATACGGCAGAGTTATTGGTATTGCAGTTGATACCCTCTAAAAATCCATCAAACCAAATATTTGTCCTGCAATATTTGTCGTGTGATCAAAAAATGAACCCGCCCTATGTTTCGGAGGGAACACTCTTCCCCAGAAATTTGACGACAATGAACAGAGCTTAAACCCTAAATAAAAATTGGAGCCCACAATTGGCGACCGCAATATCTGTCTTGCGTAACACGCGTGAGTGTGCATGGTGGGGATGCGTGGTTGCGTGTATGTGCATGCGTGCGCGAGTGTAATGTACAAAACTTTCTCCGTTTATCATCCCGTATTTTTTCTGTTCTTTGGAACATCATAAGTAGGATACATAAATGCTACAATATCTTGTTCAATACTTAGCATATTAGGTATTTAAAAAACTTAAAATGTATAGTAGCATGAAAAGTATATATATGTTTTGTCAATACACTTATACACATAAAATAAGTTGTTCTGATTTGAAATTTGTTGAAATTTCAGCTTGGGCATCATCAAAATCCTTTGTGCTGTGTCTAATTTTAAGCCTCCTTCTTTATTTTATAATAATGATCTTTTAAATTCAATTTTTAGTATTATTTATGCTTTCAGAATACGTTATATCTACAATCAAGCAAAAAAAATATTATAGTATTTATGATTTTATATATAATCACAATAAAAACATCTTAATAATTAATCATTTGTAAATGAATTTGTTAATCTAAGAAATACTACGTAAGTATATTGAATAATTTGTTGACAGAATTTCAAAAAGCTTTGGAATCATTTTAATTAAATAGTTTCGAATTGCCAATTGACTATTCTCCACATTCCGAGGGGGGGGGTATTAAAAGTTGAATTCAAAATGCAATTTTCTCCAAACTGAATTTTACGCATAATTATCATATTTTAAGCATGATAACTCAAGATATTATCAATAGATCGCAAAAATTGCAAAAGAATTCTTTAATTGCAAACAAATTCTTTAATACTCTGAGAAAAAGAAAGCGGTGAACAAAGTATGTGTGTTACAGTGAAACAAACAAGCGTTATAATTGTAATCTTTTCCGTTGGAAACAAGTCCTTTTCGGAAAGTAAAAACCATTGCACGTGCACAACACATATCCTTTATGCACAGCACAAAGCACGTACTGGGAATCAAATCAAATAGCTATAATTTTTCAAACATAAATTCTTAATATAATAACATGTTCAATATCGCATTTCAAAGAAAAAACAGCTTGGGAAAAAAATAATACGCCTTTCAAGAGTAAGAAATGCTTCTTGAAAATCTTACATATTTTCTTTCCCCGTATAGAATATGTTTCTCCCAAGCACTCAAAATTGCATGAAGTAATCACGGAATTGACAATCGGGAAATTTTATTTTATCGTTGAAAAAATAAACACATCCATTAGTTCAGTCAGAAGTGCTCGACATTTGCTACTGTTTTCTTATAGTATTGTACAGAATTCAGACAATTTTCTATACAAAAATTGGGTATCGTAATTCCATGTTCAAAAATCGTATAAAACATCAAAAACGTATTATAGATGTAAAAACATACCAAACTAAGTGGGAGCTGCGGTGGTCTAGTGGTAAGTTCTCGTTCGAGGTTCGAAACCCGATTCCACTGGAGATCCGCCGTGTGTGGGGCCTGTTGCAGGTTAAATCATACATAGGGGTCCAAACGTCCTCCCTCTGGTATGGTGGGGAAATTTGGAGAGAGAGTGTCAGCTCAGGTGTCGTCATCGCCATCTGACCGCGGTTCAAAATTAAGACGTCCGTCCCAAAATAGGCCTGGCGTTTCTTCAAAACGCTTGAAAGTTTTCTTTTTAATTCTCCTCCTCTAGGTCATTTTAATAGAATGGTTTGAATATTAACTTGGATATTCAAAAAATACCCTGAAATTACCACGCTCCTGGAGTACAGAAGTTTTCTCCGTTATTTTAGATATTAACAACTCTTTTAGCTTTAAAAAGAAAACTTATATATATACACAAAATAATTTTGATTACAGAAGGCATTTTAATAATATTTATCACTGCATAAAATGCTATAATTATTTTTTATGTTTACTACAGGAAAGATTTTTATTAGCTAAAAAGAAACCCATTAAGAAATTATTTATTATATTAAAAAGTTTTTTTAGTGTATAAGAAGTGTTTTCGTAGAAAAAGTTTCTTTCACCATCGTTGACCTTTACTGACACTATTAAAAAAGGAAAAGAAATCATTAAGTATGAAAAGTGCACATCAGAAAAACTAATTTTGGTCCAGACAGCATTACTTTCTAATTAGCTGCTATTTTACTTTTTAAAGAAACATAATTAGTTTTTTAAGTTCATAAACTTATTAACCTTCGCGACATACCTCCATTAGCTAAAAGCAAACATTCGTAGGCAAATATTTGGTAAGAAATTCTTATTCATGTCTCGCCATAACATATATTTGGTAGGTATGATGGTTATTAGAATTTTTATAATTTTTATGAATTTCATTAGACAATAATGAGACGTTTAGAAAATTTTATATGAAGTATTAGCTTTCAATATCATTAACTAACTACCTTACTATTTAGTTTTTAAAATTTATTCAGCTGTGAATTCAACGGAAGAAAACTTTTACTTTGCTTAAAAATTTGATTCATTGACCTGACTTTTATTCATGAATAATATTTTCATGTAAGTAAATTATGCAAATATTTGTATATTTTTTTAATTATTATATCTTTAAAAAATAATTTTTACTTTATATAAGCGAGGGAAAAACCTATTAATCAATGTTTACAAGAAATAAAAGTAAAATAGTTTAACATTTAATGAAGTAATCATTAAAAGGTCATTACTGAGCGTTGTACTGCAATGAATAATTTATATTATACTAAAATTAAATTAGTGACCCTTTTTGAACATCAGAATGGATAAGATAGCAAGCATGCATGTGCGTCGCAAAAATATTCTGCTTAAAGTAGGATGTGCATAAAGCTACTGGACAATTAAAAATAACTGTAAATTTGTAAAAACATTTCATGGTTTTCATTTGTGAATAGCATTAGAAAGCTTAATGCACTTTTTTGGGTGGGAGGGACATCTAATTTTTTGTTTAAAAATTATTTATTTTGTAGAAATACTGCAGATTACTGTCTTTGCTAAAATATAAAATAATTTGCGATCATTGGTTGTTCGAATAAAAATCGAATGCTGCTGTCCAAAGGTTTAGGAACAAATAGAAGAATGAAGGACTACAGAGGAGTCCCATATACTAGTGGGGGGATATGGGTTATGTCTGCGTTCAACCACTACTTTAATGCAGATGTACCGCGAAGTAACCACGTCTTTGGGAAGAACTACAATCCGGAATAGAGATATCAATACAGTTCAGTTTAATTATTATAACGCCCCATTTTGAAGCAACACGAGGGCTATTTTGGGATGTGCCCAGTAATTTTTAACCGCAGTCAGATGACGAGGACGACGCCTGAGCTGGTGCCCCCTCTCCAAGCTTCCGCATCGCACCAACGGGAGGACGTTTGACCACTGCGTATGATTTCCATGTAACAGGCCCCATACTCGGGGGATCTTCAATGGAATCGGGTTTCGAACCGGGAACCCATCGGCCACGAAGCCAGGTCCTTACCACTAGTCCCCGCGACCCACAAAGATGACTATAAAAATTCATTAAAGCAATGAAAAATATAATTACTTATTCTTATCTTTTTTTCTAACATTCCCCCGACACATACTTACAAAGCTTCAATTATTTAAAATTGTACATGTCTTTTATGATTGTCTTGATTGTCATAATAACAACGGTTGTTCTTTCGAAACAGATCAGAAATTTAACAAATATAATCAAATAAATTTTCTATTAGCTGATGACTGCAATACTGATATTTAAATGCAGATAGGTCCATGAAAACATGTTTAAACTTTGTAAGAATCTTTCACAATTTAATCAGTTCGATATGTGAAAGCTTTGCACAGCAATAACTCAATAGACGGCATTGGCCTTCTTCTTCATTATACTACTAAATCACAGTTTGGCGATCTGATTGTCGTAGATTAAAGTCCCAGTTCCACCAAAGACGAGAAATGGATGCGAGCATTAAGAAACTAATCTAGTCTTGAGTCAAACTTATAGCAGTCGATTCATATCTCTTCCAAAATGAAAATTTTGGAACACGGCAAGGAAAAAACACAATCGTCAAGGTCTAAAACCTATGGAAAATAGCATAGCCGCTGGGAAAATCTGGATTTCCAACCAAACCAAATTCCAGGCCTTCTTGAGCCGATTCTTTAGCTGGGACCCTGATGTGAGGGTAGTGGCAGTTCAAACGAATTGACTAGATTGGGACCAGGTGATGAGGCTATCTTTATCAGAAATCCGTTGAGTTGGGGAAATGGGGGGAATTGAAGAGCAGCTGTAGAGGGGAAGAGCACTTTGGAGCTTCACCTGAATCACGTGCCTGATTTTTCGACATGAATGGATGGAAAAAAACAAGTGTTGGGACAAATGGATGGAATGGAGTACAGATGAATTGCAGGCTTATCACTCTGATATGGAGTGAAAATTTTGATAATGAAATAACATTTCAGGTGACCAAGTTCAAAATGGCAGGATTCATCAATAAAATCGTCGCATAGTTCAAAACAGGACATTCATTTCATAAGACATCAAAATGAGTCACATCAGATGATGGCAAGATGTTTTCTTTTATCGTTTACGCTTGTTAAAAAATGTTATTCAATTTATAGATTTTATTAAAGCTAAACTCTTTTTTTCTAAATATCATCTTATAATTAAAAACAAACTTAATGGTGATGAATTATATAGTGATAAATTTTCACTACATGGTAAGCAGCCTTTATAAAATGTCAAAAGGAAGAACTAAAAAAAATGAAGAACGCATTTTTCAAGACGATACAAGCCCAAACAGCATCGTCTTGAAAGTGAAAATAAAATATGAAAACAACGTTAAAAATATACACGGGAACAGGCTAAGAAATATATGCAACATACGTGACCATATTTCGTAAAAGCCAAGACGGCGTGCCATAAAGAAAATGGCGGGAAAATATATCCGTTTTCAAAGATTCTTAGGAATGAGGGGGGAAAAGCACCTTTTTTCTTCTTTTTTTACATTTTTATTTATTCAGGTCACGTGATAGCTTCGCTGGAGAAGTTCAATCTTTTGTCATCTGTCATACCACATTTAGAAAGGAAGACTACCACAAAGAAAGTCAACAAATAAAAAGTTCAAAGGTTCTTGCGTGTGATTGGACACGGCTTGGATTTTTCCTGTTTTCTGTTTGCTCAGATAAGTGCGATTTACAAAAGCGCCTATTTATGGATCGATGAGTTTTATCCTATTTAACAACATAAAAAAGTCGACATTGTCTTTGGGAGAAGATAAGCGTGTTTTTCTTTCTCTGTAAGGACGTGTAGAAGACCGAAATTGGTTGTTTCGATATAATATATTTCTCTTTCACTTGGGTGAGCGTATTCAGTGAGATCTACTGGAAGGTTGAAAGGTAAGTGATTTTCTCAATTTTCTCACCTGTTCATTAAATGTCTGGACATGATGAAAAAATGGGCCTTATATTGAGTACATTTCAAAATGTATCGTATTAGAATAATTATAAAAGGAATTATTAGTTTGAATAATTATTGTTCTATACCTTTTTCTGTCAGTGCTATTCATTCATTCAATTCATCTCTAATTAATTTGGATTAATTGGATTATTTCAGGTTTAAAGGTTGAATTTATATATTATAATACATTAATTCCATCTTAACGTTTAGATAATAACGAGCATGTTCTTATTAGTGCAGCTAACAACATATTTTATTCGTGATAGTTGACACGTGATGAACTTGTTTTGTCATGTCTAGGATCCGCTCAAGGTTATCAAACTGTTTTTCTTCATTCATCAAACATCATTTATTGTCCTTAGATTAAAAAGAAACATGTTTGAACGTCAATTTAGTTTCTATATGATATTTTTGAACTTACAACTATTGGAATTATTCATTAGTTCAATTAATTGGATTTATTTATAACTTTCATGGTCCGGGCTTTTTAGTAAAATTTTTCCTCGCACCAAAGTGTTTCAGGAACTTTCTTAATTTCATCCCTGGTCATTTGTTTCGGGTCGGGAGGGGTCTCTTTTTCTTTATTCAGTCTTTTTTCTCTTGATTTTGCCAGTTTGAACTATTTAAATACTGTATTTCTATTCAGCGTTTGTAGATGATCCGTTGGTTTTGCCGCACACAGAATGTTGGCATATTGTTTGTTCAAATGATCGAGTAGATGGAGGATGTTGGCCTCACGTATTCGAGCCCCCCTGTGTCTCGAGAATGGGTTCTTCGCATGATTTGATCATTAATATTTCTACATACCATCGGAGACCGCAGATAGCTATCCTGTTTACAGCCTTTGGGTTTTTTTTATTTTATTTTAAATTAGGGAAAGTGAGAAGAATCTGGGAATAAATAACTCTCAATAAAATTCCAACATATTGGAGCAACACTCGCATAGTACTGCAGATAATTATATATCAGTCCGTATTATATGTAAAGGGACAGTTTGGTAGTTAAAATACCATTATTAATTAATGTTTTTAATAAGACTATAGAAAGAGTTTTAAAAAGAAACCGACAACACTTAGTAAGAAAATAAATTTTAATAAAATGTTGATCTTTATCCAGGAGGACTTCCGTTATTTCCCCACTTTCTTTCTTTTTGTTTCTTATTCCTTTAAAAAACGAAAATAAAATAGATATTAACAAATAAGGAATGAAGGAATATTTCATATATAATAAACTATTTCTTCTCGTGAAAACTTAATTCGTGTTTTTTTTTTTCTGCTTTTTTCTATTTTCCTTTCCACTTAATTCTCTTCTAAGAAGCGAGAAGTTTATTTATTAAAATACAAATTTGCAAATTATTTTTTTACTTTTAAGAAGAGAAGTGAATATATCAGATCAGAAAAGAATAATGACTTCAGGGGATTAAAAATTACTCGGCAATACTCGGCGGTGCGTTTTTCATTTCACTTGTCAGAACAATGAGAAAAACCGTTTTGTTTTAAAAAGTTATGGATTTTTTCTTTCTATTATTGCTGTTATAGAAACATAATCTGAAGGAAAATAAATTCAAGTAGTGGAATGGGTTACATTCTTGTGAAAATAAAGTTGATGACTAGAAAATTATATTGTCTGTGAGATAGAGGAAACAGAATTCCTACTTGCATAATTATTCTGCAGTAATTGACTTTTCCTACTTTAGAATACCTTCAAAGAGTTTGAAGAGAAGTGATTGCCACGCAATTACAAAAGCAAGAATAAACATAATTTTTATTTTATTTTCACTAAGAATTTTGCATAGAAATTGATAAAAAATACAGGTACTTCTTTTTGATTTATGAAATTTATATTTAGTTTAGTATATCTGATGAGTCAACTTTAGAATATCTTACTCTACGCAAAAAAACCCCAGTATTTTATAATTAAATTCTTAATTTCATTGAACTTTATGAATGCAGACAATATACAAGTAGTATAGTTTGTACGATTTGAATTCACATCGCCTTAAATCACTG
>BGPR01000773.1:0-45054 GCA_013235015.1 Araneus ventricosus
ATAATCCAAAAGTTTATCAAATAGCTAGTAAAAGGAATATAAATAGCCATGACAAATTTCATTCCCTGACTACGGTGCTACATATTATTTTATAATTAAATAAATTGTTTGAATATATTGAGCAAAATTAAATTAAAAACAAAAATATTATAAACCCCTACTATCGGGGTAACAATTGAAAAAATCCCATTATGTTCTCCATCGAGGACTGTATCATTCAACTAGGGACCCCAGAATCTACCCCTGGGTCACGCTCCAGTGCGCTTTCGACCACCAACTGTGAGGAGAAAAAGGGAGAAGGCGGACGAGTCCATTTCACGAATCCATATGTCAACAAAACCTCCGTATACAAAGGTAGTGAGATTTTGAGGGCCGCTAGGAGTCAGAGGGTTAATAAATAATATTTCAACTGTAAATAAAATATTTATTTTCTATATGTTTTGACATTTTTTATTTTATTTAACTTATTTGAAGAGTAAAGGGTCAGTTTTAAGCTTGTTAAATTTGCTTTATATTTTCGAAAAGAACGGTACGTTACGAAACGGCCCCCAAACTTTTTTGTATTCCTCACCGAGAACGGCCAAAACATCTATGAAGTGTCACTATTTTGTCGTCAATTAACAATTTTTACCAATGATACCATTTTAATAACTTTTACTGATCTTAAAGAGCACGGGAATTTTGTCAGAAGTATTTCTTCAGTGAATCAATCATCCTATACCCACTGGCGGATTTTGTCAGTATGGGGACACAGGCGCAAAATTGCTGTGAGGCCCCTCCCCCTACCCAATGTCAAAAATTCATCCTCGGCTTAGTATTACGATATAGATCGAATAGGTTTTGAGGCCCCCTAGATGCACGAGGCGAGCGCCTCTAACACCTGTGCGAAAAATCGCCACTGTATATACCAGTCCTCTGCTACGACCTTTCTCAAACTGATTCTCTATCTGTTTATGTCGCATGTTTTTCACGTACAGATAGACATAACCATCTGTTATAAGCACTGTATCGGGGAACATCGTTGTATACTGCTGATACTAATCCTATTGAGAGTCTGATATTATCTGCAGCTCAACTGTGTAGAGATTATTTCAATTATCATTGAAAATTTGTATTTCTTCCTAGAACCCAAAACTATTTCTAAGAAAATATTATTTCTTACTTCAGAGACTGCATTTATGCATTGGTTCCTTGAACCATTACAGTTTTGCTGATTTGCTATTAAGCATTTTTCAATATGTGATCAAATCTAAATGCTTAAATTCCAGTGCTTTTGGTAAATCTTATACCAATTCTGAGGTGAATTTTAATAAATGCTATGAGACAAGAATCCACTATTATGTGTTACAAACCTTTGATATATCCGATATTAACAAGCTTAAGGACAGTTCTTCCAAAAATAATAGCAGTCTCAGGCATTGAATTATTTCCAAATTCCACCATCACATACTATATAATGTGTTTTATAGCAATATCTTGGATGTGTGTGCGTGTGCTGTAATTTGTAAAGTATAATTTTTTTATATAATTCAGATTTATCTACACGTTTTTATTTTCATTCTGAACTTGAATGGATAATTATAAAACTGTAAACAAGATATTTATTTTCCAAGTAGTATGGTATACATGAATGAGATATATAATTTAATTTTTAAAATTTTGTATAAAGACTAAAGTGTCATTTTTATGCTTATAAAATTCCCTTTATATTTAGTACGAAAAGACCCAAAACTGTTTTTGAATAGCACAAAAGGGAACCTGACTAATTTCGAATATGTGGTAGATTTTCCTCCCTATTCTTTCGATTTTACCAAGTTTGTAAAAAACTATCTGTAGAAAATAATTCAACAATTTTGTACTTCGTACCAAGGCCCATTTTCGTAAAATTGATTGAAAAAATGTTGATTGCTTTTACCTTCTCGTATACGTAGTATACAAAGAGAAAGTACTGTAATCATTGATTGTAAATTCGAATTTTGATATATCTCCTCGTTTTACATTTCGTGTTTCTGAATACGGTAACTCCTAAACGCAACCCTAATTGTAGATAAGGATCCAATTTTCGTTTAAATAGGCTCAAAAAACTCTAATGCCCTGTCTAAACTCTAATATACCTTTCTTTTCGATAAAAAAGTTATAAAGAAAGAATTAAATTTAATTTTGAAAATTTGGCCACGGGATGCTCTATGACCGGTACTATAGTATAAAAGTTTCAAATTTTGTTAATCTAGGTGAATTAATTTTCTGTTTATTATAATAAAAGATAATATCTTGCGTGCTAAATAACGGTATATGTATACGTTATTTCTTCTAACATTTAGTCTAAACGTAAACTTTATTTTGAGAATTATTAACTCGTGCTCTTAACAAGCATATAGTACAAGTTTCAGTAAAAAAGGATTGTAGTATTAGTTAATTTAAAACATTATTCAGGGGATAAGAAGGTTATTTCTAATCCTTCATATGTATTAATTATTACAGGCGGTTTTATAGAATACAGATTATTATGCGACTATCCATATAATAAGTATTTATGTGCATACAAAACGGATTAATCCAGTTAAACACTGTTTATATTTGTGATCGTTTCTCAATTTTCTACCTTTTACGGAGTACTAAATCAAGAAGCAATATGAAAACTTTTAATGCGACATCAAAAATTAGTAAAAAATAATTATATATATACATATATAATTATTTTTTACTAATTTTTGATGTCTTTTTTAATTATATTTAATTAATTTTTAATATATGTATATTAAAATTTGAATATATGAATAATATGAATATAATCCTTAAAATTTAGTAAATTAATTTTAAATTCATAGAATAATATGCTGACGAGTAAATAAAGTGAAGTCACGGATATAAAAAAACTACTAATATAAAATACAGCCAGCAGCTAAAATACAAATATTAATAAACGGCAAAAAATTTAAATCACAAAGATCTTAAAAATCATCAACTTTTATGCAGCTTCAATAATGTTCACTTTATTAGATATTCAAAACATGAAAAATAGGTATACGCGCCTAACCGGTGTGTATTTTTGTCATTTGGTGTTGTTGACACGAGCAATGTGCAGAAAATAGATCCCAACTGCCCATCTTGAAGACCTGAAGTGTTAATTTATCACACAACAGGTGGGCTCTCCGAAGGCAGTAAGGGCTAGTTTGAATAGGATCCTAGCTGAATAGAACGGATTCTTGTGGTTAGTCCCTTCGAGGGGTTGCTGATTACCCATGGATCAGAGGGGGGAAGAGACTGAATCCGCTGCGCTTTTGGAACATGTTCTGTTCGGAGGAGCGCGCACTTTTAAAACAGATAAGGGGTCTTCGAACAATCGCTTTTCAAATCGCTTTACAAGGGAGACCGAACCACTCAGAGGGTTAAAAAATCATCAATTCAAATTCCTAGCGCACGAAGTCGCGGATAACAACTAGTATAGAATAATTTGCTTATGTATAAAATTCAATTTTATGTATTTTTTAATGTAGCAGATGCAATACGAACTGCAATCAGTGTAAAAATAAATGTTTGAAGTGAAATAAGCTTTCCATGCATGTGTTAGTTTATTCAAATGATGCTTATTACTATAGAGATTAGTTATGAAAAACCTATTAAGATTACAAGTTAAACTTTGAAACATAAAAGCATTGTGAAGTACAATAAAAACATATTGTTCTTTTGCTATTTTAAATGCCCATGGTAATCAGAATGTTACGAGCAAATTATTTGGAAATATATTCAAGTGTAACAATTGTGTCTGTAGAGGAAGGGACACTTTTTAAAATTAATTAAAACGGAACACATCTCCAAATATAGGCACAAGAGATTTATTTGCAAACCATATTTGGCAATTTATTTTAATCTTGATAATGGAAATGGGACATGATTTTCTTCGGTTGTTCTTGTTTTAATATATTATCACAAAAATATATGCTGTATTGTTTTTAGACTAGAAATTCGTACATTTATAATACTATAATATACACTGACCCAGATAGCAATATTAGTTTGCAGCAAGCTTGCCACAAATTTGTCATGACAAGACTGCAAGCTTGCAGTAAGCTCGCAGCAAGTTAACGAAAGCTCCGATGTCACCATGAAACGAACTTGTAGCAAGCTTGCCACAAGCTTGCCGTGCAAACTTATTGCAAATTATAGCAAAAACAGAGTACGAATCACAACCCGGGATATAACTCGCGACCTCCCGGTTCCGAAGCGGAGACGCTAACCATTGAGCCAGTTGAACTCAGAGAGGAGACGATAGATTTTGCTAATCGTTCGATTCGATTCGTATACGATTTATTTTTAACTATTTTCTGGATTTCATTAATTTTTTGAGTTGAGAATATGATTTGAAGTCAAAGAGAGAGCGATTTTCGCTAATAACTACGTTTTGCTAGTAGAATAAATTATGAAATTAGAGTTCAAAAGTAATTACTTTAAAATGGGACAAAATGTCTAGTTATTATTGTTCAACAAACACTGACTGTTTTTTAGATTTAATTTTGTTTATAAACGTTAAAATTTCAACATTAAGAAAAAAGCGATATAGTTTTCTTTAAAGTGAGAGTGATATATTTAGTAAAAAGATGGAAAATGTTTCAAAAAATTTTTTATAAAAAAGTTATTTTTTTCACAAATTATCATTGATTTATTGAATTAATAAAAAAGAATTACGGTCTAGGAGATGCTATTAAAAATCCGATGTTTTTTAAAACAGAGACAAAGATAATTATCTCTTTATTGTGCTATCTTTGCAGGAAGCTTGTTTTGCAAAATTGCAGCAAGTTTGATTTGCAAAGGAGGTGGCGCTATTTGTCACATCGAACTTGCTGCAAGTTCGATTCAAGTTTGACGTGTCAAGTTTGACGCGTTTTGACAAGTCAAAATCAAACTTGCTGGAAACTTACGTGCTATCTGGGGAAGAGCCAAAAAAACTGGTACACCTTCTTGATATCGTGTCGGGTCCCCGCCAGCACGCAGAAGTGACGCAAAACGACGTGGCATGGACTCGACTGGTGTCTGAAGGTATCCTGGAGGAAATTTACAACATGAATCCTGCACGGCAGTCAACAAATACATAGGAGTGCGAGGTGGTGGAGATCTCTTCTCAACAGCATGTAGCAAGGCATCCCGGATATCTTCAATAATGTTCATATCTGAGGATTTAGGTGGTCAATGGAAGTGTCTAAAGTCAGAAGAGTGTTCCTGGAGCCACTTGGTAACAACTCTCGACGCGCGGGGTGTCGCATTGTCCTGCTGGAATTGTCCCAATCCGTCGGAATGCACAATGGATATGAATGAGTGTAGGATATCGGACAGGATGCTTAAGTACCTGTCACCTGTCAGAGTCGTCTTTAGACGTATCAGGGGTCCCACATCACGCCAACTGCACACGTCCCATACCATTACAGAGGCTCCACCAGATTGAATAATCCTTTGTTGACAAACAGGGTCTATGGATTAATGATGTTGTCTCCATACTCGTACACGTGCATCCGTCCTATACAATTGGAAATGAGACTCGTCAAACCAGGTAACGTGTTTCCAGTCATGAACAGTCCAATGGTAGAGTTGTCGGGCCCAGGAGAGGAGTAAAGCTTTGTGCAGTGCAGTCAACAACAGTACACGTGTGGGCCTTCGGCTCTGAGAGCCCATATTAATAACGATCCGTTGAACAGTTCGCACGCTGACACTTGTAGATGCCCCATCATTGAAATCCGCGGCAATTTGAGGAAGTATTGTACGTCTGTCTCATTTAAGGATTCGCGTCTGGCGTCAATGGTCCAGTGTTTTAAAGGTCTTTTTTCCGGCCGCACTGATGGCGGAAATTTGATGTTTTACCGGATACCCGATATTCACGGTACACTCGTGAAATGGTCGTACGCGAAAATCCAAATTTTATCGCTACTTCGGAGATGCTATGTTCCATATCTCGTGCGCCGACTATAACGCCACGTTCAAAGTCACTTAAATCTTGAAAACACGCCATTATAGCAGCAGGAACCGATCTAATACATTTGTCAGACATCTGTTGTCTTATATAGGCGTTGCCGACCGCATCGGGTTACGATGATTGGTTGCATATCTCCGTTATTTGCATATGCACGCCTGTACCAGTTTTTTTGGCTCTTCAGTGTACACCCATAGATATATCATCAGACTAGAAAAACAAGTCATACGCAGTTCGAAGATGTTGGTCGTTCTTTTGATCATATGTTTATTTTCCCCCGATGTCCATCGTTTATTCTCATTCTAATCCAACGCGGATTCAACGCTTCATCATTTTTATGGGAAATGTCTTGGCATGCTGCAATTGCCCACAGTTTTGTGTATCATATCTTCATACTTGTTCTTCATAAAGAGTTAAGACACGTATCTGCTAGTGCCAATTGTTTTCATGATATGTACGATTTAGAAGCCCAACATATTTTTTATGAACCAAGTTCATCATTTTACATGTAAGAGAAGATACATGTAAGTATTAAAAAATCAAATATACTAAATTTTCCTTATTTTACAAAGCATTCTCTTTTCTTACAGTTAATAGAATATCCCATAAATATATTTTATGAGGGAATATGTTTTCCCAAAATATGAAAAATGAATTGTAGTCACATGATATTAATAGAAAAAGATGTCTGCAATTAAAGTTATTTATTCATTAAATAAAATCGGATATTCATTAAATAAAATGAGGACATCAACAAATTGTTAATACATTTTTATTTTATTAAAGTTTATTATAAAAGATATAACAGTTTCGTACCAAAATTATGCATAATAACTTCGAACTCAAAGAAACTTTTATGGGGCTAATTTTGAATGCTAGCTACACAACTAGATATAGATTTCAAACTATCAAAAGTAGTTTTTCGTGGATTTATGAAATAAACTATTTAGACACGTTAAGAAATCTAATATTTTTTATATTGATATAAATTTTATTTTAAATCATTGTTAAAAATATGTGTTTTGAAAATTAAACTAATGCATTTGCTATCATAACAGAAAGCTTTTTATGCTATTTAAATAAAAGCAATCACTGGAAATTATTTAAAAATCAACTCTACTGCAATTCAATTCCATGGAAAACGAAGTTCACTTTATGATTGTCTTAGTTTTTCCGTAAATCACTAACCAGAAGTTGTCTTGAAAGTTATTAGATACATTTTTTTACTTTCTAAACTGGTTGTATTAATGAGATGTTTGCATCGGAACTCCTCTTGGAAATTTAGAAAATCAATCCATTTAATTTAAAAGAATTCTATAACTAAAAGTGTTCTTATATTGCATGGGATGAAGCATTTAAATCACTGAACAATTTATTATGAGATTCCATTATTTTATATAAGCAGCTCTCATATAAGCATCTTTTATATAGGTGCAACTGTTTAGTATGCAAAATGCTGCATGTATTTGAATGTTGTTATAGAAAATGTATAATTGTTTTTTTATGTACCTCCCAGCAGATTTCATATTTCATCAAACAACATCTTTTGAGCTTGTATAAATACTGACTGCTCTAGCAATTTTCACATAACATAAATTTTTACATAAAATTTTTATACTTTAAATATCCTATTTATTTTCCTTCTCAAATATTAATCTACATTTTATTTCCCATAAAAACATTGCTTTAAAAAAATTAACGTAGGTAGTTCTTCCAATTCCTCTTCCACAGCTTTTCATATACATTTAATAGTTCTTGTTCTACGATTCTTTAATGCTCTTTTCAATAGCTCATGAATGCAAAAGACCTATGTAATACATCTGGGGTTTTAACCTGAATGTGAGTTATATATGTATACGTCACGGTCAATGTGATTGATCGGTTATTAATAATAATGAATTTTTAAGTGGTTATTATTAATAATGACCGGTTGTTACTGTTAATAATAACTGATTAATCACATTGCCGGTAACATATACATGGTTGTTTGCTTTTTCTAGTTGGAGTTATGTTGGCCACTGCTTGAAGGGTGTGCGGGAAAAAAATGGTATTTTTTCCTTAAATATTAATAATAAATTAAAATTTTTATATCAAAAATTGAGTTTTATATTATTGGTAGTTCTTTATATTTTTAATTTTTCATTATATACAAAATCGCCAACAGCCCTAAACCTCTTACTAAAAGTTTCTTCAGATTCTTTTAACCAAAATTTCATATATTATTGCTTACAGTAATTTCACACTATCGTTTTACAGTAATAAATTGATTAATTTTATCCAGTCGCTTAAAAAATCCACGTTAAATGTTAAAGAATTGTTTCATTTTACAGCAGATAAATGCTTCTCATATAGTATTCTGCATGGAGTCCTTAGTTCAGCTACCTGCCTAGGAGAAAGACGATGAACACTATATTTGTGGGGGGGGAGGTATTTAAGTTAAACTGAGCAACCTTATGATTTTAGAGTTGATGTATTTCCTTTAAAAATTGAAAGCCTTACTTTAGATATATTCACAGAAGTTCGTTTCTATTTGGATTTCTTTTCCAATAGATTGTAAATTTTCACTGATTGCTGCGATATTGTCAACACTTATACTTGTTCTACTCTTAGGTATACTGATTCCATGACTTTTACAGCTTTATTAAAAAAATAGAAATATTTATTTTCGGAAACAGAGAAAACACGGCCTTCTATCTATTGTTTATTTACAAACGCTGTTTTGTAATTAAAGAAGATTTTGTAATATCATTATAATTTAAAATCCGAGCAAAAAATTAATGGAAGCAATACAAATTTTAAGCTTAACAACTGCTAATATATTCCATTAGAAACGTTTTAAAAATGTATGAATAGCCTCTTTGATACAAGTTTTGTAATTATCTGCATTTTCATGGTTTTTATGCTTCATAAACTGTACATTTAACATCGGTATGCTTCATTTGACAATATTGTGGTCATTCGTGTACAATTTCCACGCAATAGATCAATCTGCTGCTTTAGGAACAAAAACAGAACGTGACATGTTTTAATTCACTAAAAATAACAAAGCATATGAAGTGTAAATTGTTCGGTCATACATAAAAATGGCAAACTGGTGTAATTAAGATAATATGTATGACTGAATGAAAGCAAACCCGTCGGCAATGTCCAAGATTTAAACGGACAAGAATATTTTTTATAATACGGATACGTAGCTTAGCATTTCTAACCAATAACTTCTTTGTTCTTTTAATTTTATAAAATACTTTTAAAAGTTCATAACAAAATATTTATAAGCATACTTTACATTCATGTGACCTGATCAATTTATTGTTTTAATAACTTACTATGTTCTTGATTACAAGAAAACACTTGAGTTATGAACTAATTTACGATTTAATGCATCTATTGTATGCATTTCTTCGTTTAAATTTTTGGACAAGATTTCTTTAGCCACTGACAATAAATAACAGTGCATTACTACAATTTAAAAACGCAAATTAAAATCACACAGAAATACAGGAACTCAGCATCACTTTTGATCAGAGTAATGCATAATTCAACGGTCTTTGGATTATATACGATAGCATTAAAACAAGCAAGTTTTATTTTAATTATAATTCTGTTATAAATGAATAGTAGTAGTGGTAAGCACCGAAATATGTTCATTTATATCAATTTCTTTTAAACATGAAGATCAAGTGCCTTTAACCCTCTCACACCGAGCGAGGCGGTTTCGGGCGGTCTAAGAATCTCCCCTTAAAAGCCACGAAGGCCGGTTTGAGGCGGTTCGCTTCTTTTGAGGAGAGGTGAGATTCTGAGATCTCTTAGGAGATAAACGCGGTAGGGGGTCAAATTATCCTAGACAACCACAGACCACTTCCGTGCGCCTTAAGGGAAGGTTATAGCAGAGGGTGGAGTAAATGACCAGCCAGGTTGGGAGAGTCCAATTCATGCCGCTTCCTCTAAAAAACTCCCGGTTTTAAAGGGTCTAGAAGAAAACAGTCGCCTCGAGATTAAAGAGTTAACAAGGCGTAATGATACAGCACGTAGCTAACACCGTACTGCCACCCTGATTTGCATCTCGCTATATTAAATTATTTTCGTTTAATTTTGTTATAAATTTTTCGGCTCTTAAGATGTATCAAGATTATTTTAAATATAAGTATGTAGTTTAGACTAAGCTAGCAAACAATCATTACACTACATTTTCGTTTATTTTTTCAGGGTTCATTTTCGGATATTTGAGCCCTTTTTTGATATGATCAGGACTATTTTTTACTGGTATTAGTGAATGAATCTCTATGATAGACTGTAGAGAAATTTGTCTTATTATGCACCGGTTTTTACCTGAATGGCTTTTTTGCTTTGCTTTTAACCAGGAGGGTAGTTATTTTATTCTCTATTACTATTTGTCTCTAATTGTTTAATATTCGCGGGATTTGTTTTGTTGTTATGATGGTTTCAAAGCATACTGTTAGAAACAAATTTTTCCTTGGCAAGAAGTGTCGTTTCTTAGAGATTGCTTTTATGGATAATTATTTGCTCGGAAGAAGAAATTTTGGCCAAAGAAAATGTAGATATTACGAAATTCAAGTTCAATAACAATGAGAAAAGATGGTCATTTTTGTAAAGTTTGTATAGAAAAATGTATACTGATTGATAAAAAAAATCTGAAGACATTAAGATCATAGATTTATGCAAATAGATTCAGAAACTTCCAAATAAAAAATTAAAATCTTTCTAACAAATGCTGAGTTTTTTCTCCGACTAACATTAACAAAGGTTTAAAGAAATCCCTAGCTGAATAATATGAAAAAAGACAAGGTTTAACTTTAATGGAACATTCCTTTTATAAGAGAAAATAAAATGAGATTATCACAATTTTAAATTAGATTTTTTATGAAAATGAGTACAAAAGTCATTTTATATTGTTATTTGGGATCTTAGAATGATAAACTGCATTTGAAAGAAATATAGCGACAATACTGTCTTCTTTCGTTAATACATTACTTAGAAAAATAGAGAGAAATTGGAAAAAGTCGTCAAAAATTGCATAAAATATTTTTAGAAAATTATCTTTGACTCCATTCCCTAAATATTGCAATTGAATAATGAATGTTTTCCTGAATCCAATTTTTCTCCCCTAAACACTTTCGTACTCCTCATAATAAAAAGCAAGGGTATGTCACAAATATTCATTCATTCATTTTTAATAATCATTGATTTTTAATATTATGTAATTACAAAAAGACTTTAGACTCCGAAGACTTTAATAAATATATCCTAATGAGGCTTAATGTCCATTTCCAAAAATTAACAAATATTCTAAAGGCCATGTGAATGTTAATGTAATATTTACAGAGAAATTTTACAATTGAATGTTCTGCCTGAAATATTATTAATATAAAACTTTTAGTGTCTTTCTGTAACTTTTTAATTGTTGTTTTTTTTCCATATTTTTAAGATAAGTTACCATAAAGAAGATTGCAATTCTTACCTAATAAATTATTCTATATCTAAATAGTATTAGGATCTAAAAAGTCATACGATGTATCTGTGAAAAAGATTGAAAATACCTTCTCATTAAAAATTACAGGAAATGAAAAAACACTGAATCCATTAGAATGAATGAATCAAAATAATTTATTCGGACACTTCGCTTTTAATAACGAAATAATTTCCATACGTCTCTCATCTCATTGCAATTATTTCATCCAGTTCTAAGGAACGAAAATATAATAATTAAATTTCCGTTATATCTTTAATAAATCACTCATATTTACATAGAATACGAGCGCAAGCGTAATTTATAATTACAAGCTCTTACTGATATTCACTAATCGAAATTCATATTTTCAATAAATACTTTTCTGTCTTCGGGATTAAAATTGCAATGTATCTTCAATAATAAACGACGGCGTCTCTTTATGTGAAACTAATGGGCAGCAGGTCTGTCAGATCTAGTCTGGCCTTATGACTAATGGCCATGTAGAGAGAGCTAAGTGCATTTTGAACTTGAAGATCAACTAATGACATGTTTGACTCTAAGTAATGCGGCATGATATTTCAGGTTTAAGATTAGAAATCTAAATTTTTCAGATGGTCAAATGTTGTGTTTAATTCAAGAGGAACAGATTTATTTGAAACTCAATCAATTATAATGAATCGATGATGTAATTTTATGCAATAAATCTTGAGTGAATATAGAGTACAAAGGGTTTTTTTCATATCTGAACACTTCTCTACTGCAATTCATAATCTGATTGATATAGATTTTACGTAAATTAAAAAATATATATGTTATTCTGGGATACTTAAGAACTTTCTGATGAAACGAAATTGCGTGTTTCGAAACTCTCATCTTTCTGTGCGTCTTCTGTTTAGTTATATTAATGTCCCGTTTTAAAGCAACGCTAGGGCTATTTTGGGACGGAGCTCGTAATTTTGAACTCCGGTCAGACACCTGAGCTGGCGACCCAACGGGACAATATTCATAAATGAATAGCATTTCTGATATGACCCATCCCTTGAGAATGTAATGCAATTCAATAGCCATTTAGAGTGAGTAATTAAGCAGAATAATGAATAATTAGGTACAATACTTACATGGAAAATGTTAAAATGATTAATTACTACTTTCTTGAAGCATTTAAGGTGAGGTACTAAGCGGAATAAATGTTGCTTTCGTGCAAATTTTTTGATTTGTAAAAATAGTTACGCAGTTGATTTGAGTTAGAATAATTACTATGAATATTAGTTCGAATAGGGTGCCTACAAGTCATTATGAGAATGATTTACCTATTTTTTCATAAGTATTATTTAGACAACTGAAATAAATTATCTAGTATATGATGTTGAGAAAGCCTGTAATTATGTTCCATTAGACGCCAAAGCAATCATGAAGGAGTTCTATGTTTAATTTTGAAATTATGAGTATCTATATTCACCCAGTGATTTGTTATGTGTGTGATGTGCCCTTTAAACTGGGTGTCATATGATATCTTTATTTCTCAAAATAAATGGTGGACATATTTATAATACATGTAATGTGTTCATTCACTTTGCGTAATAAACAGACTGAGGCATGATGAAACTTAAAAAACCTATAGTATCATGTCTTACACAACTTGGTGCCAACTTAAATAAGAGCCACAACCCCCTCCTTAACTTCAGAATGACGGCAGATATAGTCATGAAAGTAGTATCTAGGTATAGTAAAATGTCTATGCAGTATGCAATAAGCCTACTTACAGAACAACCTGGTAGCAAACTCCGAAGTTAGAGTTCCGATCTCGAAAACGGTACAAAATAGGGGGGAAATGTCAATTACAAAATTGTAGGGTGTTATCGATTCAGTACAATGAGATGCACTACCAATATTAATACTAAGAATAGAACGCTTAAAATGCATATCTAGGTTATTCACGATTTCTAAAAATGTGACGTCATAAAACGGATTAAAAAGAGAAAAAATAATTAGTTATCACAAGATACCTTTATTTTCGGTGTTTAATGTGCTCTCCATCATCGGTAATAAAAATTTGAGCCCTTCTTTGAATATTTCACTTTGCACACGTTTTAGCATATAGTTGGTTAGCTTACTGGCTTGAACAACAGTGATACGTCATCGAAAGTCCTGCAATGTTGGCGAAAAGGCCACATACACCCGTTGTTTGAATTATTCCCACAGGAAAATGTATAATGGGGTCATTTTTTGTCCGAAAAATAACATTTTCTCCTTTTATCCATGTCTAGTAATGTCACAATTTCGGAAAATACGATCAAACAAGTGTACATTTCAAGCGTTCCGTTCTTCGTATTAATTTTCTCAAGGTGTCTTTTCGTACTAAATCGATAATGCTCTACAACTTTGTAATTGATATTCCCCCTATTTTGAACCGTTTTCGAGATAGGAGCGCTGATTTCGGAGTTTGCCACCAGGTGGTGCTGTAAGTAGACTCATCGCATAGCGCATAGACGTTTTATTATACCTAGACACTACTAATGGCTATAGCTGCCATCATTCTGTGGCCCTTATTTAAGTAGGCACCCTGTATGTTGATGAGTTATTTGACCAAATGCTATTTTTTAAAATTGTAATGATATACACTTGATTAATTAATGATAGACACTTCGTTAAATCCTATCAGTACGAATTGAATTTGATTATAAAACACCTCGATTAAGGTTCGATTAGATACCAGCTCGTTCTATGGAAGGACCATTGTATCTACTAAAGAAATTTTACTGTTATTAACGGACTTTCTCTAGTTCCCGTTTACTTCTAATAAGAAGGGAAAAATTATTATACCTGAAACATGGCTAATGGTACAGATAATTGAGATTGGATTCCATGTGTGATTAACTTAGCGAGATAATTGAATCTACAATTATGGAAGAGAATGTTTCCCAAGAATTTAAGGTGTTTGGAGGTGACTTCAAATTGGATCAAGATAATGGAAATGAGAAGGGATCTCTATAAGGGCAATATTAGATAACTGCTCTAATCTCTTCTCTCGAACACTTAAAGGCTTAAATCAATGCAGCATCTGGACGTCATATTCAGTTTAAAAATCTTATTACTGTTGCAACCCCTTAGATGATTCTTATCTATTGAGAAAATAATTAAAAAGACAAATTTATATACTGCCCGTTGCGAACATTATTGAGGAATGATTTGATCTTGTATTGAAGAAAATTTAGTGTAATGCTGTAATTAAAATTTAGTGTCTTTCTTTCCATTGAAGAAATTGGTGGTTTAAGGAAAATTTAGTGTAAGGACTTAAAAACAGTTTCCATTTCCCGAAATATCATCGAAATCTTTAATGGTTAAGCTAGATAGGATTATGTTTTAATCTTTATTTGAACAGAAGGTTGTTTTCCGATATTTATTCACTTGGATGACGTAGATACTTGCAGATTTAGCATTTGCAAATAACAGTGGAAGATAGAGGCTATTGAATTAAAACGCGATTCCTGTTAAACTAAAAGTAGGATTAATAGTGTTACTTCGAGCATCTACTATAAAATTGCACCTTATCCAGATATTTTTGTCATTGTCTGTTTTGGATTCAGAAAGACTAATCTAACTTTTTTGATTTATTCATTTTGAACAATTAAGATCAATGTTTGAAACTATGTTTAGTTCAGTTATAATAATGCTCCATTTTAGGGACATGAGGGCAACAGATTCAATCAACATCGTGATTTAAGTTAATATCCTGATGACAAAGCCACACTTAATACAGCAGCCCTCTTTTCAACTTTCACACTAGAGGAAAAAAAACACGATACCCTAGTGTGAGTGTTAGGGAGCCAGGAAGCTACTAGAGATCCCACCCCTTTCACCTTTCTTGGCAAAACCCGAAATTAGGCACAAAAAATATGGGTGCTTCGTCTGATTAGATGCGCCCGACGGAAGTTAATTGTATATATTCTTTGAAATCAGAGGAAGGTTTCAGAATACTGGCTGTCCTTGATCTGTTTAGACAGCATTCAGATACAAGGTAAACATCGTTCCTAGCTTCTGCTGTGATGTGAGAAGGAATTTTACTTCTAATGAACACGTGTACGTAATGATTTAAGTACTTTTGTTCCTACTAAAGAAAAAGTTCAGGAAATGCATTTCAACTTAATAATAAGGATTGTGCACAAAACAGATTACGCCGAATGCTGAAATTCTTCTGAAGGTGCTGAACTTAGTAATTATGGGTTATCCTAGATTCTGAAGGACAGTTCACGAATTCAATAAGTTGAAACGCTGTGAAACTCTTCTTGTCCTTCAGTATAATGTCACAGCCTTGGGTTTTCAGATTAATGTCTGTGTTTTGGTCGTACAAATCTTTCAAAAGTCAGATAGTGTGGCATGAGGGAGTGTTCTTTCTCTAAAATTACATGAAAGATTTGAGCTTCCTCGATTTTATTACTACTGTTAGAAAAAGAAAAAAAATCCGAATGAAAAGGATGTTTTCCATTCTTAAAATTAATTATTATTGTCATTAGTAGAACTGGTGAAGATTATACTGCATTAATTCTGTGAGTTAATAAGCACATAGTTATCATCTTTTTATTTCCAGCAGCTAATTAACGGCTAATCCAGAATTCTAATTTGCTAAAAATACCACGCCTTATTTTCAACCTTTTACAGGGTAGTGCAGTGAAGAAAGGCTCTCAAAACTCTTCGTTGTGAAATAGGCATTTTTATTATAAGACATCATGGGAGTAAAATTTGATTCTAAGATTGAAAAACAATGGTTTGCATGTGGTTAAATGCAATAAAAGTGTGGCATGGTTTCAAAATAAAATTATATAAAATATATTTTGGGTGGTAATTATTTTTACCACCGACTTGAGTAAATAAACCCCTCTTATAGAATGATAGAGAATTTACTTTTTTTCTTATTACTGAAATGCTTAGCTTTCTAGCAAGGTATCAGTATTTATAGGAAATATGTATATAGGAAAAATATACCCTCCTTTTGCAGATGCATAAAAATAAGCTCACTTTATAAATCTGGGAAACGAATTCATTTTTGCATTTCAGATATTAGATATATTAATGAGAAATATAATATTCCTTTCCTTTTTTGGAAAATTTATGAAATTAATTTAATTTGTCTCTTTTATTCATTTAAATGTTCGTAGGATGTTGAGGAGCATAGTTATATTCTTATATCTTTTTAAAATTATATTGTACTGTTTCCTGTTAAAGAGTAGCAAAATTCAATGTGCTTAATTCTACATTCCATTCAAGTTCTGAAAAGACCAAAAGTTTTAGGCTATTCTCTCCAGATCCAGTAAATTTCATTATAGTTATATGCCTGTTAGTTCACGAAACGTTTTGAACATATTTGAGCATGTACCTTCCCCATTTTCTTTATTCATTATACTAATTCCTCGGAGATAGACATAAAAATAGGAAACTAAATTCGAGTTGTAAAACTGATGATCCTTTTAAACTCTCATAATGGTCTTGGTGTTCGTGATTACTTAATGCCTTAATCAGGACCTTTATTGCTGGCCTCCAATGTCTAAAATATATCATCTACACCATTATTTAGCATTATTAAGAAATGAAATTCAATAAACTTTATGTATTCATTTATTCATAAATAATTATGGTCATTAAAAATTAATTTTTATAGATGTTAAATATTTTAATTGTTTTAGAGCTTTTTTTTCCTCTATTGGATTTTTATAATGTTTGATATTATTTTGAAAAAAGCACTCGTTTGCTAAAGTATGATTTTTTTATTCGTTTGTTCTTTGATGAAGAGAATAAAACTATTCAGTTGTTTTATGCTTTTAGCATCAGCCGTCTATCGAATATCTGTCCAATTCTATTTGTCTGAAGCATTACTCATACCAGATATCTCTTAGTTTTCTTTCTTATATTTCAAAATCATACAGAAATCAAATGGCATGAAACCATCCAGGGATTTAGTCGCCTAAGAACATGGTGACATTCTGTCTACACACCCACCTGAATATCCTATGTAAGTGATTTATATTTAGCCACTAGAGCACTTATTCGAACATTCCTTCACTCTGAAAAACACATTTTTAGAAATTTTATATTAGTCATAACATATCATTTAATCCCCGACCCGATTCAGAAAGACGGACCACTCATCTGTCTTTCTCAAGACAGATATATTTTTACACCAGAAATAAAATCTCATTTTCCAACCTTCTTAGTGTAATTTTTTATATTCCTTATTTTCTTTTATCAAGCACCGAGGGAATCAAAGTTTAATTTAGTTAATGGATAATGTTAAATGGAAACTGATGACATTAAAAATTTATAGCAAAGCTCTTCCTCTCTACATTATCTCATCCACGCTTCCTGAAACGCCAAAAAGGGGCTCTGCTGAAACTTTAAGCGGGGACATATCGAACTGAAGTATAGCTCAGCGTGTTAATAACAAACTGTTCCGTCGCTAACGATTAAAAATTGATGTGAAGCACATAAAGGCGTTTAAGTGACCAATTATCTTGAACACCTCCCATTTCGGAGGGTAATATCTTCGTAGCACAGGTTAACGTTTCTGGGCGAAAGGAGTATCGTTGTCATAGATAAATATCTCAACTATTACACAAAGAAGGTGGCTCCGGGGGATACTTACAATTTCAGAATAAACTGTTTATTGTTTCAGTTGCTTTTGTTTCTTCACGAAATAAATTATTTCTGGCTGTTATAAAAAGAATATAGCAAAAAAGTATAGTTAATAAACACAGATAATTTTTGTACAAAAAGATATACAAATGGAACAGAAAATTTAATTTTCCTCTGATCATGAATGAATCCTTTGAAAATGATTTCCTTTAAAAATTCAACTAAAATCTTGTAGAAGAAAGAACAGTAAAGTAGCGATAAAAGTCAAAGAACATACTAAACTAAATTACTAAAGGAATCAAACTGTCTCTTTGTACGCACTAAATACTTTTCCTTCCAATTCCTGATAAAAAGACACAATTTGAACACATATTATTGTGCTTTAACTACTTTTAATAATGAATAGAATTTGTGGTAAATAATAAATGGCTTAAATAACAGTAATAATATGTCATTTATATTTACGAAAAAAATTCTCTACTTTGTTTAAAAGATTTATTACTTTCTTTGAAAGTCACCTGTCCATGTATGTCTATTATCTGTAATCTTTATCTTATATCCATTAATATTCATCTTCTAAATATGTGCATTTATGCTACCTATAGATGGCGCTGCGTGTACTTTATAAATATATGCAGTCCGAGAGTACATTGAGTTGCTGTAGCGTACTTTGGCGTAACGTTTTGTTTACTTCTGCAATTAGACACAGCTCGCTCTTTGTTAGCGGCTAATTACTAAATATGTCTATATTCTACTAATATGTGTTCTGTGTTGATCGTCTATTGTGTGTGTGGTGTGTTGTTAATGTCAAAAACTGAAATGTCAAAGAAAAGGACAATCCTGTGCGCAAATTGAAAATACCACACACCTAACTACATCACCTTTAAGTAAATTTTTTATTGTAAGATGGCAAAATAATTACTCATTCATATTTTTAGAGAAATTTAAATAGAATCGTTTTTTTTCAAATGAAACAGACATGCATATTTAAATTTGATGATAATTTATTACAATGCAAATAAGTTAATGATAATGTTTACAAATGCATTTCATTGTCTCTCGTTCTCGTCCGCGAATTTTGAAAATTCTTTATTAACAACAATCAATCATGAGTTAATTAAACATTTTTAACGTCTTCTCTTAAATTTTAATAGAGCTGTTTTGTGTTATTTATATTTTATGGTTGAAACGTTTTATTATTTTATGCTCTTAGTAATTATACAGGGTGTCCGTGAAAGATTATTAGTCTAAAAATTAATAACAGTAATACGAGAATGTGAAATGCAGTTTGCGGAAAAAAATGAAGAATTCTAACAGTTTTCTTTAGCAGTGAGCAGATTCCATATGTCTGGAAAGTTTCATCGGCATAACGTTAGGATATGGAGTTCTCAAATCCCAAACATTTCAGTCGAACATGAGCAAGAGAACCCCAAACTGAATGCTTTGTGTGGTCTTTTGCACGACACTATAATCTGGATCCATTTTTCATTGTAAAAAATGATAAAACGTGATGTGTACCGGGATCTTCTTGAGTCGTACGTTATTACACAACTGGAAAACATTTTTTTATTTCAGCAGGACGGTGAGCCACTTCACTTCACACGTCCTATGCTTGAATTACTTGAGAGAGTGTGTCCCGAACAATGGATTGGTCATGGAGTACCGGAATCGCCTGACGTAACTCCATTGGATTTCTTCTTGTGGGGTTGTATGAAAGACACTGTTTATCAAACGCGTGTTTATAAAATTTCCGTTTTAAAGGAAAGGATACAATTAACAATCCTCACTTTTACATCGCAACTGTTAGAAAGCATTCGGCGGGAAAACTAGTGCAGAATTGGCATTCTTCGTGTTACAAAAGGCACTCATGCAGAGCTACATTGAAGGCACTGTATAAAAAAAACCTGTTAGATTCCTTCATTGTTTTGCAGGAAATTGCATTATATTTCACCTTTTCTTATTTTTTAAAATAAATTTTTAGGATAATAAAGATATTTCTCGGATACCCTGTATTATAAGCACAATTGTTTGCGTAATTTTAGGAAACCTATTTTTACACTATTCTTCTTTCTCTTCCATGAATTATAAGAAACTTTATCGTCTTTGCTTACATTGTATCCACAACGTGAATTTTACTGTTCAGCTCTGTGCCGCAATGTTTTAATACTTCATAAAAATTAAAGGAAACATTTTGAAAAAATATATAGCAACTTTCTATAAATAACTTTTTAAAATTTTGAGATATTTGTATCCGCATAATATTCTATTATAATAATTAAATTACTCTTTAATCACATCACATTTGCATTCAAAACATAGACACTACCAAAAGTGAGAAATACTGAACTTGTTAAATGAAGAAACAGGAAACATTGAAGTCAATAACGGTACTGAAGTACAGAAATCATTAAAGTGTAATACCATTTTTTAAAGATAAGATTTTTTAAAGATAATGACTATATGCTAGGGCATGAAGTTACAAACCAAAATATATATTTGGTAGTTATAGTTTGAATAAGATAAGTTTCTTATAATAACTCATTTTTACTTTTATTGTCATTTGAAATGTTTTGAGACATACTCCCTTTTCTTGTCCAACAATTAGGCTTCGTAGAGGGCCGGTACCGTAACACCAAGGGTAACACGATATGGAGGTGCCCAATGTTCCAGGCCATTACAATTCCTGGATTTCTATGTTGGATTTTCTTTTTCATATCTTATTTATGTTACTTTAATTTTAAGTGCAATATTTTATATTTAAAAAGTTTGTTTATTAATAGGGTAGCGTTATTTCATCTAGACTCTATTCATTTCTTAGGACTTTTGCAATATTTAACGACTCATTTTCTATTAGTAATTTTATCTTAATTATTTGTTATAAGTCTAATAACGTGAGATAATTTTGGACTTGTATTTTAAATTATAGTTAGAGTAATTTTATTTCATTTTAATTTTTAGAGATATTACAATTTTTGTGTTTCGATTTTCTATATTACTATATTTGATATTGTTATTATTTTCTATATAAGCAAAAGAAATCACATAAGACTATTTTAGAAAAAGAACAAGCCCTAAAAAACAGAATGCTAACTACCAGACCCGTCGTTTGCAGGGAAATCCCGTTCAAGGGTGGAAATAATAGTATTTGGTGCACAAACTTTAGCAAGAATACTGAAAAAAGTTTGTTTCTCCGGCACACCAAAATAACAAACAATAAATTCATGTCTATAGAAAGAAAACTCAATTCAAATCAAACCAAATAAAATAAAAGGCAGAAAATTCAAATTAAACCAAATAAAATAAAAGTCAGGAAACCAAATGTGAAAAGCATACATGCCGCGTGCAAGAGCGTCGAAATACTATTCTTATTGTGTGTCCAACGTTGGATTTTTCGGTGAGAACTGAGATCTTTTATATTCTTCATTTTTGTTTTAAATTAATGCTTTCAACATTTGGTTTCCTGACTCTTATTTTATTTGGTTTGATTTTATTTTAGTTCTCTGACTTTTATTTTATTTGTTTTAATTTATTTTATTTGGTTTTTGGTATGTGTTAGAAAACACCGAATATAATTTTTTCCACTCTCGTACGGGATTTCCCTGCTGACGACGCGTCCCGGACGTTAGCGTTCTGTTTTTTCGGTTTGTTCTTTTTCTAAAATAGTCTTATGTGATTTCTTTTGTTAATATCTCTCACTGCACGGATGAACTGCTGCATTGGCGCATTCACCTTGTCAGTGAAGTTCATTCCTTATCTGATTTTGAATTAGGTTTTCTTCGATTCAAGTCTTAATTTTTTATGCTTATCGCTCTTTTTGTATTTGAATGAATATATATACAGAGTTCCCACTAAATAAGGGCCACACATACCCTTAACTTCAGAAGGACGGCAGCTTTAATCATGAGAGTAGTGTCTAGGTATAGTAAAACGTCTATGCGCTATGCGATGAGACCACTTACAATGCCACCTGGAGGCAAACTTCGGAATCAGCGTTTCTATCTCGAAAAAGGTACAAAATAGCAAAGAAATGTTAATTGCAAAGTTGTAGAGCGTTATCGATTTACTGCAAAAAGACATCTTGTACACATAATGCGAAGAACAGAACGCTTAAAATTCACATTTGTTTGTTCTCGATTTCCGAAACTGTGACATCGCAAAACGGGTTAAAAAGAGAAAAAAGTTTTTACAAGAAATCTTTATTTTCGGTGTTCAAAGTGCTCTCCGTTATCTACAATACAGATTTGAGCCCTCGTTTGAATTTCACTTTGAGCACGTCTTAGCATGTAGTTGGTACGCTAACACAACCAATAGTAATACGTCATCGAAAATCCTGCAATGTTGGCGGAAAGGTCCATACACCTACTGTTTGAGTTATTCCCAGAGGAAATAGTATAATGTGACATTTTTGCCAAATAAGTAACATTTTCTCCTTTTGTCCAAGTCTTGTGACGTCACAATTTCGGAAAATGCGAACAAACAAATGTGTATTTTAAGCGTTCTGCTCTTCATATTAATGTGCACAAGATATCTTTTTGTACTTAACTGATAACGCTCTACAACTATGTAATTGATATTTTCCCTTTATTTTGTACCGTTTTCGAGATAGGAACACTAACTCCGAAGTTTTCAACCATGTGGCATTATCGCTCTTTTTGTATTTGAATGTCTTGGTGGCGTTTGTTTTTGTGCATGTATATATATATATATATATATATATATATATATATATGCCAAACTGTTGGCCATGTGGCAACCATGGCCATGTGTATGTGATCTTATCGCATAACGCATAGACGTTTTACTATACCTAGACACTACTTTCATGACTAAAGCTGCTATCGTTCTGAAGTTAAGGGGGTTGGCTCTTATTTAAGTGGGCACCCTGTATATTGCAACTAATTAAATATCACAGAGCTTGTAAAAATCCAAGACTTGAAAGAATAAAGGATGAAAAGATGTTTTTAATCCCTTCCCCGAAAATCTATTCGCTACATTTGTCCAATCATGATGCAAGCATTTTATCTTCAACACTATAAGTAATTATACCGCATCAATAATTTACATTTCGAAAAAATTGCTATTGCCATTTTCAACAGTTTATTCTATAATTCGTTTTCAATTTGGAAAATCAAGCACTTTAACTTTTCAAATGAATTTTTACGATACACCTGTAAGTAAGATGTTACATTGTATACATGTCAGCCACTAAGTAAATCGTAGTACCCAGTCCTTGGATAGCCGTATTTTAAAAAAAACTCTTCGAAATCCAATAGAGGTGTCATCAAAATTAACTTAATAAATTAAATTTTTACGATATTTTAATCAATATGATATTTTAATACTGTTACGAACATGGAAAGTCGCTTCCCAGCAATGTTAGTCTGATGGTTGGGAAGAGAGTTTTACAAGGTTAAGCATGGTGTGACGGAAAGCGCCTGTTCCAGGATCCCTGACTTGGCGACCATTTTGGCGACCTTGACAACAAATAGATGATTCCAGAAAATGTAACCCTTTTCTCGATATTTCTATTAGGAAAGGGAATACACATGAATACACGAGAAAACTCCATGTGACGTCACGGCCTGTCGGAGAGAGTATATAAGGACGGCGCCTGGATCACAGGAGCGGTGTTGATCCATTGGGAACGACTTTAGAGCTTCGACCGCAGTGCGAGCTAGGAAGCTGGTGAGCTGAGCTCTATTGAAAGTGCAGTTATTGTCGTTACTAGTTATTTGTTGAACTGTTATTACCTGTGAATTGTTGTCTATTTACATTGGTATTCTGTGCAAGAACTATTGTTTCCTGTACCTGTGCTACGTGTTTTCCTGCATATTTGTAAATAAACCTTCATTCTCCATTATCCTGCATGTTGGACTGTTTACACCATACAATCACAGTAAGACTTTTGCAACACTGGTGTTAGAAGTGGGATAATTGTGTATGGTGAAAACGAGATCTCAGATGAAGATGGCTGAGAACTCTAATCTACTTGCTCTGCTAGCCGAGATGAAGAAATCTATGGAGAAAAGACAAGAGAGAATAGAAAAAGAGATGCGATCTGGACAAGAAGAAATGAAGGGTAGAATGGAGAAAGGACAAGAAGAAATGAGGAATTAGATCTAATCACACGTCGAAAGTAAAGTAGGAAAAATTAAAGATCATGTCAACAGTTGCATAGAGAGAATAGAAGATGTCCAAAGTGTGAAAAGAGAGATTTGAGAGGTAAAGGGCGAGGTTGAAAGAAAGATCGAGGAAGTGGAAGACAAAGCACAAAGAAAGATAGATGAAGTCAAAGAAAAAGTTCAAGTGAAGATCGGCAACCTAGAGAAGAGGCTCAGTGAACTCGAAGACAAGCCAATCAATTTTCCGGCAAATCCAGAGCTCACGTATTCCAGGCCAATGGTCAAATCTCTGACATTCGACGGACAAACGTCTTGGACTGATTTTAAAACTCAGTTTGACGTTGTGAGCTCTGCGAACGGATGGAATAATCGTGTGAAAGCCAGTCAACTTGTGGCCTCTCTCCGAGGATCAGTGGCGGAGGTTCTTCAAGGAATGCCTTCTGATAAGTTGACGGACCTTACGACCATCGAGAACGCTCTAGAAGCCCGATTCGGAGATAGTCACCTTATCCAATTTTATAGGACTGAATTGAAGACGAGACGGCAGAAGCCAAGAGAAAGCCTTCAGGTATTAGCCGCCGATGTGGAGCGACTAATGAGCCTGGCCTACGCCGAGTGCCCTCAGGATGTCCGAGACAGTCTAGCAGTCCAGTGCTTTGTCGACGCTATCAGAGATGAAAATACTCAGCACGCAACAAGGTTGATGGATGCCAATGATTTGAAATCAGCTTTGGCATATAGCATGAAGTATGAGGCTGCGATAACTGTTTCCAAAACATCCCGAAATGTAAGATCGATAGAGATAGAGGAAGGTACTGGGAAAGAAAAAGATGAAAGATTAGACTGTTTACTGAAAACTTTGGAGAAATTATTAAACAGTCATGTTGCTGGGAAGAAGAACACTCCTCGACGAAATCCGAACGTGACTTGCTGGAAGTGTAACAAAAAGGGGCACGTACAGAGGGAGTGCCAACCAGGAAAACTAATGTATGCCCGTCTTGCGGGGCGAAGGCTGCCTTTTCTCAATAAAGCCCCTGAGGAAGGACTGAAAGTTTCCGCACTTTGCGGAGGAAGAAATTGACTCTACTTGGAAGGATCTATTTGCGGTATCCCTTGTTTGATGTTGGTGGACACCGGTGCCAATGTCACTCTTGTAAGGACAGACTTGGTCCAGAAATTGAAGGAGAATTTTATTTACACGGTTCCTAACATTTCTTTAAAGACCGCTACTGGTGAAAAGGCGGAGATACACGGGAAACTGGATGCAGCAATTGAATTTGGATCCAGAAAATTCCAACACAGAGTCTACGTAGCTGACATCACCGATCCCTGTATTATCGGCCTAGATTTTCTACAAAAATTTAACTTCACGGTGGACCTCAAGAAGAACGAGATACGGACAGGGGGTGTGGAAATTCCCTTCTTTTCAGCCAGTGCAGAGCATTCAAAGTTATGCTCTGTATTGGCCAAAGAGAAAACTATTATACCAGCAAGATCGGAATGTCTTATTCAGGGAGTTAAAGAAGTTTCTGGAAAATTCAGATACGTCGTAACGGACTTTCCTAGCCAAGTTTCCCGGAAAGGTGTCCTTGTGGCGGCCACACTCGTTGACTTAAAAAGAGAAGACACCCCCGGTCGAGTTCTGAATCTTGACAATAAACCCAAGACTGTCGACAAAGGAGCTGTTATTGCGACGTGTGAGTCAGTGGTGGATATCGTTGCTCGTCCTCAAGAATTTTCCGAATCACTACGTCTCCCATCAATTTTGGAGAATCTTGAAGGTCTTAATAAAGAACAGCGAGCAACAGTGAGGGAATTGCTTCAAGAATTTCAGAACTTGTTTCCTGCTAGTGACTCTGATGTCGGCCGCTGCAATATGACTCAACATAGAATTAATACAGGTAATCATCCACCAATCAAGCAATATCCAAGACGTTTGTCTCTTGCAAAGAAAGAGGAAGCGGAGCGCCTAGTTAAAGAGATGGTGGATAACGGAATAATAGAAGAATCGTCAGGACCTTGGGCTTCGCCTATTGTGCTTGTTAAGAAGAAAGATGGGTCGACACGTTTCTGTGTTGACTACAGGAAGTTAAATGAGATTACGATAAAGGACAGTTATCCTTCTCCCACGGATAGACGACACCCTGGATTCTTTTAACGGAAGCCAATGGTTCTTGACGTTAGACTTGAAAAGTGGATACTGGCAAGTCGAGATCCAACCTCAAGATAAAGAAAGACAGCCTTCACCACCGGACAAGGACTCTGGTAATTTAAGGTAATGCCTTTCGGACTTTGTAACGCCCCTGCCACATTCGAACGGTTAATGGAGACAGTATAGTATGGACTTGCGTCTGAAGCCTGCTTAGTGTATCTTGACGACATTATAATAGTAGAACGAACATTTGAAGAACATCTGAATAATATTCGTAAAGTATTCCAGAGATTACAAAAAGCTAACCTCAAGCTAAGTCCAAAGAAATGCCGAAATTTTCCGATATCGTAAGTGGGAGAGTGACGATGGAAGCTCTTGTCATTGGCAACTAATTCTCCAGGAAGAAGTTCTGCGAGACTCATGACAGCGCAAGTGGAGGCCATTTTGGAGTCATGGAAACTTTGAACATATCCCGAGAGCGATTCTATTGGGATAAACTTCGCGCCGACGTCGAAAAATGGTGCAGAGAATGCCACGCTTGCGGAGCCCGAAAAGGACCCAAAGCAAGAACTAAAGGCCGTTTACAGCGCTATAATGTGGGCGCACCTTTCGAAAGAATGGCTTTAGATATTTTAGGACCTCTTCCTGTAACTGCAAAGGGCAATCGGTATGTACTGGTATTGATGGACTATTTTGCTATATGGCCAGAAGCAATCCCTATTCCAGATCAGGAAGCCTCGACTGTGGCTGAAGAACTTGTTCGAGCATGGATTTCGCGTTATGGCGTACCTATGATATTACATTCGGATCAAGGTACAAATTTTAATTCAGCTCTCTTTACTGAGCTCTGCAAACTTTTAGGAATAGGAAAGTCGCTTCCCAGCAATGTTAGTCTGAGGGTTGGGAAGAGAGTTTTACAAGGTTAAGCATGGAGTGACGGAAAGTGCCTGTTCCAGGATCCCTAACCCTGTCCCAGGATGATTCCAGAAAATGTAACCCTTTTCTCGATATTTCTATTAGGAAAGGGAATACACTTGAATACACGAGAAAACTTCATGTGACGTCACGGCCTGTCGGAGAGAGTATATAAGGACGGCGCCTGGATCAGAGGAGCGGTGTTGATCCATTGGGAACGACTTTAGAGCTTCGTCCGCAGTGCGAGCTAGGAAGCTGGTGAGCTGAGCTCTATTGAAAGTGCAGTTATTGTCGTTACTAGTTATTTGTTGAACTGTTATTACCTGTGAATTGTTGTCTATTTACATTGGTAATCTGTGCAAGAACTATTGTTTCGTGTACCTGTGCTACGTGTTTTCCTGCATATTTGTAAATAAACCTTCATTCTCCATTATCCTTCGTGTTGGACTGTTTACACCATACAGCCACACTAAGACTTTTGCAACAATACTGTAATTACATTATACTTTATATAATGTTGCAATAGAATAAAATTGCAAGTAGGGGAGAGTGGGGTGAAACCGTGTATCCTTTTTAATTTAAATAAACTAGAAGGCTTAATCCAATGTAAAAACTGTCTTAGCTGTATCCACGAAAGCTGCAGTGGCGTGGATGAAGAAGACAACTGCTTTACATGTGAATTTTGTAACTAATATTTTTTAAATTGTCATATAAAATAAAAATGATTGTAACTTTTCCACTAGTGGGTTAAAACCTGGTAGTTTGACTTTTTTTTTATAAGAAAACGTTGATAAAATAAGTAATGAAACTGTAACTTTTCTGGAAAGATATATTGTACTCCGATAAGCGATGAATATTTTAGCTAGCCTTCGAACCTTAGCTACCCAGTTTTACCCTACTTTCCCCTTCTAAGTTTCCAAAACACAGCTGTTATTCTTAAGAAAAAGGAAACGCTCAAGTATTTAAATAGAGTTTAAGTGGGATTATGTTCATATATATTAAAAGGCAACATTTTGAAGTTTTTAAAGATAATGATGATATACGATAATATGTCTCAGCAAAGCAAAATAAGAAAAAGTAATATCCTATCAAGTTTCACAGAAACTTCTAGAGATAACTCCTGAATGATAAAAAAGAGCGTACAGAAACGCTTTAAATGACTTTTCCCAAACTATTCGCTTCATTACCAGAAGAGAGAAGCAGACAGAAGGTAAAAAATTAAGAAAAAATGCTTCAAGTACAAATGTAAGAATCTTCTATATCTTTACTCTGCAAGAGAAATCTTTTCAAGAAAAATAAGGTAGTTGGTATCCCAGAACTGCAAAAACAGTGAAATATTGTCTTAAGAAATAAAGAGCAGTTTGAAAACTCCACAGGTGGAAAAGGAGTGAATAAAGCATATCGAACTATTAACCCATTATATGCGAAAACTCTATTATTTTGCTTTTTCAAAAAAATTACATTAATATGATAACATGAAAGAAATATGAAAAAAAATGTACTTCTAATTTTTTAATTAAAGTGATTAACTAAACTTCTAATTTTTTAATTAAAGTGATTAACTAAACTTCTAATTTTTTAATTAAAGTAACTTTTAAATACAATCAGTTATCTTTTTAATTAGAAAAATGAGGTTTATTGGATTTTTACCTTTTATAGCAGTCATCTCAACATTCAGATCCAACAATCAAAGCTAAAAATTGCACCGTTTAGGTGAAAATAAAAAGAAACAAGCATCCCAAGCAGTGGTGGACTGGCGAGGTTGCCAGCTTGCCCGATGGCAAGTGGGTCCCCTTAAACAGGAGACAATTTGGGCCCCCAGGAATTGTGGGGAAAAAAGAACTCTTTCGCTATAGTAAGCTTTTCTAAAGCAAATAAATAAAATAGCCCTGCACCCAAGGCCCATGTTTCGGCGTTCCAGAACAGTCGTTAGGGATTTATTGCCGTCGTAATTCGACCAGCCGAACAGCGGGTGGTCGAATACCGACCCAAGACTCATACGCAATCTACATCTGCCCGTAGCAATTGTACTGGAGTATCTGTCCACTTCCGATCATTTACAGATGTTTCTCCATAATGTTGCAGCCATCGCACAAACCCTCAGGCTATTGGAACATGGTACCTCTTCTGTGCAAAGTCGAGAGTCGAGTTGGTTTCGGAAGCCCCCGGAAAGACGGAAGGAATTGCATCCCTTTGTGCAGAAAGGGTGCGGTCCTGGTGAGAGATGGCTATAAGAGGTGCTTTTTTCTTTCTTTTTGTAGTTTCATTTTACTGACATAAATCTGACAAACAAGGGTTGGTTGGTTGGTTGGGGTTTAATGGCGCAAGAGCCATTTTTGACTAAACTGCGCCAATCAAATGTTAAAAATCAGCACAGTGGTACTAAAAATTTTAAAATTCAATGAAAATGTGAAAACGAAATTATTTGAACAGAAGCAAAAGAACAAGATAAAAGGACTAAATGCTCATAAAAACCCAATGGTCTTTAAAAAATTAAAAATATTTGGATGGTATGTCTCACCCACCAAGTCTTGCAAGGTTACAGACGATGAATTAAAATAATACTCACGATGACATTTAAAAGAATGACATTCAATTAAAATATGATTAACAGTAGAATCAACTTGACAAGTAGGCCACCTTGGTGTCTTCTGGCCCAAGAAGAGATGTCTGTGCGTAAAGCGAGTATGCCCTATACGGAGGCGAGTCAATTTGACATGCAACTCTCGCATAGGAAGGGTAGGCCACAAACCAATCGATGGTTTGACAGAATATAGTTTGTTATTAGTTAAAAGATCCCATTTCTGCTGCCAAACAGAAAGGAGGTGAGAAACTGAAGACATTTTAATATCGCAGTAAGGAAGTGCTCTTGGAAGAAAATCAGAGGCAAATCTTGCAATAATATCCGCTGTTTCATTACCAGAAATGCCCACATGACTCGGAACCCAACAGAAAATAATATTAAAACCTTTATTTTGAAGGAACTGCAAAACCGATAATATTTCCAAAACAACCGGATGTATTCGGTTGTCATAATGAGAGAGAGTTTCCAAAGTACTCAAGCTATCAGTATAAATAATAAATTTACGCTGATGATAAGGCAAAATTTCCTGGAGAGCACAGAAAATTGCCACTAACTCAGCAGTAAAAACAGAACAACAATTATGCAGATGATAGCTCAGTGTATCAGATGGAAATACTACGCCACAACCAGCATGTACTGTGAGGTCTTGAAAACCAACAACCAAATTCTCACGAGAAAGTTTGACTAGACCCCCCAGATAGCTAGCTGGAAGCTATCGGAAAAAGGGAGCCGGCGTCGTTAAAAACCTTTCCTGATTACATCATCCAGAAGGGCTTGTTGAAAAGCCGCGCCGACTGACCTCGGGGGATCACCCAAGTCGTTCAGGACCAAAGCATTACGTTGTGGCGGACGCCAATACCGACGCGGGATCCAGGACAGAGATTGGTCATTGAGGAAACTGTCTCCTTCCCCGACAAATCACTAAAAACTGAACTTTGGATCCCGCCTCGGAGGGCAGGGTCAAAGGTGTTTTTTAAACTGGAACTCTGGAGGGATCGGGAGATGATCAAGAGATCGGTTAGAGATCGCTTGGAGAATCGAGATTAAAATTTTCGTGATCGAGAATTTTGGAAGGCAGCTCTCAGGCTGAGAAGCTGTTGGATCGGGCCTTGTCCCGTGAACCGAAGCCAACCTTTGGCTGATTAAAGCTCGTCGCGAGCTGGAAAGCATTTTTAGGAATTCGGCTCGAAGTGAACGTGCCCTACGTCACTGCAATTTACCTTCTTCAGTATTCGGTATAACTCGTTAGTGGTTATACGTCAATATTTGAACGGTCTGATCCCTCAAATCACAATTCCGGCCATCGGACTTGTACTCGCCTTGAGTAGAACTTTCCAATTTACCTACGAGTGAATTCATAACAAATCTGCGATTGAATCCAGATTTAACTTTGACTTGTTTACGCTATCTCGTCCTGAGTTAAGCAGAATTGTTTTAAGTTGATGTTAATTTGTACATTCTTGTATAAAATCAATTAATCAAGAATCTTTAATTAAAATTAATATCCTGATATTGCTGTGTCTGGTGAGTCCTTCATAGCTTAGTATCACTGAGCTAAGACCCTACAGCAATATTTATTTTTGGTGGCAGCGGTAAAGATACCTACCAGACGAACCACTCGTAGAAGTACGTACGGAAAAATCATACTTATTGCCAGTGCTTTGGAGAAACCAGAAAGCGTGCGGACATTTGTTATTTTGGAAAAATCCGAAAGCGTGCGAACATCTAATAGTTTGGAGGACCAAAATGCGTGTGGAGCCGCCTTTGCTGTCTACTAACCGGAGCCGCTTTTGCTGACTACTAACCGGAGCCACCTTTGCTGACTACTAAACCGGAGCCGCCATTGCCGACTACTAAACCGGAGCCGCCATTGCCGACTACTAAACCGGAGCCGACATTGCTGACTACTGCCCGGAAACATGTGCCGCCACTGCTGATTGTCTTGGAACGGAGAGACGCCACTACTGATGGGAAAACAGAGACTCCACTAGAAGCCACTGCTATCGGAACAAGAATTGTGGAGGCAAAGCCTCGAAGAATTGTGAATTGTGTGTGCGCGTGGAGGTAACCAGTGCCTCGGATTCCAAAATCGGTGCAGCATTCCTCATCTGGGCCATGTCAAGCGTCGCCACGGAAAGCTTGTTTTTCTCTACTTTCAGAGGCATATTCACTGTTTAGGAATGCGTAAATTATCCATTGCGTAAAGTTAAAAATTAGTATAGGAAATCGAGTTAATTTTCTGTAAGCTATTTGTGTTAATGGTTAATTGTTTGAAGTTAACTGTGGTAGTTTTGTTAAAGTTGAATATGTGTTGTTTTTCTAAAAGTAGGAAAATTTAAAAATTCTCTATGGTAGAATTGTTTTGTTTGTTTAATTTTTCCGTCGAAAAATTAGTTAGTTTTTTTGGAAAACCAAGTTCGTAGGGTTGAGTGCATCCATCTATGTTCTTGCGTGAAAACAAAGTTTTGAAAGATAAAATATTTATCTTGTTTAGGAATTTAGCATTACGCGAAGCCTTTTTCCGTAAATGTTAGGAAAATTTCTCATTAAAGTCAATAGGAATTTGGAGTGCTTTAAAATTTCTGAAGTTGTGATATATCTTGTGTGTTATTTTGCATATGATAGAAATTTTAGTAATTTGTTGTTTGTGTAATTTAAATGAAGGGTTTCCGAAATTTATAGTTATTTTTTGTGTACTTGATTGTGTTGCATTTGTGTGTAGGTAGTATTTTCGTAGAATTGTGTATCTTGTAAAATTTTCAAAATGGCATTTTTGGCAAAATTTAGGAAGGTCGATCTAGCTAGGCTCGCGGAAGAAATGGGAATAGATATTACCTCTGAGGACAGAGTAATTGACATTTGTAAAAAAATTAAAAATTCCCCGGATTACGAAGAAGAGTTCGCGAAGGGACAGTTAGACGTGATCGTTCAAGAACGCGAAGCTGAGGCAGAGATAGCTAGAGCAGAAATAGCTAAGAAAGAGCGCGACGCCGAATTAGCTAGGAAGGAACGCGAGACCGAGAGAGCTACGAACTTGAGAAATTGAAAATTGCTAGTGCCGCAGAGACTGTTAGTCTAAGTTCTACGCGGAGCGAAGGGAGTAGAAATCGTCGGGAAATTAAGCACTTAATGCAAAAGTTCGATTCCCTAAATACGAATATATCACTTTATCTTACTCTTTTCGAAATACAGGCTAGGGCAGCAGGAATCGAGGAAGAGGAATGGGTGTTACAACTCATTTCTCTTCTGCCTCTCGACTTAGCACAGATTATTATCAAAGAACCCGAGGAACAGATGCGAGAGTACACAAACGTAAAGAAGGTGTTATTGGACCGGTTTAAAATGAAACTCGAATTACAGAATTATTTCGACGGTTGGATCGAAGGCTTAAATGTTAAGGATTTTAAAGGGTTAAAAGAGTTAATGATTGCCGATCAATTGAAGCGCCGTGTGTCGAACGAGGTAAAGGATCATTTCTTGGACGAGTGGGGAGAGTTGATCGATCCACTAGTGTTAGCCGGTAAACTCGACCAGTATGAGTCAGTTCGGGGACATCGGAAAGTAAATCCTGTTAGAATGGCAGAGCGAAAACCGTTAGATAGGGCAAGACCACATTCGCCGAGAAAGGAACACCCCGCGAAAAACGCTGAAAAAACCGAACATCAGTTTGGCAAAATATCTTCCCCTAAAGGAAATTGGAGAAGCGAAAAATGCGAGCGGAGAACTCAGCCCGCTTGCTATATATGTCATTCTACCTCGCATCTACGGCCGAATTGCCCGCAGCTAAATAAATCTAAAGAGCTGATAAATCGTGTGGGAATCTCAGATCAGGTTGAAAATTTGTTCGCCCCGTACTTAAGTAAAGCTCTGATCAATAACGCAGAAATGGATATTTTGCGAGATACCGGGGCGTCAATTGACATCGTCAGCCGCAACCGTGTCCGCCCCGAGCATTTTACAGGAGGAGTCGTGTTTGTGAAACAACCTCTGGACGCAGAATTTAGATGTTTACCTTTGGCTAAGGTAGAGCTACAGAGCCCGGAATTCGGTTGCGTTGTAACCAAAGCTGCGGTAATTGATGCACAGCTAGGCAGCGGCTGGTATTTATTAAGCAACAAAACATACGAGTTAATTCTTGAGGCGAAGCGAAAAACAAACTTGAACACGGTAGTAACAAGGAACCAAACGAATCAAACAGATAAAAAAGACCTCGCGCAGAGCAACGAAAGGGAAGGGACGGTTGCTACCACAAAAGAACCTGAGGCGATTATCACCGATGACCCGTACTCTCTAACTTTACCTCCCGCCGAGAAGATAGGGGAAAGAATAGTTGAAGTGAGCAGCGAGGAATTACGAGAAGCGCAGAAGGGGTGTTCAACTCTACAGGCGTGTTTCCTGCAGGCCGAAAAGGGGAACTCCGATTTTCGCGTAGAAGGAGAGATGATGTTTAGGGAGTCGAAAGATCATTTCGGGAATGTCAGCTTACAAGTAGTAATCCCGCAAGTGTATCGAGATAAGATTTTGGCCTTGTGCCATGAGGGAACTTCGTCGCACCTCGGAGTGCGAAAGACAAAGGATCGCTTCCTGAAACATTATTTCTAGCCTAACTGCGTTAAAGAAATAGAGGGATATGTTCGGTCTTGCGACCCGTGCCAACGAATGGGGAAAGGCAACGACAAAATTAAAGCACCGTTGAAACTGGTACCCATAATTACAAAGGTGTTTTCAAAAATGAATATCGACGCAGTGGGTCCCTTGCCCACCTCGTCGAAAGGAAATAGCTACTTTCTAACTGCAATTTGCATGTCGTCAAGATATCCCGATGCCATACCGGTCGCGGATATCAGCTGTTTCAGTGACGGACGCTCTTTTGGAGATTTTTAGCAGGATGGGTTTCCCGAGAGAGATCCAAAGCGACTTGGGAAGCTCCTTTACGAGCTTCTTGACACCGGAATTTTTTGATAGGTTCGGGATTAAGGTAACGCACAGTTCCGTGCATCATCCTCAATCAAACCCTGTGGAACGTTTTCACCGAACGATCAAGCGAATGTTGAAAGTACTATGCTTAGAATCGGGACAAGACTGGGAGAAAAACCTTCCAGCAACTGTTCTAGCCTTGAGAACTATCACGCACGATAGTACTGGTTTTAGACCCGCGGAACTTGTCCACGGAAAGAATTTACGAACTCCGGAAGTTTTATTATATGAGCATTGGGTCAGACCCCAAGAGGAAGATTCGACCGTTACGGAATACATATTAGATCTGATAAATCGGATGCGACATTGTCAGGAGTTAGCAGTAACAGCCATTACAGAAACCAGAGATAAGAGAAAAACCTGGTACGACAAAAACGCGGTGAAGCGTGAATTTTGCGTCGGGGAATTAGTTTTAGTGCTGGCCACTTATAGGCCGAATAAAATTGCTGTACAGTGGACTGGCCCTGGCGTCATCGAAAGTAAACTTTCCGAGACAAACTACATTGTAAGGATGGAAGGAAAGAAAGATAAAACTCAGATCTATCATATCAATTTACCAAAACCGTATCGTCAGAGGTTAGAACGTGTAAAGTTACTTGTTAATGGGGGGAAGGAAATCAGGAACGTGAAACGGAGGAATTGACGATCCTGTACCCCGTTTCGGATCCGAATATTTATGACTTTGAACGGATCAAAGCGGACAGCGCACTAGAAGGAAGACTGAGTCCGACAGAGATCGAGAGCCTTAAACAACTGTTAGGCCGACATAAAAAATATTTTCTAATGATCCAGGAAAAACTCATTTGGTTGAGCACGATTTTGAATTGATCAGCGATAAACCGATTCGTTCAAAACCATATCGCACCTCTCAACGACAGAACGAGATCTTGAAGGGCGAGATTAAACGTATGCTCGATCTAAATATCATTGAAATAGGACAGTCGGACTATGCATCGCCTATGATTCTGGTTGAGTCAACAGGAAAGGACCCCCGTCCATGCATAGACTATCGTCTCTTAAATGCAAATGTACGAACGCATTTTTTCCCCCTGCCCAATATAGAAGAACACGTAGAAAGGGTGGCAGCCGCGAAGTACATCACGGTGATCGATTTGGCTAAAGGGTACTGGCAAATTCCTTTGAGCGAGCGAGCACGTCGATACTCAGCCTTTGTTACCAGTTTTGGTACGTACATTCTCTTGAGAATGCCTTTTGGGCCCGTGAACGCGCCGTATTTCTTCAGCAAAGTTCAGCAGCCCAAGTTTTGGAAAATTGTGACACCTTCCCAGTTACATACTTCGACGACATTGCAATCTATTCCGAAAATTGGGAAGACCACTTAAAGTATGTCGATGAGGTGTTAAAAAGAATAGGAAACGCGCAACTAGCAATTAAACCCTCGAAGTGTAAGTTCGCGCAGAATCATAAAAAATATTTAGGCCATATTGTAGGAGGAGGAGTGAGGTCTCCTGCCGAGGCAAAAATTAAGGCGGTAATGGATTTTCCAACGCCGAAGACGAAAACTCAAATTCGAGCATTCTTGGGACTCGCAGGATACTACGCACATTACGTGAAAAACTTTTCTCTAATTGCAGCCCCGCTGACTCAATCACTAAAAGTCAAAATTAAAAAGGAAGGTGTAAATTGGACCCAAGATTGTAATCGGGCGTTTACCGAATTGAAAAATCGGTTAACAGAAATTCCAGTTCTGCACGCTCCTGATTACAACAGGGAATTCATTGTACAAACGGATGCTTCGGATGTAGGGATCGGAGTCGTTCTGTCCCAACGAAATGACAAAGGTGAGGAGCATCCGGTTCTATTTTTGAGCAAAAAATTTACAGACGCACAGAGAAAATATGGCACAACAGAAAAGGAATGTGCAGCAATTATTTATGCGATTAAGGAATTAAGGTATTATCTGGACGATCAGCAATTTACAATTGAGACCGACCATAATCCCTTAGTGTGGCTAAATTCTAACGCTGAAACAAATCAGCGCCTCATAAGATGGTCCTTGGCTTTACAACCATTTCGGTACAAAGTTGTACACAAAGCCGGGAAAAAGCACTTAAATGCCGATGCACTCAGCCGAAGCGATATCGTGTAGAGGAATAGAAAGAATAGTGTGTAATTTTTTTTGTTTGTTTGATTTATATTTCTTAAGTTTAAAGATTAATGCAAATAAATCGTGATTAAATTTGAGTAGATGTAAATCATTATTTATTTTTAGATTTGTTTCTTTTGTATGGTATTAAATGTTAGAAAGAGTATTATTAAGGTAACTTATATTTTTTATTGTGTGTGATTTGCCTCTGACGGTAGTGTTGACAAGTCTGTGTGGTAAAATGATTTTTCTCTTCAATCATCCAAAAAATCTCTTCCAAGGGGAGGGGGGTTGTCAGGTCTTAAAAAGCAACAACCAAATTCTCAAGAGAAAGTTTGTCTAGACCCCCCAGATAGCTAGCTGGAAGCGATCGGAAAAAGGGAGCCGGCGTCGTTAAAAACCTTTCCTCATCACATCATCCGGAAGGGCTTGTTGAAACGCCGTGCCGACTGACCTCGGGGGATCACCCAAGTCGTTCAGGACCAAAGCATTACGTTGTGGCGGACGCCAATACCGACGCGGGATCCAGGACAGAGATTGGTCATTGAGGAAACTGTCTCCTCCCCCGACAAATCACTAAAAACTGAACTTTGGACCCCGCCTCGGAGGGCAGGGTCAAAGGTGTTTTTTAAACTGGAACTCTGGAGGGATCGGGAGATGAACAAGAGATCGGTTAGAGATCGCTTGGAGAATCGAGATTAAAATTCTCGTGATCGAGAATTTTGGAAGGCAGCTCTCAGGCTGAGAAGCTGTTGGATCGGGCCTTGTCCCGTGAACCGAAGCCAACCTTTGGCTGATTAAAGATCGTCGCGAGCTGGAAAGCATTTTTAGGAATTCGTCTCGAAGTGAACGTGCCTTACGTCACTGCAATTTGCCTTCTTCGGTATTCGGTATAACTCGTTAGTGGTTATTCATCAATATTTGAGCGGTCTGATCCCTCAAATCACTATTCCGGCCATCGGACTTGTACTCGCCTTGAGTAGAACTTACCAATTTACCTACGAGTGAATTCATAACAAATCTCCTTTTGAATCCAGATTTAACTTTGACTTCTTTACGCTGTCACGTCCTGAGTTAAGCAGAATTGTTTTAAGTTGATGTTAATTTGTACATTCTTGTATAAAATCTATTAACCAAGAATCTTTAATTAAAAATTAATATCCTGATATTGCTGTGTCTGGAGAGTCCTTCATAGTTTAGTATCACTGAGCTAAGACCCTACAGTCCATCTGATTTCGAGCCGTCTGTAAAAATTGGTACGAAAGAGGAATACTGATAGCGATGGTGGTTAAAAAGTTGTTGAAAAGTAATCGGAGCAGTTGAGGATTTATCAAATCTTGAAAATGGATTCAACAATGAAAATTGTGGAATATCCCAGGGTGGAAAAGTAAGGATATCACAGAACTGAACGGCAACATTATTAAGGTCCGAGTCATGCAGAAGAATAGTGGTTCTCTCACAAAGGGGCAGAATGTGAGGAGGACGAGAAGCATAGAGTCTCCGAAGACCAGCTGGTAATGATAATTGATTTATGGGGTGCACACGAACAGACTGCGCTAGGAAGGAGTACAAAGCGGAAATTGTTTGTCGCCTTGAATCAAGCGGTAGTTGGTGGAAAATAATGTACAGGCTCTCTACTGGGGAAGTACGAAACGCTCCAGTACAGATCCGTAAAGCAGAGTGATGGATGGTATCCAGCCACCTCAAGACAGTAGGACGAGCGGAGCCATACACCATATATCCGTAATCGATACGGGAGATAATCACTGCTTGGTGAATACGGAGTAGGGAGGTTCGATCGGCACCCCAAGATGTTTTGGGGAGAACCTTCAAAATATTCAAAGATCTTTCACATTTCTTCCGCAAATGAAGAATATGCGGAATGAAGGTGAGTTTCCGATCGAAAATCACTCCCAAAAACCGTATGTCATTCACAATCGGAATAGCAATATTTTGTATATGAATGGCAGGATCTAAATGAAGTTTTCGTTTCCTACAAAAATGGACGCACCGGCGTTTCTCGGGAGAGATGCTGTGTCCATTCTTGTCACACCAAGCTACCAGCTTGTTAACTGCATTTTGCAGTTGCCGCTCTACTAAATGCATGTTGCTACCTTGACAAGATATTTGAAGGTCATCAACATAGAGATTTCCATGAACAGAAGATTGCAAATGACTGACAATCTGACTAAGATGAACGATAAAAAGGGTTACACTGAGAACGCTTCCTGGAGGAACACCCACAGCTTGAATAAAATGATCAAAATAAAAGGAACTCGAAATGTCCGGTAAGATAAAAAGTTTTTTTAAAAAATGGGTAAATTTCCCCTAAAACCAAAGTTAAAAAGTATCGAAAGTATGCCATAGCGCCATGCACGGTCATAAGCCTTTTCTATATCAAAGAATATAGAGACAAGATGGTTCGTTTTGACAAATGCGTTGCGTATTTGGGTTTCCAGCAGAACGAGGTTGTCAAAAGTAGACCGCCCTCTACGGAAACCACTCTGCAACGTGTTGGTTGGTTTGGGATTTATTGGCGTAAGAGCCAAATTTGACCATGCTGCGCCAACGGGGAGATGCATCCTTGTTTCTCTAATTCAAAGACAATACGAGCATTGACCATGCGTTCAAAAGTCTTGCATAGACAGCTCGTCAGAGCAATTGGCCTGTAGTGCAGAGAATTGGATGGATCTTTGCCGGGTTTTAAGATTGGAATCACAATAGCTTCATGCCATTGTGAAGGGTACTTCTGCTCAGTTCAAATTCTGTTAAATAAAAATAACAGATGGGAAAGGGAAGTGGTATTCAAATGGCGAAGCATACTATATGTGATTCCATCTGGACCGCGACTGGTATCATGTGCCTGAGACAAGGCGGTTCTCAACTCAAACATCCTGAACTCAGAATTGTATGGAAGGGTACTGCGGGCAGTAAAAAGCAAAGGCGTTCGCTCCACGCGATTCTTAATCGCCACAAAGTTAGGGCTATAAGAATAAGTTGCGGAAACTTGTGCAAATACGTGCCCGCTAGTATTGGCTATGTCTAATGGAGCGGAATGTGTCACATTTCCTGTATTTAAAACAGGAAAGGAAAATTCACGATATATTCCATTAGCAGCCTTGACCTTTCTCCACAATTGTTTACTAGAAGTAGAGGATGTGATGGATGAAACAATGGATGAAATTTATCCAAGATTCCCTCTGACTGCAACGGCGCATGCGATGAGCAAGGGCTTTGGCACGCTTAAAAGCGACATGATTTTCTGTCGTCGGATAACAACTTACAACATTTGGACTGCTGTCTGCAGTATTGACCATAGACTCAGTGATATCTGCCAGTTGCATGAAATTACCCCAGTCTGCCCGATGGAATAGATACCGTGGTGGATATTGAATCGCACCACCACTATCAGCATATGAGACTATTATGGGAAAGTGATCACTGTTACAGAGATCACTTCCGACGGTGAAATGCAACAACGGCAGAAGTGTCGGGGAACAAATGGCCAGATCGAGACTGTAGAAGGTGCGTGTGGGTTCGTGGAAGAACGTTTTTTCATCATTATTGAGCAGACAGAGACAGCTATTGGAAATTAACCGTTCTATGTGCCACCCACGAGAGTTTGTAATATCCGAACCCCACAAAGTACTGTGTCCGTTGAAATCGCCCAACAAGATAAATGGTGTAGGAAGCTGGTCCACTAAAGTATCAAGATCCTGTTGACTAACAACATCGTGAGGTGACAAATAAACACAGCAGACTGTAACTAAAGTTAGAACATGAACTTGAACAGCCACAGCCTGCAAAGAAGTGTGTAAAGTAAGAGGTGTGCTAGGAAACAGGTTAGAGGTAAGGATGCATACACCGCCAGAGTGATTACTTCCAGTGGCAGCATCCTTTCTATCACTGGTATAGCCACGTAGTTTGAGAGGGATATTGGACGGCAAGAAGGTTTCTTGCAGTGCAATGCAAGCAGGTTGAAAAAGTTGAGCATTTCTTTAATGTCCTGTAATTTGGACCGAATGCCGCGACAGTTCCAAGAGACGAAAGTACCCATCAAGAGAGTGTTGGAGGATTAGACATAGGAACACAAGGTGGAGTAACGGACACATCGCAGTTCTACTGCAAATCTTCATCCTCATCTGATGGATGAAGTTTGAGATCGGGGACTTGGGGCACACCACCAAATATGGAAGGCAAGTCCTTGTGGACTATACCTCGATCTGCGAGTCCCAAAGCGACGAAATTGTGGTGAGAAGATTTTTTCAATTTTGCAGGGAGATCCTTCTGAGTCCACGTTTCGCTTGTTTAAGCTTCTGCGACTTCTCAGATTTGAATCTTGCCCTGTGTTTCTGAGTATTTGATACTTGAGGAGCACTGGTGACAGTTAAGTCAGAGTCAGTGTCTGAGGAATTTCCTTCACTCGACTCACAGAAGTCGAGTTGGCCGTTTTAGCAGTGGATATTTTGTTTTTATCAGTTTTGTTTTTTAAAGTTTTAGTTTTAGGTTTTTCTGTAGCAGACGTCTGAGGTGATTTTTTCCAGAATTTCGTGGCAGTGTTGGCTTTAATTTGGTTATTGTGTGCCGATGGACTTTTAGAAGATATTTTGGGGTTTTTCTTCCTATTTACTATTGTAAATCTGGATGAGTCTTGTGAATTTGGTGGAACTGCGGAGGTTTGAGAGCTGGGTTGAGGCAAGATATTTTTAGTGCCAGATGAAGATGCTATTGCGACAGGTTCAGAAGATTTTGAAATGGAAGGGAAATTAGACATAGTGACGACATGATTACAGTGGGGACAATGCGTGGTCTGGTAGACGGGATGGGTTTTGTCGACGACAGAAGCATAGCTCCTACCATCAGGTGGTGCCAGTGCTTTTACTAGTCGACGGGCTTCAGGAAATGAAATGTTGTTTTGGTACTTGGTAGCAACAACTTCTTTCTCTTGCTTCCATTTAGGGCAGGAACGCGAGAAAGAAGTGTGCTGACCTTTACAATTGACGCATTTTTTAACGACAGTGCATCCAGTGCTCTCGTGTCCAGCCACTGCACAAGTAAGTGTCCCGTGGCAGTTTGTTTTGGAGTGGCCAAAACGCTACCACTTGAAACACCTTAATGGATTGGGAATATACGGCCTTACGGAACAGCGAACGTATCCAGCCTTTATATATTCCGGCTATCGAGGTGTGTTAAACGTCAATATGAAATGTTTGGTAGGCACAAGTTCACCGTCTCGACGAATGTTAATGCGCCGCCCATCTTTAACACCTTGACCCCTCAATTCCTGTGTGATTTCCTCAATGGGGAGATTGAGGAGCCTTCCACAGGTAATGACGACTTTTGATGAGCGAAGGGTCTCATGTGGCTTCACAGATACAGATATTGTTGAGAGGGAATGCAATTTCAGTATTTGTTGTGCTTGCTTGCTAGAGGCAACCTCAACAAACAAGTCACCTGAAAGCATTAATTTTGTTGATTGCACAATGCCAACACTGCCAGTGATGGCTTTCTCAACGAGAAAAGGAGAAACAGTAGCAAAATTTTCATTTTTGTCAGTGATACGCTTTATGATGGAAAAAGTTTCAAAATTTTAAATAGAAGAAGATTGCCCACTGAAGGGAGGTTTCTTTAGAGGACCCATGCACAGTAGAAATGGTATTCGGGACCCGACGGCACCTCCCACCACGGAGCCCAACAAGGGAAGGCAGTAACTGGCTCTGGGAAATCCCAGCCTCAGTATTTACCTTGGTGCTAGCCGGGAACTATACGCTCAGAGTCACCTCCAGGAGCGTTGACCATCCTTAACGCCAAGCCCCAGAGAAAGACCCTTTCGCTTGATCCCCTTGAGCAGACCAGTCAAGTGGTTGGGATACCGGCCGATTGATACACCGGGGACCGAAATGTACCAGCCGTCTAATGGGTCGCCACGCACGGCCAACACGTGGGGGTAATGTGCTGTCCATGAGAAGCAAGAAGCAAACAGAGCGGCAACAGCTTCTCATGGAGAGCTCCCTCGCCTACCCTCGAGGGAAGGAAGAAAAAAGCAGAAACTCAAAAAAAGGCAAAAACTCAAAAGGAGATCAGACACTAGGTTACCTCGGGATCGTGAATCCCGTCACATCTGAAGAAGATGTGCCTATAAGGGGCTGGCAAACAAGGGAACTCGCCTGTAAGGAAAGGTTTTCTTGGCTAAAACTGTGACTAGGACACCAAATGACATCTATGAAAAGACGACATTCACGCTTTTTTTATGCGTTTCGGTGGAGTTTGCGTTTAGAAGAGTAAAGGGGCCACAGTCTTATTGTTTGTCTTTCATGGAAAATAATTGGTGAGAAAAGTGTTATTTCTGTTTTTAGTCGGAAGAGAGGAAAGACATATTTAGCGTATCTTGGAAAAGGAAAGAAAAAAATTGAGAGGTAAGTTGAAATTATCATTTCTCTATTTTAACATTGCTTTTGCAGTATTAAACAAAAGCCACATTCGGCTACCTACCGAATCGTCCATCTTATTAACCCTCTGAGTGGTTCGGTCTTCTTTCTAAAACGATTCGAAAAGCGAGCGGCTGCAGAACCTTTATCTGTTTTAAAAGTGTCTTCCTCCCAACAGAAGATTTTCCCAAAAGCGCAGCAGATCAAGTCTCTCCCCCCTTCTGAACTGTGGACAATCAGCAACCCCCTCGGAGGGGCGGGCTAACCGCGAGAATCCGTTCTATTCATCTTCGAACCTATTCAAACTAGGTTTTACTGCTTTCCCACCTGTCGTGTTACAAAATTACACTTCATGTCTTCGAGATGCCTCATTCTGCCCGTGTCCATAACACCAGACGGCAAAAATAAACACCGTTAGACTAGACAAATGCCAGACCGTTGGGCCAAAAAATGAAGGCTATATTACTTATTTTTCATGTTGTGAGTTTCTAAAAAAATGAACATCATCGAAGTTGCATGAAAGTTGATATTCTTTAGATATCTGTGACTTCAATTTATTTGATGTTTATTAATAGTTGTATTTTAGATATTGTCTGTACTTCATATTATTAGTTCTATTTTTTATATTCTTGACTTCAATTTATTTTCAGTCTACTCGTCAGCATATTAGTCTACGAATGTAAAAATTATTTCCTTAATTTTAAGGATCAACAACAATGTCATTTATATATGTTTTACTAATCTCTGATTGCACTATAAAACTTTTCATACTGTTTCTTGATTTAGTATTCGATAAAAGGTAAAAAATTTAGAACCAATCACAAATATAAACGGAGCTTAACTGGCTTAATCCGTTTTGTATGCACATAACTATTTATTATATAGATAGTCACATAATAATCTAAATTCCAAAACAGCCAGTAATAATTAATAAATATGAAGGATTATAAATAACCTTCTTAACCCCTGAATAATGTTTTAAATAAAACAATATACTACAAGCCTTTTGTACTGAAACTTGTTATATATGCTTTTTAAGAGGGCGAGTTAATAATCCTCAAACTAAAGATTACATTTAGAAAACTAATGCACTAAATGTTGGAAGAAATAGCTTATTCATATACCTTTATTTAGTACGCAAGACATTATCTTCTATTATAATAAACGGAAATTTAATTCCCCTGAAATTTGAAACTTTGATACTATAGTCCAAGTACTAGAGCATCCAGTCGCGAATTTTTCAAAATTAAATTTAATTCTTTATTTATAATTTTTTTTTATCGAAAAGTAATGGCATATCGAGTTTCAGGGGCATTAGAGTTTTTTTACCCGATTGAAACGAAAATTGGGCAATTAAGGTTAAAAGACCACATACCAAATTTCATTTATCTAAGTCGTTGCGTTTGGGAATTATAGTGTTCACAAGCATGCGATTACAGAAACCGACCGACAGTCAACGTTTCAAGGGATTTCGTCCAAAACTTAATACGGGCTTACATTCCTAATTTTTGAAACTGTCTACCAAATTTTATCTATCTAGCTATTGAGTTTTGAGTTATCGTGTTCATATGAACCCTAACAGACAAATTTCCCGTTTACGGACTTTATCCAAAAATTGATTGATATATACTAATTTTGTATAAAGTCCATATACCAGATTTCGCCTTTCTAGCTTTAACCGTTTTTGAGTTACCGTGTTCACAAACAAAA
>BGPR01000773.1:50054-138504 GCA_013235015.1 Araneus ventricosus
AACATTGATGCATTGAAATAAAATCTTATATAACATAAGTGTATTACAGGGAAAACACTTGAAACATAATACAATTTCAATCCAGGCTGACAAATATTAAACCGAACTTATACAGAATCCAAATTCGGACACACACAACTAGAAAAAAAAAATCCAAAACTGACCTTCTTTCTGAAAGAAGACCTCAATGCAGATAGCGTTAAAATGCCCCAAGCGAAAGGGGGTGTGGGGTCTTGGATCCTGTGGTATCTCTAATTTGCAGTAAGTACATTCTTATCAGCACTCATTGTGTCGACCGCTACCCTACGCAGCTAATCAATCAAAATGTCAAACCACGAAAGGGGGAAGAAATTCGGAAAAATGCGTTTATCGCGCTTTAGAGACAGTTCACAAGAGACGTATATTTCCGGGCTGACCGCTTTCGGCGTGTCTCGACACGTTGAAATGCGTGTTATCCGCTTATGGGATAGTCCAAGGTCGACGTAGAAATACGTGTGAAACGCTCAGAGGGTTAATTTGATTATATTAACAAACTTTAAATTCACCAACTTATTTAATTTTTGTTAAGTTAAAAGTATTAATTGCTTGAAAAGACCGAGAAAGAAATTAGTTGTGCAAAGAAAAAAAGAAGAAAAAAACAGTAGATAGGAAATGTATTAGCATTTGAGATAAATTTTGATGCAGTATGTTTTTGACTCTAATGAAATTTATGACGTAAGTCTTTTCATTGAACTGTTAAAAAGATCTAAAAAGCACGAGATTCAATGAAGATCATTTTTTAAAATTTTGCTTAATTATAATCTACAATTATTGCGCATTATTAAACTCATTATAAAGTAAAAATTTAACCTAATCATAGCAAATAAATGAATTAGATAATCTCCAGGAAGATTATCTTGCCTTAAGTGGAAAGATGAGCTTAATGTCATTGTTAAAAACTAAATTTGTTAAAATAACATAGAAAATCTATCAAAAACTAAATGTATTTGAAGTAACAAAAAAAGAAAGAAAAACACTGGACTTAAAGAAAAAAGAAAAAAAACTGGAGAAACAATGAAAATGAACTGCATTTTAATACAATAAAAGAAGTTTTTTACATTATAAGGATGTATTTTGTACGAATCTATAGTTTTACTCGATCTTTATGAAATTTGGCACACATGCTCTTCAAAAAAAGATGAAAATAATTGTCAACTTTTTAAAGCCCAAAAGTAAATGTAAATTGAAATTTCAGTTACTTAAAAATTAAGCATGATTTTGGCGCTTTTTCGCAATATTTTCAAAAAATACTATCTAACAAAATGATTTTTGAATTACTTATAATTTTAAAATATTTTTAATGGTACCAGTTTAATTACAAATTACAGAAACATTACCAGTACAAATTACTAAACTCAAAATCATCCAAAAAAGTTTCTTTTAAAGGTTCCTGCCTCTTTCAACAGATGCTCTACTAATGGGCAGCATTTCTCCTTCATACTTTGTCGCTAAAACCGTATACGAAATATTTAACTTTCCGAATTTAAAATCAAATAACTTTAATCATAATCTCGTCATTTTAAACGTAGAAAATTAAGGGGTGTTAAAAAGGATTTATTTTAAAGACGCGGAAAAATTAAATATATAATAAAAAATTAAATTAAATACATAATTATTAAATATTATATATCTGCATTAATATAATTAAATATAAGAAAATTAAAAATAAAATTAAATAAAAAATAATATATATGAATTAATATTATGATTGTAGATATGTGTGGGCCATCACTTACTTCTGACAACCAGTCCGCCACTGATCCCAAGAAAGGGACAATGGCAGAAAATGGGCTAATTATTTAAAATCATGAACTAATATTTCCCTCTCGTCAACACTCAGTTAATTTTAGAAAAATATAATATTCAATAAAACTTTAAAATTTTGAAAAAAACTACTTTTCGATTGCCAAAATTGACTTCAAACTGTTAATAGCAATATAGTAAAGTAATTCCTTGTTAAGAAACTTTACACTTTTATTTTTTGAGAGAGTAATATGCATATTAGTAAAATACAACTTTAACACATGTAGTGAAAGCATAAATTCACACAATCTAGTCTGATTAATACATTTATTTGTATGATAATTCCTCTTATTGTTTGTAATTCAGAAAATTAAATGATACGTTAAATCTGCAGAAGATTTACATATTCTAATTTAATTATATTAACCATCTTGCGCTAATCAGCGATAAATATTTGCATTACTTATATTTTCCCTTTTAAAATTATTTTTAAACAATTGAATTATTTAGAATTATGGTTTTCCTCTGAAGTTGGAAAGTCTTTTACAAAGAAATCTGTATTAAATAATGCAATTTTAATACAGCGTTTTAACTCTTTTATACAGAAATTAACCAATGATTGAAAATAAAAGTTGCGCTTTTGAAGGTTAAATTTATAATATATTTGTTTATTATGCAAAATTCAAATAATTTCTTTTTTACATTTGATTGTGAAACTTAAAGAAACAGTTAAATTTCTAAAATTAATTTCAAATCGCTAAATTTATTTAAAAAATTATTTAAATGTTAACTCTATCTCTTGTGTTTTAAAATCTACAGAAAAAATTACTTTTTTTCGAAACACGTTCACATTTAAAATGCGAACGTCCTAAAAAATTAAGTTTCTCATTAAGTTATTTTTTCTTTTTCTTTTGAAAGAATTATGACAGAACATTTGGCTCTTCGTTTTTTTCTTATTTGAAAGTTCCTTTCAAAATAGTATTACATTTCAATATTATTGATGTTACCCTGTTTTGTTTCCGAACATTCTTTTTAATAAACTTTATTTCTAAAGTGCACGGTGGTCTAGTGGTAAGGTGCCGACCTTGGAGCCCGATTCCAGTGAAGATTCGTCGTGTATTAGACCTACAAAGTCAGTAATCATGCACGCACATTTACTCCTCATACACATATTTCAGAATAAAACACGTACCCGCCTCCTCCCTCACCCATACGAGCTGACTGTGCCATTTTATTTTCATTTCTTTTTCAAGTTCAGTGATTCGTAGTAAATGTAGGAATTTCTATGATTATCTTCGAAATTCAGTTGGTTCACATTTTTTGAATGAATGTTCCATTCTATAGTAAGCATTTGCATGCTGATCTTGCGTTTTTCTACCGTCATGGCTTCTTAAAAATGTAATTTATATGTGACAAAATAGCGGTTTTAAAACCGATTTTTGTAATATTAATCTAAGAAACAAGAAGAGAGATAGTCATAAACTAGTATTCTTTTTGTTCTTACGTATTTAAAAGCGTTTCTCTGACGCAAAAAACGTTACTTGCTTTATTTCCGTTCTTAAAATTTTTGTTTCTGTGCATTTACAGTATAATAATATTTTGCTTCAAAACTCTTTCTGAGAATAGCTTATTTCTCTATTCTTAACTCTTCTCCTTTAAAATATATAAAGTTATAATCTATACTTAATGTCTGAAGAATAAGTACAGAATTATTTCTTATCCTAATACATATCCTAACAGAATAGATAAGTCAGCACATTATCAACTTACTGGCCTTCGAAACTAGTGTGATTCAGGCTGATTGAAAAATATATGAGGCAAAAGTCTGTCGAACAGTTAAGTGAGAATCTCATCTATGCCTTAAAAGGGCAGAAGAACCCGAGATTAGGGTGGTCCGAAAATTTTTTTTGTTTTTTTCCAAAATGCGATAGTGTGGAAAACTTGCCTCTAGGGTAGATAAGTAAAATGCAAAAAAAACTTTTTTCTTTTGCTTACATCTGGGGGTAGCGCATCGAGCCAAAACTTTTCGAAAATATACGATTTTCATAATTTTTCTAATAACGGGAAAAAAAATTAAATAACTTCTATAACAAGTAGCTATATATATAGTTTAGTAGAATAAAGTGTAGGAAAGATGAATAAACGAAAAATAAAAATATATTTTATAATTTCCTAATAGTGTATTACACTGAAAAAACACATCTTTTTACAAAAAATTGTCAAATTTCCATTGAAACAAAAATTTGTTTCTGATTGTGTAAAATTTCAATTTGTAATCAAATATAGTCCTTTACTTGCCAGCAGTTTCTTTGGGAATTTGAAATAAGATTCGCTTGAAGAACTTGGCATTGAAAATTTTGAAAGTTGTGTAGTTCTTATAAAACCATCTATGGAATTGGAACTGGCGACTTTTTGTTATGCCTCGTTTACCAGCTTCACATATCGTTCAACTGCTTGGGTGTGACAGGGGAACTTGTCAAAGTTCCAATCAGCAGCTGTTCCACCTGATTGAACCTTAAACGAAATCTCTTGATTTGTGAATCTTCGCAGCAAAGGTGGTGGTGAAAGTGTAGTAGTGTTCCAGTGAATTATTTAGTGTAGTCTGCAGCTCGGAAATTGATTTTTGGTGGTTGGAAACTCCTGATTGACTTCCTTTCATAGGCTAAGTATCTAGGTTTATAATTCTTCTGAAACCTAACTCTCTCATATGCTCTCTTTTATCTACTATCATACTCAAAAGCGAGCTTTCTGGATGGGCAAAAAATGCATTTCTCTGAATTACTGGGTCAATGACTTGTAACAAGTTTTATGGCAGAAATCTTGACGATTTAATAACTTCAAATACATGTTCTGGTCCATTTGTGAAGCACTTACTTTTCTTAATACGAAACCATACAGGCATATATGACTTTAGGATAAAAGAAACTAAGATCTTGTGTTCATCACGTTCCACCCTGTTTTAGGCCTGCTTAAAACATTGTCTATAGCATTCTTTCTTATTTGACTGAAACGAGATTTTTATTACATGAACTGGACGTAATTGGGTGTTATGAAACCGCTACTAATACTGGGTAGGAAACAGGTGTTATTTGCCAAATTGAAAAACAAGTTAGCGATTCTACACGTTTTAGTATTACTTGGGATCAAACTTAGGATAGTACTGGTAATCAACAACAATGATGTTTGGAATTTTTCAAAAAATTAACCTCAAAGTGCCATTTTTGTTACTTATATGCATGTGATATTGCAAGTACACCTCGTGACAGAGAGTTACAATCATTCCAAAAACGTAAAAAAGGCTTTTTATTGCATTCTTAACATGATGTTAAGGATGTCGGATGAACATTTTAAATAAAGATTTAAATGGTCAAAATCAGTACTTATCTCAAGACGTCTATGCGCGAAGTTTGCACGTATCAAAGGTAATCGTCAATTCATCGAAAGAGAACGTCAAATTTGTGGTGAATTTTTGTTACTTCAGAACGGAAAATACCTGAAATAAGTAATGAAATGGATTAGGAATTGCGGGCCTGGTATTTTAAAGTTGCTTGCAAAGTTAATCGGGACTTATCTGAGAAAGTGTAAGTCATAATAATTTTACTTTTAAAGGCTCGAATATGAAGATTATTTCATAAGTGTATCTATTTTAAAGGTTACACTTTATTTTTATTTAGCAGAACATAGTTTTTTTGTCTTTGAGTTATAATCAATCGATTTTCGAGTTATACTAATTCTTTTTTTTTCTTGCCTTTCCCCTCTGCTTCGTAAGCGCGAACCTGGGAATTAAAATAAAATAATTTTTTCTCTTAATTAATTATTAAAAATATCAAATATTTAATTATATATAATTAAATTGTTTTACTAATTTTTTATATGCTTTCATTCGTCAAGCATTACTCAGAGGAAAATAATTACTTTATGTGAATTATTACCCCGATAATTCTAAAACAATTTGCTGATTAAATTAGATTACTTTTTTTATTTAAATGTATGATTTTGCCTTAGAAATACCCGGTCTGATTATTGTAATTATTAACCATTATTGTGATTATATTAATTCCATTTCTTTTCATCACATAATCATACGAAAAAGTAATATACTGGGTTGTTAGAAAACTTAATGAAGGTATGGGGAACTGCAATGAGATTCTGGGATCTCATTTTCCTTTCATAAATTCTCTAGGATATATATCCAGGATGCGACGGTTTTTAAACAAAAAAACCCTATGCAGTTTATAAGTCCAGGTAGACTGATATAAATGTTTCAGAAAATATTCGAAATATTTAGTCGTTAATTACAATTCCATCTTTATAGGAATCGCTGTTCAATTAACAGCAGTCTGCTGGCGTGGTGTAGAAATTTAGAGAATGGGGTAATATTTCTACATTATCTTGGTCATACGACCACGGTTCAAAATTCATAATGGGAGGGACGTACATCTAGCTGAATTAAAGCATCATAATTAGGTTCCTTTTCTTCCTCTGTGCTTTGTAAATGGATTGCTCAAGTTGAAGTCTTGATTTCATAAAAATCCACTGAGTGTAGAGCGCATATAAATAATCTGTTATGACTTATGCTTCCTTGTGTTCATGGGCGTGAAAAGAGGGGCATTTCTGTAGTCTTTTTGAAATTGCACAATCCCTCCTTATCTGACCTAAAAAATGATACTCAACAATTATGATCAAATTTATTCATTGTACTGTAATTTTAAATTTACCTGCCCCTTGCTTTGGACTCGTGCAGTGACCAGAAATGTCACAAATTTTGTACTTGTAAATACCTTTTATTTTATTTCATAAACAGTTTGTAAACTCGAAGTTCTATAAAGATTTGCCGATGGAGCGGACACTTCTCGAGTGGAGATAGGCGGTCGAAATGGTTCCCTTTTTAACCCTCTGATTACGATTTTTTAATCACTATTTAGATGCAACGTTTGCAAACGTGTTAAAATATCGTTGAGCCAAGCGAGTTGTTATTTATATGCAAAGCATTATTAGTATAATATGATCCAACGCTATAAAAACTCTAAGTAAACACATTAGCCTGTGAAGATCACAGGATTCAGGAGAAAATAGACTTGCTTTCAATTCGCGGGATACGCAGTCAGAGGGTTAATACAGTCCATAATTTAATTTTCTTAGGCCAAACACAAGTTGAATAAATTGATCATGTTTTAGCTTTTCAAGTTAGTTGATAGATGTCTTGTTCCATAAAAAATCATGATATGAATTTAATGTTAATAACCAGTGAATGTTGTTAAAAAATTTTGCATCATATAATCATTTTAACATTTAATAAAATGCTGTAAAATAAAGTCTGAATCCCCAGACACAAATTTTTAAATGCGGTTTTAAGCCGGCTGTTAACTTCTACAAAAGCAACCATTATAATAACAATCACAACCAAAGATTATAGATTTTTAAAAACACATGAGACACGATCATTTGAAATGAAGTTTTCCAAACAAATATAGTTTATAAAAAATCTTTCTTTTTTCCCTGAAAGCAATGTCTCAATTTTTATAGCATGAATAGTAAGGCAAACGTGACATCTTTATTCCTTCAATAAACTTAAAATACTGTATCTCCAAATATCTCCAAACTGTTGAATCCTACTAACCAATAATATCTCTTGTTTTTAACCTCAACAGAGTTGCGTTTATTTTTTACAAATCTTGGCGATAAAATATTCAGATATATCCGCCGTGTATGTCATTCCAATAAAGCCACACTAATAGATGCAATATATGTTTTAGTTCTTCAAGCGATTAGCCATCAGGTTAGAAAACTTAGCTTTTAAAGGAAATTAATCGATCTTTTTTGTATTTAATTATATCTTTAAAATCTCTTAAGAACACTTTATCTGTGGTTGTTTAAGAAAATATAAATAAGAGCTAACTGCTTTTGAACTGAACATGAAAAACGGAAAAAGTCGTTTGCGCCGATCGGAGGGTTAACTTTGGAAAATCCAATTTTTAAAGTATTATTAAATGACAAGCAAACAGCTGACAAGTGCATTTCGTTTTCGTATAGTTATCTAAAGTTCATTTTTAAATACAAGTGAATGGAACTCCCAGTCAATGAATAAACTGCACTCAATTAAGCCAGTTGTGACACCTTGGCCTATTCTAACTAATAGAAAAGAGGATACAATTGTCTCTAGGTTACGAGTGGGTCACACTCGATACACCCATCGTCATCTGCTGATGGGAGAACAGGCACCAATGTGTACCCAATGCAATTGCATTACGTCAGTCCTTCATATCCTTTCTGAATGTCCGAATTTTAACTCTCTACGGTTACGTTACTTTCACTCCAGTTCTGTTTCCTTAACCGATTTACTTCGAAAGACTCCTCATGTTCACCTTTTACCTTTTTTGAAATCAATTGGCTTTTATCCTCTCATTTAAGCACTTTTAACATATTTTAATGTTTACACTATTTTTATATACATTAGTTCCACATTTTTATCTTGCCCTGATTTTTACATAGTTTAGCGCAAATCTAAACAAATGTTTGGCGCAGCTTGGCCAATTCTGACCCTTGTGCCATAAAATCCCAATCAATCATCAATCAAATACAAGTGAAAATAGTCATAAAAATAATTGAGGAAGAAAACATCTCGTTGTGTTCTTAATTCAATTAGGTAGAAAATTTAGAAAACTCACCAAGTCTTCTAGAAATGTGAATAAATTGCAGTTTTATGGGCGTGTTGATAACCCGGATCTTTTAATGGCCAACAAATTTAATCAAGGAAGAAGTACCGTAATTTTCCCGCAATTCGAACATGTAATGCCAACTGATTTGCGCATTATTTTGAACACAAGAGGTCATTTGCGCTTCGCTTAATTCATATGCATTTCTTTATGCTCCTAGCTTGTTTTGAATGGATAAAGACAATTTTGTTTAACAAATTGCGCTTCACTAAGATGCCAATGAGATTACGGCTACATAGAGTTTTAATTCCCTTTTTACTTTCTCGTTTACTTTTTCGTATATACAAAGAGAAAGTATTGTAATCGTCAAAAAATTCGAACTCGAGATTTTGACGAATCTCCACGTTTTAGACCTCCCCGAGTCCGAAAAACACTATTTTGGAATTATGTATGTCTGTGTGTCTGTGAACACGATAACTCGAAAACTATTAGAACTACGGGGATGAAATTTGATATGTGATTTCTGTACATAATTTGTAGGTTTCTATCAAATTTTGGACAAAATCCGTCAGCGGGAAATCTGTCTGTATGTATGTCCGAAGTCATGTGAACACTATAACTCAAAAACTTGAATAGCTAGATGGATAAAATTTGGTACACAGTTTTATCGTCATGAATGTAGGTCCGTATAAAATTTTGGGCCAAATCCGTCAACGGGCTGACTGTCTGTCGGTCTGTATAATCGCATACTTGTTCAACTCCATGCGCATGCGTTCTGGTAATGCCTGTGCAAAGAAGGGACACTCCGAAAACTTGGCAGTTTGCCAAAAACCAATTCTGTTGGCGAGATTTTATAAGGAAGCAAACATTTAGGGCGTCTCGCCAGATCCTGTTGCGCAAAAAAAAAAGAGCAGGGGATTTTATTTGTTTTGATCCTTCAAACCACGCGTGGTTCTAACTTTGGTTAACTTGCGACGGAAGTTTATTTGGCGTCTTTTATTATTCTAGCTTGTATGAACTATATTTTTCTATAAATATGCTATGATGGTTCTATACATTCTATTTAATTTTGATTGTGTTTTCATAATTGATCTTTATCAAACATGTTATGAAGGAATTACCCTCTTAAAGAATTTGAATTGTATTAAACATTTTGTAGCGTATACATCATTGTTCAATGTATTGATTATAAAGGAAGGATTACGCCACTTTGTCCTTGAGACGGTAAGAGTGGAAAATCGGTTCGCATCTCTTTGAATTTGATTCTTTACGTAAATATTTTAAAATCACTATAATCGACAATGAGAACCTTCTGATAGTCATTGGATTCTGGGTTACAGTAGGTTCGAATTTTTTTATTCAAGCGGGGGGAAGGGAAACAGCACCTTTTTGGGAAAGTATACGAGAAAGTTTAGGGGAGACCCTCCCTCTGGTTTAACACATTTTTGCGAAGCCCATCTAAAATTGTTATTGGGTATAATTTTATAATGCAGTTTAATTATCTTTAAAGATAAGAATAAGAAAAAAGATAAAGAATTATTTTAAAGAAATTATATGCAAAGATTTATCATCTTAATACGTCTCAGAGGCCTATGAAATTTTCTAGTTGTTTAAACGTAGCTGAAACTAGGTGTGCATTCAATTGAGATTATGGAATTAAGGTTCATAAAAAATATTTTCAATCTGTAAAATATAATCCAAGAAAATCTAGTTTTAATAATAATTGCATCCTTAGAGATAAATGAAAGAGCAAATTAGCTAATGATGAAGAATATTAAAAATGTAGAGAGTACCCATTTAGAATCCTTTAATGGCCACATTCTAAAATTATTGTACATGAATATTGTATCATAGAACTTGCGTATTTATGGAAAAACCAGGACGAAAGTAGGGCAGTGGTTTTAAAATTATAAAGCTGGGGGAAATTTAGAGAATAAAGAAGCATTTTACTATATTATTTGGAAATATATTGTACAAGAATATCATATATTTCATTAAATTTATTTTAATTTGATTTGCTTATTGAAGCGAAGCTTCTTAACTCAGACTTCGGGATGAGGAGTAAGAGTAGAAAATCCGACCGTCACGAACGGAAGTACGTCATACAAGCGGAGGCGCAGTGGACATTCTTAATTTTGATTGCGTTGTTCACGAGAAGGAAGGATGTCATACCGGCGCGCATAAAAACCAATCCCACTATAGACGCCTATGGGGAGTGTTTTCGATGCCAATATTTGGCGATATTTCGATTTTTTGGTGAGAAATGCTTTGTAAAGTTCTTCTATTTCGACGACGACCGAGTGATGCAATCTGTTATTAGGATGTAAACATTTCTACTTTGTAGTTTTTTTTTGTGTGTGTATGTGTCTGACTTAAAGTAGAATGAATTCCTTCTTGAGTGTCTTAAAGTTGAAAATAATTTATTATTAGTTGTTAAATGTAAAGAAAGATGGAAGGTTTTCAAAACACGATGAAGAAAAAACCCAGTTTCGCGCCAATCAACGTAAACACGGTAACTCTACACTCTCAAAAATTTCCGTAATTTCAGGGCCACTGCCCGTAATTTTTACGGTCACCAGCCACTTTTCCCTTTTTACGGGCATAACCCGTATATTGTTGTAGGATATTTCCCACTTTTAGGGCCAGATACCGTTCTTTTATCACGGACGCTTTTCATTGGTCAATCAGGATGACGTACCCACAGTTGAGCGGGAAATATTTAGAAGACACAGAGAAAGGATTTAGAAACGGACGCCATGCCGTATTTTTTTGGACAATCGAAGCGAGAACCCTGACTTTCTCAAGGAAATTGTGGATCAAGTATTTATTAATTAGAAGGTAAGAATAAGTACCCCCATTATTCTTTAGCTTTTTGTTGTTTCTTGAGTTTGTTGTTTTATTTTTAGTACTTCGTTATTTCAAACGTAACGTGCAGTGGACTGTTTAGTGTTTACCATTAGATGTTAGATTTCTGTTATTTATATTAAGATACCAAAATTGAAATATTACCTAACAGGAGAGAAATAATTTGTTCAGCAATAGACAATTGCTTAACATATGTGTTAATTTCTCGCTAATGTTTTATTTGTTAAAATATTTTGAGACAAATTTGCATATTTCCGTAGCAAAAGTTTACAAATTATATTCTGAAACCCTGTTATATTCTTTCTGTACAATAATTTCGATTATTAGCATTCTATAGTAATTCAATATTTCATTAGTATATTCAATAATTCAGTATTCTCAGTATATTCAATAATTCAGTATTCTCACTATATTCAATATATATAATTCGGTATTCTCACTATATTCAATAATTCAGTATTCTCACTATATTCAATAATTCAGTATTCTCACTATATTCAATAATTCAGTATTCTCACTATATTCAATAATTCAGTATTCTCGGTATTTGAATGCATTGTTGTACATACAAATTATAAAATTTTGAAACACTCGATGATTTTTACCTTGGACTAATCAACCCTCATAGTTTGAATGATCATATTTTATGCAAATTGTGATTCAACATTATGAAAGTGTGATTGATTGATCTATAGTAATAAAAAAAATTAATTTCTGTTTTGAGTTTTGTGTGCTCTTTATGTACCTGCAGCAGTAGTTAATCTATTTTTCAGGAGATTTTTCTCAAATATGTTGAAAGCACTGTAAAACTGATTTTAATAATTCATCAGGTGAAATAGATCAATTGCTATAGAACAATCACACTTTCTGTTCACACATTAAATTTTATTTATGCATACATACATTCTATATATCTGTGTGTGTATCTGAGAATGTATATATTTTTTAAAAGTCTTACAAATCAAGAATTTTCATTATTATACTTGCTAATAATATCCACAAATATGTATTTTTATAATTTTTAATTGCAACATTAATCAAATTCCGCAGAATCATTTTTAAAATTGGAGCAATCCATGCCTATAAAAGAATATTCCTTATCACTCGAGTCGGATTCCTCAAGTTAAAATTTTCTAACATAAATGTGAGGTAAATGTTCAAAATGGAGATGTTTTTGACATTCCATTTTGAATGGCCGTAACTGTATTACCAACTTTAGATGGCGAGTAGCAAATTTTTTTTATGGAAATGCTACTTGCCTTATTTTTAATTGAAGCCATTACTATGTAAAATGAAAACAAAACTTAATCATTTACTTTTATTTCAGAAATAAAGTTATATCAGTTGCTTCTCATTTTAGAAACAAAACTAAATCAGTTACTTTTATTTTAGAAATAAAATTAAGTTGCTTTTATTTTAAAAACAAAACTAAATTAGTTGATTTTATTTCATCCAGATATTCTTAAATTTATGTAATGGCTCAAAACACAATAATGAAGTTATGTGGCCAAAACTGAAATATGTAGTGTTCCACTTTTGGCCACCACCCATTTAATCTTAAAACTAATTAATTTTGATATGAAATCAGAATAAAAAGAAAGTTTACCTCATAAACCGCAAGGGTAATAAGTTTTAGATTAATCATTTAATTCTGAGAGCTTGATGATGAAAAACTTCAAATATTTGTTCCTTAACAAAAACCGTAACAGTTGTGAGTATACAATACATGATCATGCATTTAATTTTTTTAGAAGTCGCATGTTTGAGAAAAGTGAACCAATCAGATTGAAAATAGTCAAATGAGGATTGTTTAAAGTATTGGATTGCTTCTTATTAGTTAATTTGAAATTACTGGTTAATTATTGGTAAAACATATCCAACGAGGCCAAAACTGGAGCATCTACCCTATGTGTGTGTATATGCAAATATATATGTGTAAGTATGTATAGGGTTCCCAGTGGCAACTTAATGGTAATGTCATTCCTGTGGTTTCAGAGGAAAAGTTCCTAGGAGTTTTACTCGATCGAAAACTTACATTCAAGCCACACGTTTCTAATCTCAAAAAGAAATGCAATAAGTCATTGGACCTTTTAAAAGTTCTTTCCAGTAAATCTTGGGGAGCTGATTACGATACTCTTTTAAAAATTTATAGAGCTTTAGTTTTGTCAAAGCTAGATTACTGTAGCATAGTTTATGGTTCTGCTGCTAAGACAGTACTGCAATCCTTGGATAGTGTGCATCATCAAGGGCTTCGGCTTATTTCAGGAGCGTTTCGTACATCGCCGGTTCAGAGCTTGTATGTCATGACAGGCGAACTTCCCTTGCAACTCAGGCGCGAAAAACAATGTATTAAATATTATTTCAAAGTTAAAAGCAACCGCCGACACCCCATGTACGATCGGATACTAAATCCAATTTTAGGTACACTCTATGCCAATAAACCTTCTTATATCCCACCATTTGGACATCGAATAAAGAAAATCTTAAGTTGCCACAGAATTGAAAACATTATGCCATTGCCAGAGGAGCAGCCCCGTCCTCCTTGGAGTCATTTTAATATATATACCGTAGATGACTTGAGTAATTTATCAAAGCAGGATACACCTCATTTTGTTTATTTACAGTTATTTTACCACCACAGACAATGTTACAGGGATTTTAAGACTGCTTATACAGACGGCTCAAAGGCAGGGAGTCATGTTGGTTCTGCTGCCGTTTTTAATAATTTGACAAAGTCTGAAAGGCTACACAGTTATTGCAATGTTTTTACATCTGAAATTTATGCTATTTTTATGGTTTTAGGCAAGATAAGCATTTGTAATGACAAAAAATGGATCATTTACACCGATTCACGAAGTTGTTTGGAGGCACTTTTGCATATTTCCAGACGAAGCCATCCACTTGTGAACAAAATATTTAACTTGTATGCAAGCCTTCTGAGGAAAGGCTATAATATTTCATTTTGCTGGATCCCAGGACACATCGAGATAGTTGGAAATGAAAAAGCGGATATAGCTGCTAAAGAAGCCAGGCGAATTACATGGCCATATGTTCCGTTTCCAGACATTGATTGTATTTTGAGGTCTAAGGTTAGTAGATCTTGGCAAGAGATCTGGAATACTCAAGCGAACAATAAGCTCCATTATATTCAACCATCTGTCGGAGGTTTTAAACCTTGTAATTTTAACCGAAACATTAATGTAAAACTAGTTAGGCTGCGCATTGGGCACACGTATTTTACACATCGTTATCTACTTCACTCGGAACCAGCCCCGATTTGTCAGACCTGTAATGCAAATTTCACGGTTCGACATATTTTATCCGAGTGTGAAATTTTTAATAATTGTAGAATCAAATGGTTTGGTAAAGCTCATCCTCAACTGCACGAGCTGTTGGGCGATCCCCCTCATGTTTATTTGTTCTCCTTTGTTGCTGAAATTGGCTTCATGAAAGTAATCTAATTAAAATCTTCATTGGTCATTCTTTCCTTGAAACCATCTTAGTTCATTCATAGTACATTTTAACCTCATAATCACATCATTCATCATTACACACTGATTGGCGCAGCATGGCCCATCTGGGCCCTTGTGCCATAAAACAATAACTCACTCACTCACTCCCAGTGGCAACTATTTGTTACTAAAATTGGGCCTGGATGGTTATAGAGACTATTTTCGTGTAAAAATGGCCTACAGCTGTTACTGTCTAATAAAAAAACATGAATTTCATAATAAACCATTTTCAGTTGGTCAGACACGAACAAAAGAAAGATATGACTGGAGTTGTGTCAACATTGTAGGTAATGAGTCATTTGAAAGAATTAAGTTTCCATTACTATTCAATGAGTTGACATATTTTCATGTTTGTGAGCCTGGATTGCCACCTTGCCTTGGCCACGACCTTTCTGAAGGAATCGTTTCATATGATTTGGCATTATTTGTGAAATATTTTATTAAAGAAAAAAAATGGTTATCTTACAAAAAAATTGAATTTTATAATTTTGAAATTTTCTTATTTGGGAAATGAGTCGAGAAATAAACCCAATGAAATAAAGGCAAATAAAAATAAAATAACTGGCCATCCAAGCAGCCCAAGGTAAACCTGGAGTTTAGGGTGCATACTGTTTTCTCGCCAATTTTCTTTGGAACAAATTTGTTTGTTGCCAAACGCTGTTTAGGATGCACAGTGAGTTTTTTTAGATCTCCTGTGTATTCGATGCTTATGGCATCTCAAAACGAGACATTGAGCATGCAATGCCTTCGACATTGCAAGTGTGCACTGGGCAAATTTTTTTAATTTAAAAAAACATCAGCGGCTTCACTTTCTGCAAAGTGGGCCCCTCGTAGCTTCGCTTTTTCATTGAGAAACGAAACACACGGGAAAAGCACGTTATCTGAAGACAATGAAACGTAGCAAGGGAACTATTGTTTCCAGAAAAAACACTCCTTATTAGATATTTGGAAGCCATAACTAGCAACGCAGAAAAAGAGAATCAATAAATTAAATGAACGAAAATCTTCAGAAGAGGAGCAAATGGTTATTGAAAAATATCGTTTGGTAAATGATCAAGAATTCCAAATGAAGTATTATTCAAATTCGTACGCCGACCAATGGAAATGAGGTGAAATTAAGGGCATGCACCGTAGACCTGTAAACAAATCACTGTCGGCGCATGCTCAAACAATGCCGAAAAAATTTTCAACTTGCATCCAAAACAAATGTTCTGGCACACTCTTCTTTTGGCGAGCTTACAGGAAACGAAGTGAGTATGCACCCTAAACTAAGTTAGCCATTTTTATAATGTACTAAACAAACAGCTCCTGATCAGCACACATCTACATGCTCAGCTAACCGAAATGAGCTCAAATATATGTTTACTTTATATTTTTGAGAAGCTCCTGTTAGCTATTGCATTATCTTCGGATGTACACGTGCATGCAAAATTTCAGCTCAGTCGGTTGATGGGATGTTGGGGGAAAATCTTATGCAATATTCAAATATTAGTTAGCTTATAATTTAGTTATTTGTTTTAAGATGCAGAGTAATTTGTTGTTCTAAAAACAGTTTTCTATGACTTTTCAGCATGGAAAGCATAGAAGACATTGGAGTTGCAGCAGAATGGAGATAAATATCTCCAAGAATCGTATTGACAGCAATTCTTCTACCGATCCAACCAAGAAAACTAATTGATGCCTGGAAGCAATTAGGTATGTGTATTTAAAACAAAAAAAATTATAACATAAACCAAATTTGTTTTAAATATATTAAAGCTATAAATTTCAAAGTAATTCATTTTTTTATGTTTAAACATTACATTGTATTCTAAAATATATTTTATTATTAAAATAGCCTTTTTTACATGAGGTGAAAAAAAATTAACTTTTTGGTAGGTAATAGGCTTAATAATTCTTTGTCAGTTTTATGTTTATTTAGAATTTTTGAAACATGTTTGTACCAGTCATAGCTTTACATTAAACATAGCTATAAATTTACTTTTGACGTCATTACCATATAACCTATGTCTTTCTAAAACATCCCGTGTACGAGTGAATCTCCTATAACGAAATTGTAAATTTAACACTGTTTATATGTAAATCAATTTAAAATTAATTTATAGTTTAAATTTAACTACCAGTAGACCTATACAAAAAAAAAAAAAAAAAAATCAGCTAAGCCTAACTATGACCCATTTTACCCCATCTAAAACAGATTGAAATAGAAAAGAAAATATTTAATATTTTTCTTATTTGATTGGCTTGAGATGTTTTCCAAAGCTTCTTTTATGAGAAAATACTTCAAATTTGCACTGTTATTTATTAAAATATAGGGATTTTCAGAAGTTAGTAAACCATGTATTTTGCACGCCACCATCCACAGCTTGTAAACAATTCTTCTTCTGTTGGAATATTCATGAAACTAACTTTTTTGAAAATGAAAAATGTTGCCAACATATTGATAAATAACATTACAAATATTAGTTTTAAAAAAATGAATTTCAATTTTATTTACATTAAGTTATTTATAAAATGACCCATTTTACCCCACCTGACCCTAGCCAATAGTAAATTTACTTTTTGACGTCATTACCATATAACCTATGTCTTTTTCTAAAAACATTTTTTTTCCCCCCGGTACACAGTGGAATCTCCCTATAACGAAATTGTTTGGTTCCAGTTGAAAAATTTGCTATAGAGAAAATTTCGTTATACGGAGATTAGAGATTTTTGCAGTTATTTAAATAAATGTTATAAACCTTTTAGTATATGCGATAAGTTCAAAAATATTTAATTATGACTTTCAATTAAAAATGAAGTAATATTTATTATAAATTTGTTAAAATTATATTAATTTTTATTGTGTAAATAAAATGCTGAAAAGTGAAGTCAATTCACCAATTAGAGAATAATATGTACTAGTATGAATAAACATAAAATGCGTATGGTCACATCCATTTGCTGTTTCCGCCCCCACTCCACTCCGATTCTTGGAATCTTGACCCGTAGAAATGTTGCTCCCTCTGTAGAAATCCAGGTCCCCACAACTGCATTACCCTTCACATAGCACTCTATTTTTATGTGTTATCGCTGGAATGAACAATGCGAGTGGTTCCAGAAACAGGCACATGTGAGCGATTTGTTTGCACAGAAATTAGCAACTTACTTCAAAAATCGAAAAGATAAAGGTCTGGAAAAAGTCGTTACAGGGAGACAACCACTTTGTTATATGGAGAATATTTTGAATGTTATTTAACATTACAATTAAAAAATTCGTTATAGGGAGAAATTCGCTATAGGGAGACTTGGTTGTAGGGAGACTCTACTGTACTTTAGTTTTTAGTGTCTAAAAAAAGTATTTGGTGCCTTTGAAACAGCATTTATATATATATATATATATAAAAAGGGGTTGGGTGCTATAGTGTTCGATTGTAGTAACATTTCTTTTTCAATGAACTTAAATTAAGCTTGTTAAACTTTGAAAATAGCAAAATCACTGAAGAATTTTTCTTTGTCCAATTTTTAGTTTATGGGTGTTTTCTAAGGTTGAATCATGATAAAGGATCCAAAGCTTCCAAAAATAAGAAAAAAAGGTGTGCCATGAATGAAATTATAATATATAATGAAAATATTAAGTCTCTTGATTCTGTTAATTGTACCTAACTTATTGTATTGTAATCATGGTTTGTGATTTTTTTTTATTTAAATCTGATGTTTTTGATTTTTTAAGTTAACAAAATTTTAACATGTTCATCCACTCGGCTCTTCAATTATGTCTCATTTTTTATTTTATCCTTTCAGGAAACCCTCAGCAGCTGGATCCTGTCTGCACCGTCTTCGTAGAGAAAGTACCTCTGAACCCACGATACCATTGAATGATGCCCTGCATACCTGGTTTTCATCATTTTGTAAAATTTTCCTCCATTTCGAGAAATTTTTAAAAAATAATCTGTGTTTTGCCATCGAAATGTCATTTTGTTTTTAAATTAGTTGCATCCAACGTTCTAATAACACTATTATTTTCAGCTTATAACTAGAACGGTTCTGTCGGATTTAAAACAAGAATGGTTAAAATATCATTTCCCATTGGATTAACTTTTCTAATTGTCACGAAAAAATAAGTGGGAAAATCAATAATGTGTATCTTTTGTTTTCAAAACTTTTTCATGTCATTGTGGGTGGTTTTTTTCATTTGGTTGAAGTCCTGATTCCATAGGCAATGCCATACGCGTACTGCTAGTATGTATATTTTTACAACTCGTTGTCTATGTGTATAAATGTCTGTATATATGTTTTTGTAAGTCATATTTTTAATAAATTGTTTTTTATTCAATTGAATTGTTCTACCTGTTATTTGAACATAATTTCACTTAGTGATTTAAGATTACATTTCATAATTTAATGTTTAATTTATCTGTTGTATACAATTGTAATTCGTATATCTGTTCACTGTTTATGTTTGTAATTCATTATATACTGGAGAAAGAGTGGGGCATCATACCTCTTCATTCTATCACATTGCAGTGTGAATAAGATTTAGGAATTGATATATCAACTGTGCTATACAATTGTGCATACCTGAGCATTTTTAAACATGTGGGCTGAACAGTAAGAACTGGTTGAGGTTAACTATATTAAATTTAACATGTTGTGCTTTCCATTAATGGAAAAGTATATTTAACCGAAAAGAAAAACACAATTTAAAGTCAAATTTTGTTTCTTAGGCTAGTGGTACAAAAACAGTTTAGCCTTGGGGAAAAGAAGTAGTTGGTCATTAACTTATATAATGCCTATTACACAGTTATACATTGTCTCTGGTCTAAGATTTTCTTTATGACGTATAAAGTAACTACCTGTATACTAAAAGTTTAGTGTTTTCTAATACCTCTACATTATTACACATATTGAAATGATGTACTAAATATTTCATAAAATTTATTCAAGTTTTTAAGATATTTTGTTTTTGGCTTCTGTCTTTCGAGTATTATTAATTTCTGATTATATGTATACTGGTTTTAAAGAAACCTCTACAGTACTTCCATAATGGGCTCTTATTAATGAGCATTTTTGTACGAGCAAATTTCAAAATTTGGATTCATGGTCAGAAATTGAGGGGCAGTTTTAGGTGGTCAACATTCAAATTTATGGTCATTTTTATGTGGTCATGAACCAAAATTCTAGATCATAATCAGAAGTTAGAGGTACTTCTATTAGGTCAACTTTTAAAAATTGTGAGCATTATCCAGAACATAACGAGTAATTTTATTCAGAAAACTTTCAGGTTTAAAAGGAGCTATTCGCAAAGTAACGAATACTTTTATACGAACAACTTCCAAAATTGTAAGCAGTTGCCAGAAAATGGCAGCCACTTTTATACGGTTAAGCTTCCAAAATTGTGGGCAGCGACCATGAAATCACGGGCACTTTTATACGGTGAGCTTCCAAAATTACGGGCACTGGCCAGGAAGTAACGGGAACTTTTATACGGTCAACTTCCAAATTTACGGTCAGTGGCCAGGAAATTACGGCCATAGGTTTACGGCCACATTCATAAAATTACGGTCAGAATGTTTTACGGGCAAAATGTATTTTAACGGGCAGTGGACGGACCCTGGGCTGCCGGTCACTGCCCGTAATTTTGCGATGAAATTTTTTACAGTGTAGCGGGCAGAATGGTCAACTTGGCGTGGTAAAAGACATTCCCATAGGCGCCTATAGTGGGATTGGTTTTTATGCTACCGGCGCAGTTCAAAAGTGAAGTTCGTGCTGGAGGCTTTGCAATTTACCATAACAAAAGTATTACATTTAATATTTTAACTCTAAATCTACGTATATCATTGGCACAAACGGAGGATTCAAACGTTCGAGGTTTACGTATTTCGAAATTTTTTAATAGGGATTTCGGGCTGGCGGATTCGCAATCGCAACCTCTCGACTCGCAGAAGGACGCTATACCACTGCGCCATGCCCAGTCGAGTTTTACTTATTGGAGACATGTATTTAAACTGGGGAACGGTGTTGGCTGGTAATTTGAATGTTGATTTTTCGGATTAAAATTCAGATACACTTGTGAAATTTCGTTTTAGTGAATTTAATATAACTATGAAAAGTAATCCGGCAGTGTCGGCGACAAAGTTTCACACAACCATTGATGAAGTGTTTTCCAAGTGTATGAATAAATAGAAACGCAGACATAAATTTGGAACATATTTCATTTATTACAAACAAATTGTTTCCATGATAGAATGTGATGATTAGATTAGATTTGTTTTGTTTCAATATGCAGATTAATAAAAATGTAAATAAATGTTTTTTCAATAACTTCTTGTATGCCTTATAATTTTTTTATCTGTATTAGTCATAAATTATAAATAAATAATGAGTTTATATATGTTTGTACCTATTACCATTATTATAAATAAATTTAGAATTTTTAAATGTTTTGTTTCATTTAGGAGAGGGAAGTGAAAGAGAGACAGAGAGAGAGAATGTGATTTAACCATTATACTTTTAATTACATAAAAAAGCGTCAGAAGCTTCGCTTCTGCCGTGCATCCACTCACCGACACACTCGCTTTGTTTATTTCAAATGCTACGTTAATATCGTTTCTCTTATATGAGACTCAAAAGGAACAGCCACGTTATAGTTTGATGTTACACTGGAGTCCAAAATAATGCACAAACTTAACTTTGCTCAGTTTAACAATTCGTTAGTGATATGGTGGCATCATACAGATTTCGTTAATTTCTTCCTTAAAAATCCATATTTTATGGAATAGGCAAGAAAGAGATACATAAATTCTTTTAATAAAACACTAAAATGTTCATTTAATATAATTATATTACTCTTAAAATATATTAAAGTAATATAAAGAGCAAGATATGATACTAATATGGAATAGGAAACAAAGAAACAAAGGCATGCAATATAGAAATAAATAAATAAAATAAGGCGTATAAACGAAAGAGAAAAAAGATGAAAAGCATGAATCGCTGAAAGCGTTACAGGAAACAGTCTAGCTAGGAATCTAAGGTGCACTATATAAAGCTCAAAATTCTTTCAAATGTTAACATTTCAGAGAACAGTTCACCACTCAAAGGAGTTTGAAGCAAAGTTCACAAATAGCTGAGGAGCCCAGGAAATACGCTTTGCGGCAAATTGGCTAGATTTTGCTCTTGAATCGGAATATTTTGTTATAAGAAGATATGAAGCCTTAGAAGGTAGTCTGCTAGAAGAGGTTTCTATTATTGGGGATAAATCAGAAAATACTATTTTTTCTCTCTGTGATGAATGTTTTATGCAACCTTTTTAAACAATTCGAGTGCGAGGTTCGTCTCTCGACTGAGCAATAATCTAAACTCATGATTATCAGCCCCACAAACATCACAGATCTTCATTTATAAATAAGGTCATAAACTCAGCTGATCAGTTCATTGTACCTCTTTACATTTTTTCTAACAGGATTGCCTTTTTTTGATTAGTAGAAAGATAAATCACATTGTAGTTTTCATCTCTTTCCATAATATAGCATGGTTAATTTGTTTTTAAATTTACATAGATCAAATATTGAAAGCTTTTCTGTTTATTCCAAATATTTATATGGAATAATATAGTTTATTGTGATTAATAAGCATTTCGAGTCACATCTTAGGAGAGTCATTCCTTTTCTTAGAACAAGAAAAATATTTGTTTCCGGGAATAATTCTTGGACTCAAAATTTCTGTATAAAATGATTTAAGTTATTCTTTGTATAACCCAGTCCCGGACGCATCAAGATACAAAACAGTTTAATTTAGATGACTTTAAGGGAAAAATTCAAATGGAAAAGAGGAAGATTAATAAAACTGTAAAAATCACTTGATTTTTCTTTTTTTATAATTGTAACAGCTTATCTTCTCCACTTTACTCATTAATCATACAACATACACTAAACAACATGTGACTGAATAATTGAATATTTTTTTAAGTTGTAAAAATTAATAATTTTAAGAGAGAACTCTTCTTTTACTATGCTTTTAAAATGCAGGTATCTATTTTTGTTTTATTTTGAAGGTGAGAAAACAAATTATTGTGATAGGGAATTTTCCTTCCTTTCTCTAAATATGATCATCAGCTAAAAGTTATATGATCTTTTAAAATATCAAAAATATATAAACTTTTTTAAAATGTAAATATTCAGCATCAATTTATTGGATATCAATAGAAATTACATCTCTCGTTCTTCATTCTTCATTTTGTAACTTGAACGCATTTATAAAAGGTTTAGAGCCATATTTTTATTTAAATGGTTTGATTAATGGTTTTAATATCTGCCAAGGATGGAATTGATCGTGATTATAAGCACAATCCATTCACCAGAAACCATTCACAAGGAAAGAAGAAAGCGATATCACAGAAATCGCATCGGTTTTATAGAAAATGAAAGCTATTTAAGAGAACAAATGAATGATGAATATGTATGACAAATTACTATAAGTATATTCTCTGAAGAATCTACTTTCATCATTTATTTATCCCAGTTTCAACATGAGTATATATATATATATATATATATATATATATATATATATAACAAATACGAAACAAACATAGCAGAAATGTAAAAGCAACATATACAAAATAAATATTCATAAAACAAAATGTCAAGAAAAAATTGTCAAGAAAAAAACCTGCGGAAAGAAAAAGCCGAAAGTGTAATATATATATAAAAGGGGAACATAAAATAATATAGAAAAATATATAACACAAACGCAAAACATTATGATTTCACTAATTTTTTAACGGTTCGTATAGATTTTACTTTCCCTGATGAGCATCTATACGCTTTTACCGTTTTACTACAGTCTCTCCATTTTATTTTAACATTTTTTGACTTTCATGATATTGATATATATATATATATATATGACACTATTATTATTTTCTTTTTCATTTTCTTACCGTTGTTTATATTATCGTGCTTATATTTGCAGTTTTTCGTCTTCTAGTTTATGCAGTAAAACCATTGTATTGATAAACTTTTTTTATCCTATTATTTCTTATTTTTCCGTAACTAAACAGAAAACGATTTCTACTTTAATAATATCCAATATTATTCAAAATTTCCAATTATGTTACGTTATAATGTTTTCAAGATCATATTACCTGTTTCTAAGTTTCTATATGAAAGGATACCACCCTTGGAACTCCACGTGTGGGTTGTTCGTCCGTTTAAATTTCGGAATCTTACCTCATAGACTTTTAGTTTTATCTACAATTACTCAAAATATAAAAAATGAAAGAACTACTTCAAATCTAAAGATAATGTGTGGACAACAGATGAGCAACCTGTGCCTCCATGATACATGAACATACAAAGATACGAAAATTGCGAATTCCACTCAACGATAAATGCATTTTCATTTTCGCATTTGCCTTCATACTATATGATTTTTGAGGGTTGGTAAAATATCAAATTTCAGGAATAATTTCGATAAATTTAATGTGTTTTATTAATGATAATTAAGTAAGTTTCGTCACGAAACTACTTTACGAAGAACTCTGTGAGTGATTTTCCTTCTTGTTGTTCTTGTTCCATGTTATAAGCATTAATATAATAACAGAACAAAAGACAGAACAAAATTTCCTACCAAACTTTTTTCGTAGTAAGGCATATCCAAGCTCTTTCTCTTTTAACACAAAGTGGAAACAAATGGCATCTATATAAGAAGATAGAGTTCCTAAACACTCGTGAGTTATGGTAATTTTGGGTGGTAATTTTGAATCAATAATCCCTCAAAGAAACAATAAATGTGTTCAAAATTTAGCAACACTCTCACTTTGTTTAAAAAAATGTCACTTCTTCAAGACACTGTCCCTTTTGTACCCATTCACTAACTCAGTCTCTGAGACAACCGTGATTTAAAAAAGCTGTTAAGAAGATTACTTAGAAAGCTAATCTAAATAAGGCATCAGGAAGTTTTCAATTAAGAGCTTAAACTTAACAAAAATTCTGTCTTTTTTCTTTTCTGAACTAAGAGCATCTAAAAGCAAACTAAGGTAAAAGATGCTTGAGGATTAGTAATGCCATCAAAGTAGGGATAGTAAGTTAACCTATGACTTTTAATGACTTAATACGGTGGGAAGGCATTTCATTGGGTAAGAGATTAATCACCTCAACTTATTATAAGGCAAGAAAGAATATTCCGTTCTTGAATAAAAGGATTAAATATTCCATTAAAAGAAAAGTGATAAATGATGTGGGAGGCATAAGAATATATCTTTATTACTTTGACTTTGATGGTGTTTTTGTGGTGCCAAAGTGAAGTATATTTCAAACAATTAAAAAACATTAAAGCAATATCTTCTATATGACTAATTGCTACAAAACAAATAAGATTATTAATGCAGACAGTGAGAATAATTATTTTTAAACAGATTTATACTTTGGCTTAAAGATAATATTTCACTCAGATCAGAAAATTAATTGAACGTTCTCGAAAGTTCGAAAATAAAAGATTGTACAAATAAAATAAATAATAAATAATAAACCAAAAAAAACCCGCCAGCTATATGACTATTCATATGAAAAGAAAATCAGAACCGAAGACTTTTTGACAACAAATTTGATTTATCAGATTATTTTCACGACTTTTGATTGTGAGTGGACCCTTGTGGACAAATTCTCAGCGAGCTGAACTAAGTAGCTCAATTGCCGGACATTCACCCTTCAAATAAAAGAAAGGTTTTTCAACATCTAAAGAAAAGAAGACTATTACGAACTAATAGTGTAAAAGTGAAAATGCCTCTGTTGTACATAAGTGTATATATTTCCGTCTTTTTGTTTATTTTGTTTTTCTTTTCCTTAAATAAAATTCCCTTGTCTTGCTCATCAAACAGTTCAGTGACCGGTCTGGTCACGGGTACGGGGGTAAGGGACGGCGTTCTGTTCTGTGGACAAATTCTGAGCCATGGACAGGAGATAAAATGACATCTGAAGGACATTCTTCGTTTTCTTGTCTTATTTTTAGCAAAATCTACTTCATTTCTAATGTTATTGTATTGCTCTCCTATACGTATTTATTTATTTTTCTTTCAAGTTTCTAGCGCCATTTGAAATAAATGCAGCGTGCAGAAATGCATTGTGTATTTTACCAAGTGATGAGGAAAATAGGTTTCAGTAGACTTAGTAAAGAATGAAGAGCTGTTAAGAAGCACTATATTTTGTTCAATTATACTTCGAAATATGCCAAAATAGAAGATTGTCCTGAATTAAAGGCAGGCTAATAACAGCAGGCAAGCGGTAGTGGACAAAAATAAAACTCGTATGTTAAATTTTTCGAAAATAAGTTGCTCATGCATGTTGAACAAAAATAAGCACTTTCTTCAAATTTATGTTCACAATGATCCATTATCAATGTTTTAATCAGATGTTCCTTACTTCGAGTCTTGAGTCTGTGGAAAATCCAGAGAGTGTAAGCAATAAAGCGCATTTTAATTGTATCGGATCCCACGTGTCTCTTTTTTTTCGGTGTGGTATGGAGTTTGTTAAGAAAGATACCAGCTGAGGCATCTTTCTCATAATATGACTAAATTGCAGAGTCTGTCTCTTGTAGCCCATATGTAACTTCAATATAAGTCACTGGTAAAATATGAATGAATAATAATATTATTCTCAATGAAACTTTTAAAGAAAACTTTGAAACATTGTTCAGAAAAATTTGAAAAATATATACACGGTACAAATATAGAAAAGAGAAAAACTGCCGTGCATTTTAACTAATGAATAATAATAATTTTTTTAACAGAAGTGTCTTAAGTAAGGCTATATTATGTAAAAGTTATGATTGCAATATCTCATTCCATATTTATCTCTCTTCATAATGTATATTTTTCTGAAATATAGAATGTTGAAACATTTTCAATAGAATGGTATACTCTAGAAATAGTTTGGCAGTTTCCAAAGAAAATAATATTTAGCATAAAACATATCGAACTTCAATACACATTTTCACTATTATAACCAAGCATCCTGTAAAAAACACCCGTTCAGTTTATAGTAACCTTTTTTCAATGATTGAAACATTCCCTTTAGTTATACCGTTTACTTCAGATAAAATGGCAGCCGGGTTTAATTTATTCTGAATTCGCTTCATTTTTGTAACTAGACTGAAACATAAGTTAGGAAAAAATAGCTTTTCCTTCTCTTATGTAAAATAAAATATGTTTCTCTAAAAATTTTCTATTCCTTAACTACCACAGAAAAACTGCAGGTTCTTGCATTATAGTTTAATAAATTCTAAATTCTACGAATAAAATATATTTCTTTCTCTCTATTTATTCGCATGAAAAATTCATACATGTTTTCCAAAAGTGACACCTGTTCCGTTTCCAAACCTCAAACCTCAGGAAAATTTAAATTAAGATTTTCTCCGAGATGAAAATAGCTAAATGAAAAGCCAGTTATACCAACTGTTGAGTTCATTCTAGTGCTGGCTTGAGATATATTTTTATTTCTTTTCTACTCAAACTTGCAACTGGGTGATTCCATGTCAAATCAACCAAAAAAATAGGATTTGACACCCATGGTCACAGATTTTGATAAAACTTATAAAACTTGGCATGCTTGTTCCTTTTATGGGTTTAAGGAACCATACAAAATATTTTGCTGAATTCCAAATAGTTTAGGATTTACAGCCTGTTGAATTTTTTCTCAATTTCACGTTTTTCATCGATTAGGCCTAGCAAACGAAATTGGTTCTTTCATAGAAAATAAACTATCTTCCTTATTTATCAGCGAAGTTGATGAAAATATTTATGAGCATACTTTAATATATAAGAAATACAGAAAAATATAAATGAAACTAACAAATATTTATACATGACCAGGAAAAATCCTGAAATATTATTTTGCAAATTTTGGAAATGAAATATGGAGTTTCACGCTTAAAGGACTATCATCAAAAGGGAAAAGGATAATCAAAAAACGTTTTTTCATTTATTATTCTAAAGGATATACCATACCACATGAAAAAATAAAATTAATGGTTTTTAAGTTCTTCATTATTTTTACTGACTTCAAAATTAGAATCACTTGACTCATTCATCACAAATGAAAAAGAGCCATCAAATTAAACAAAAAAAAAAGAAAAAATTCGGTGGTGCATAATTAAAGTAATACAGTAGATTCATTAATTCTAAGACCTGTTCAATGCATAAATGTTGTAATTTAATTTAATTTAACCTTAAAAACTATTTCTAAAGTCTAATCAACTCACGACTAAACTGCTATTTCATAGAATCTTATTATAGGCAATCAAAGCATTCAAGTTGTAAGAAGATCAAGTTTAACAATTAAGTGTGTGCAATTTTGCATAGCACATAATACTACTACTTATAGCACATAATACTACTACTTATAGCACATAATACTACTGCTTAGCACATAATACACTACTTATTTTGAAAATAATCTATTGCTAATAAAATTTTGTATGTTTTGGGAAAATGGAGAATTGCAGTGTGGGAAAAATTAATGAAGTGGTTAATCATTTATTGAATCTAGTCGACTCCATACAAACTATTCAAAACTGCCTGAAACTGATTCTTTTAAAATTGAGAACAGAATCAAGTTATGAATTAAAAATCATCAGATACGATACAAAGAAATAAAATCAGTTTTTCTTTGGTTGCATCCTTGCATTGAAGCATGAAAGGATGAATAGTGCATGAGTCTGAGGTCCAATAGTAACCTTTAGCCTCATCTTGTATTGTGAAAACATATTTTCACACAAATCCATTGTATGAATGTGGAATTAACTTGTTCATCTTTTCTACTAATTTATAAATGAGCTCACCAATTGAGCTTGAGCACTGCATCATTTCAGTTTCAATCACTGAAAACCTGTACTCAACAACGTCTTTATCATGAAAGTGTCGTCTTAACTTTGACTGCAAAAAATTGGACAAGGTTATCTTTCGATGGGCACTTGTCACAATACCTCAGCATACATTCTCTTCTTATTCCTTCACAAGCAGTTTATGAAATAAACTTTTTGCAATCCTCTTCAGTATCTGCTTTGTAAATCAATAAAATAACATTTTGATGTATTGTGCATACACACACCAAGTATGTGCAACTGGCACCAGCCAAGACACACCGCTTAGGTCTCAAAGAACAAAATTTTGAAAGACCTATTTTGAAGTTAAATTGGGTTTTCCAATTTAAAAATTGAGTATAGCTCACTAAGATTACATAAAATCAAATGTTTTCTCTCATATAATTTTTTTTCTGTGCCACCATATCCTTCATCCCTGACAAAATTCTAGACTTTCATCAATCTGATAAAACTGCTTTACCAATTCAATAGTTTCAGAACTCAACTGTTTCCCATGGCTAGGAGTTGGTTCTGAGTTTTAAAAAAACCCTCCCCTGTCTTTGATCAGCTTCTGAGCCTTACAAACAGAATAATCAGATTTGTTGAAAGTCTCTTATTTTTCTTTTAGATTACTTTAGTGAAGCCGTAATTGTCAGCATTTGAATCTATTTTCTTTTCCTAAATCTTTTTTAATTATATATATGAGCTTATCCAGATCTTCGGAATTTTTTTATTCGCTCTTTTCTCACAAGTCAGTTTTTTTCCTCTATCAAAGGAACTTCAAGAATAGTTTGAATTTTTTCTTTTTACATTTTCTTGTACTCTTTTTAGATTTTCTTTACCGTAAGATGATCTTATATGTTCACCAAGTGCATGTAATTTCATTGGAAAACATCCAATTTCATGGAATGAATAATTATAGTTCATCATTCACATTTTTTTTGTAACACTTAATCAGTAATAAATCCCACATCATGAACTTCACCATCTTGGGTATTTAAGTTATTTTCAACAGTACTCTCATCAATTTATTCGATTTTAAATATCTTGTTCCTGCAAGATGCACAAAGCTTTTATCCGGGTTTTACTTTGAAGCCCTTGGATAGAATTATTATATTATTAATTATTTGATTTACAGTTACAATATGAAGTGTTTTTTTTAAATTGAAGTTTCACTTTTTTAAAAAAAGGGTCACAAGTATCTTTATAAAAATTCATGCATTCTTAAAAACACACTTTGATGATGAAGACAAATAGTTTTTAACTCATAACTTGATTCTGTTCTCAATTTTAAAAGAAACAAATCAGTTTTAGGCAGTTTTAAATAGTTTGTATGGTACATATTTCATTTTATTTTTTATATTTTTTTTAATATTTTATTTCATTCAACTCTATATTTCATTTCCAAAATTTTCAAAATCATATTTCAGGATTTTTCCTGCCCATGTATAAATACTTGTTGGTTTCATTAATCTTTTCTGGATTCCTTATATATTAAAGTATTCTCATAAATATTTTCATTAACATTTGTTGGTAAATAAGGAATATATTTTATTTTCTATGACAGAACCAATTGTGTTTGCTAGGCCTAATCGATGAAAAACATGAAATTTTGAAAAAGTTAACAGGCTGTAAATCGTAAACTATTTTATATTCAGCAAAAATATTTTGTATGGATATTTAAATCCATAAAAGGAACAAACATGCCAAGTTAAATCAAAATCAGTGACCATGAGTGTCATTGTGTGATTGAATTGACATGGAATGTTCCGACTTTATTCAAAATGAAAGCTGCAAAGTATTTTTATTATGAGTTGATCAAAGGGATTGAAATATTTGCGTTGATTTCCTATAACAATTATTCTCCAGTCTATGATTTATAAAATTTTTTATATCACCTCAGTTCACTTTTCTGACCCGCAGAACTCATCCTTAGCATTACCTAAAAATATGTAATATCCTCTTCATTGAATATTGTTTAACTGTAATCGAGCTGACTCCAAAGAGATTTTTTTTGTTTGATTTGTCTCAAAGTTTACGAAATATATTATTTATTTCCTATATTATTAGGATCATTTCCTATATTATTACCCTATTAGCACAAGATGCTCAGCTCTATATTCATACAATATCTTTACGATATTGTGGGCATTCATAATATCGTAGTAACATCGTAGAGATATCGTAAAATATCTTGTGCTAATAGGGTAGAATCGATGATATCATTTCAATAGATAATCCTTCGCAAGTCTCCTCAAAAAGGCGTGTATTTTGAGGTCTAATAGTGATGAGTACACATTTAACACACGCATCCTACTTTTAATATGCATCATTTTTTGTAACTTTGTTTCTCAAAATATATACTTAAAAATATGGTCAGTTATCAACACTTTTTCTACAAAACGTGTAAAACACATTAATCTGCTAAATTACAGTATTTTAAAAAAGTTTTAATATATTTGCGTAATTTCTCCCAAATTAGTTCATTTTTATTTCAAATTTCTTATTATATAACCATTTTTTGGTTCGACGATATTGTTACAAATTGCTCCTCAGAAGCTACTGAAGTTGAAATCCAGTTCCAAAATTGCTCAAAACCCCCTGAGATTTTAATATTTATCAGTACGAAACCTATTTCGCTCCTATAGCGCTATAGTTCAATGATTTTATTTGGGGGAGGCATTTTGTCGAAAGATTTGTCTCTTAAATATTTCAAGAAAGGGCATTTTCTGATTTTTCTCGATATTTCTCAAATAAAATCAGCTCGAAGTGAAATTAATACCCAGAGAAAGCAACATTACAACTATTCTTGAAGAGCAATTCAGGAATTTTTTCGGATAATATCGGTATCTGGCGTTTGTGTGTGTTTTTACAAACTCCAATTGTTATAGGTTTTAAAGGCAGTCCAGCAAAACTAATCACAGGAAGTAAAATTAAATGTTTTTATGTGGAAATCTTTATTCCTTGGAGATTTCCAAGCGTGCGGATCCGTAAATTGTTACTGCATGAAGCAAAACATTTTACTTTATACATCATTGCCAATCCTTCTTTAAATCAGTGTCGGCACGGAAAATGTGAAAGGAATGAGTTAAATTTATCAGTATATTTTCATTCCTCTTCTTGTAAATTTTTATTGGGAATTTCGACCATGTATACAATCACTCTACAGTCAATACTAACAAAATTTCACTTCAAAGTCTGTTTATATTTTTGAATTTTAAAAAACACACCTTACTGAAATTCTTCAAATATAGATTATTGTACTGATGAGCAAGGTGAAATCTCTTGCAATCTCCAGTGAATTCACTATAACGTCTTGTATTATTTGATGTTACACACATATTTATTCTACAAAGGTTCTTATTTTAAATCTGCTTTCAACAATGATTTTAAAACCCACGGGAACTGTGTTTGAATAAAATTAATTCTTGTCAATTCTTGTAACATCACTGAAGTATTAATTATTTCTATAAAACTTTATTTAATAATCACTCATTACTTTTGAAAAAAATATATTGTTTTGCATCTGTTTGTAGTGCAGTTTTTTCTTTGATTATTGCTTATTGTATTTAATAGGCTTATGCGATTTTAATTATTTTTAATAATTTTCTATTTATTAATTTTCCTATATTATCTTTAAGTACTTTTATTATTATTATTTTGTGTTTTTAGTATGGTTTGTATTTTTCACTCTAGTGTTTAATACTTATGTTCTATTTTGCATAAGTTCTCATGCTTATTATTATCATTGTATATTTACAGATATCTTACACTTTCTTCCAGTTGTATGCTGAATTATTATTTGTTTCTGAATTATAATATTATGTGTGTAAACTGGTCCATTTTATAGGCCTGTTTGTATTTATGAGATGTGGCTAGAATCCTAGCATTGGCCATATTAAAATTTACCCTTTATGTCATTTTCTGTTCCAATTTCCAATCATTTGAAGCATTCATGGCCATATCCTTGTACAATTTTCCCAAAGCTTGCGTCAAAAGATGATTGGAACCCCAAATAATTGTAAATCGTCGTAATCCGCGTATTCATTTATCAAATGTCCAGCTTTGGTCTTGCTTTTCATTTTCCTTTTATGTAACTCATTTATTTATTCTACTATTTAAAAGTTTATATTGGATATTTTTAAAATTTTTTTCATGTGTATTCGAGTTGTTGCAATATATGCTGCAATAGATGTAGTGCTTTTTAACTGATATTTCTGGCTTAAATCGCAAATAAGTCTTGGCTTAATAAGTCTAGCTTAACTTGTGCGCCAAGACTAATCAACAAAGACAACTAACTCAAACTTTTTTTTCTTTTATCTAATATGTTAAATCATATTCTTTTTTTAAAATCTAAATATAACCTTTATTTTATTCTTACTATTGCATTGCTTTTATTTCAAACTTTTGCTTTTTAACTAAAAAAATTTTAAATAAGTTTTCCAGACGCTTCAATAAGACCGTTTAAGGTAAATTAACTGAAGAAGTGAATTTAATATCACAAAATTTATATTCAAATACATTTATTATTATCGCAACTACTTTGAAAGTTTATGTATTTTATCATAATTCCCCGGAGCATGTCAAGAAAAACTTTTCTAAAAGATTTCCCTAGTTTAATTCAAATTTAAAACAGTTGTAGGAAGGCAAAAATATTATTTTCATTCACCAAGAATGTAAATCGTGTTATAAGTGCAGAATTTAATAGCGAGTTATTATACCTTAAGCTTCCTTCTTCATCAAGAAAAGAGTTTCTTTTCACTTTATGGCTTCATTTGCAGTTTGGAGCTCTTGAATAGCATATTCTTTTGGACTGAAAAAATGTGTTTAGAAAATCGAATTTACCTTCTTATTGTTGGGTATTTATCGCATGCAGTTATTTGCATAGATCTGACGCAAAAAATTGCGAAATAGCCTTTTAAATATTAGTTTTGTTTGAATATTGAAGGAGTTTTAATTTCTGACACTTCAGGGAAATGTGGAAGATTTATTGTAAAATATTTTTTCCGTAGAAATATATACAAACACTAATCAACTAAACGTCCAAGATTTCTGAAAGAAACTTGAGATTAACAACGAAGTTCTGATGACAAATTATTCAAGATAGTAAGGATAGTAAAATACATATTAATAATAATAATATAAATAAATATTACGTCTTGACAAATCTACGACTCTGGCTTTGTCTTTGGTATGCAATTGCAATCTCTTACAAACAATTCCAGAACTCATAAATCACACTTTGTGATATATATTTATCGGAATATTATACCATAAAAACTGACTAAGTTAAGTTATTCCAAATTCTTATCTCCTAACCTTCTTTTCTTAAACAGATCTTTTATTTTCTTTTTCACCCTTTTTATTCTAAGTGTATTAGCGTAGCAGCTGTGACACACTCCAAGTTTACATTCAACCTTTCAATCGCTTTTATTCACCCCAAACATTCAACTCTCGTCCCAAATTTATATCGGTCCATTGAAAAAAATATTTAAAGTGCTTTCTTCGATCGACCAGCTGATGCTGCTTCTCATGGCACTCAATGAACTCTCAAGATCGTTTTGTTTGAGAATCACTTTCCTATTTTTCTCTGACAAATTGTGCAAATAACACCAACTGACAAACTTACCACATTTAAACAGAAGGAAGGCGTTATATATATAAAAGTAAAAGAGATGCTTTGAAATAGTTTACGTTTATCAAGTGTAAATGTTTCGAAAGAAAATAAATAATTTTATCAATTCCCAGTTGTTGGATCACTCTCAAGATTATTCTTAAGGCTGCTAAATAAAAGGTTATAGATTAAATAACGCCTAGTTCAATTTAGATATGAATTCAAATTGAATTTTATTTAAAAATATTTTAATGGCTTACGGATATTTGCAATCCAGTTTAATTGGAAATTCACGTTGAGGTTACACGATAAGTTGCTCTTACATTATAATTTGCTAAGGCAATATCAACTGTACCTTTACCTAAATGATTCTAGTTTCTATTATACAGTTTGTTATTGATGATGTATACGCGTTATCCACTCAAGGTAAACTCAAGTCATCTTTTTCTTATCCTCTTCTCTTCCTCTATCTCAAAACATTGAAACAAGCACACTGCAATTTTCAGTTGTAAAGGGATCAATTTAAGTGACATAACGGTTTCAGACAAAAGTATTTGCGCATGTCATTTAACATCTCACTGCGTGTTTTCTTACACTATGCTATGATGTCATGATTCTTTTCTTTCTGTGAAGTGTGCAATGGATGTAAAAATTAAATGGCCCAGAATATTTAGCATTTTCCAGTTAGTATCAGCTGAATCCATTGTATTTTCTGTTGTCATTTTAGTTCTTCTATTAGTACCGTACACCGTACTAGCAGCCTCTGATATCCAGTTTGTTCGTCGGAAATACTGGTAGAGTTTCATTTCAATTACATTCTTCAATTCGTTTCTTGTTCTTCATGGTTCTCTCATCTATATATATAAAAGAGAAAAGGACTCACTGATTCATCGACGAATCTCCCAAACCACTGGGACTAGAAACTGTTTTTTGGGTAGTAGGTACTCATTAAGAAATGATTTTTCAAAATTTTAATTAGAATTTTAATTAATTACAAATTACCTTAAATTTATACGTTTTCCCCAATACCTTCGGAGCATATTATCGCACAAAAACTATTTTAACATCGTCGTAAAGTTCAAAAAATTAGCTTTTCAATGACACCGATCTTATTTTCATGCAACATTTTGTTCAATTTTAATTAATTTTTCAAAATGTCTTAAACATGATTTGTAACAATGTTTTTATTGTTGTAAATAAGATTCAAACCAATCTCATTATTTCAGCAAATCTTTTATTCACGCTCTTTTTCAATTGTTATGGTTGTGATAGTTCAAATTGTTTTCTTGGGAAATTAACTCCAAAGCAGAATTTTCACTTTAATATTCATTGTATTGCTGCAATATTTTAAGGCTTTAAAGTAATATTTTTTGTAACAATATTTTTTGTATTTATATTAAAAGTGGCAACAGATATTTGATTTCAGGTTTTTTTCTTTTGTGTGTGTGTGAGGTAGAGTGAAATGTTTTTCATTCTTTCTTCAAGAATTTAATCTCATACTTTCCTGCCATTTTAAAATTATGAGACACGAAAACGCTTTTAAATTTTTGTATATTGCATGAAAGGCAAGTTTTTATTCAAATTTTGGTTAGGCTTAAGAGCAGAGTACTGATGAAAATCTTGAATTTTCTCAAGTGATAACTTGTCAAATTAGGTATTAGATTTGGCGCAGTTCAGAACTAATGGTAGGAAGCCAGCTTAACGGTAGAAGAATGAGTCGTGAATTCCTTGACGAAATAATATCACTGTGTAGGTGTTTTTCTGATCAGTCACACAAAAAGAAGAGAATTGTACTCCGGAGAATGGCAATAAAAACCAATATAGAAAGAGCTTCTGTTGTCGCCATAGCGAAAAATTGTTTAGACTTGAAAATATGAGCAACGCCGGATATACCAGCTAGTCAGATATAGTTAAACGCCAAATTGTAATAGGCATTCAATCCAAACTGTTTTAGATAGCATATACCTTCTCTGTGCTATATGCTCATACAACTTCTGTGATCTCAACTAAAATTTTAGTATTAACCTAAAAGAAGAAAGGATGAAAATTCAATAAATCCAGAAGAGCTTATATGAAATGAAACTTACTCAAAATATAATAATAAGTATAACTATTCAATACCAGAGTTGTATGTGTGATGCATAAAGTAAGCAATTTAATACAATTTTTTACATATACAACAAAAACGTTATTCCGTTGCATAAAGAAAAAACACATTGAGCTGAAAAAACGAAGAAGTGACTAAGTTCACAAAAATTCTTTGACGGACTACTAGAATCAATTAGAACTGGAAATTAATTATTACGTGACAGAAACCTGTCTTCTAAAAATCAGTTAATCAATAGTAGGAGATAGAAATCTGTAAAATATTTTTTACTATTTATCATAACGAATAAAATTTAAATACGGTTTAACTGACCAGATCTCGAAACTATAGTTTTGGACTTAGTAACTTTTGCCTGAACGACGACTATATTATGGTGCAGTTATATGTCCTTGACTTTTAAATTAATTTTTCCTGAGTGAAGCATTTTGAGTTTATAGATTCGTTGCCAGAATTGGAATTTTCTGGAGAATGTGATTTCAGAAAGGAAAAAGCTTAAGACGTAGGATGAGTAGTAAAATGAAGAAATGAAAGATATAATCTCAGAAATCAGTCCAAGAATTTGATAAAAGACAAAATTCCGTATACTGAAGATATATCCAGTCGAAGAAGCTTTTTGATATTTAGACAAAAAAATATTGGTATAGCAAAATGATAGGTGAACAAGAAAACAATTTAAACACTCTTCAGTTGAAGCTTAAAAAGCTTATTTATAAAAACAAATATTTAAGCACCAAATAGATATTATTAAAATCTTAAAGTTTTCGACTAAGCGCTTCAATGTTTCAACAAATCTACTAGGACATACAGGGTGGTCATAAATAATTGGACCCATTTCAAGAATTAATATAAAAACTCCTACAATGTAGCACTTCGTTTTTCTTAAATGAGAGAGTAACTAAGAAAGTTTTTTTCTCAAAGAATAGTAAAGTAGAGAATAGCTGAGTAGTAGAGTAGAGAGTAGCTCAAAAGACACTTGCGTTGGGAATCTCCCACTGCAGATTTAGAGCGCCGTAACGACGCATTACCTATCTGAAAAAAACCTTTTAAGCTACTCTCTCAATTAAATTTTTTTTTTTTAATTTTTGAAATGGGTTTAATAATTTATGATTTTATGGAATTAATTATTATTATTCCTATTGACTCACAGCATTTTATTACCAACATGGTATGCTGAACAATGCTGGTTAGAAGATCCCATTACTTTGAATGAATTTTAAGGTTATATCACTATTAAAATCTTTGTGTATAATATGGAAAATTTCATTCCTGAAAATTAAGCATTTACAAAAAAATTAAGAAAAGACATAATCGATTTTAAATGAACTTAATATAATTGATCAGAAAGTCTACTGCACCTGAAAAAAGGGTATGTATTTATGAAAACTGAAGTTTTACAAAAACATGAAATTCCTTTCAAATTCTATTTTATTAATAACAACTTCAGATCCCATTAATAGATATTTAATACATTACTAATAAAATAGGCATATTCAATTTAATTCTTATTTTAGATTAACCGTAAATCAAAACTGCACCAAATGCATTAAGGAGATCGGCAAAAGAGTAATGCATCGTATTTTAATTATTCCATATCTGGTCGAATAATAACATTTAATTGTATTTGTGAAACGTACATTTCGGCGTAAAATGTTTTCAGTCTACTGGGAAAATGATTTCCCTAACACCTGTTGAAGTTCCACGTCTCGCTGTAACAGGCAATTGATTAAACGGCGACAGATAAGAGTTTCATCCCAGAAGGACAAGGAGGAGCGAAAAATCTTGCTGCCAAAACGTCGATTTATCTTAATGGTAAGGCAGTAATCGAAATCAGCTTTAAGAGTTGAGATAAAGATCGTTTTTCAAGTTGAAAACCAGATTTTGTACTAGAATTAAGCAGCGAAACATTTGTCATACGATAGAATTCCGATAAGTAGATTCTATATGAATAAGGAGAGTGTCAAGTCATGATTCGTATAGCCAGAAATTTGGATTCTATGCCATAAAATAAATTCATGTACTCTAATTATCCTTAAACTAGGAATTACGACTGCTAATGGTATAGCAGAGATTAATTTTAGTGTGATGAAACGACAACAGAGTATGCATCTGCCAGATTATTTGATATTAAAAGTTAATGAAATTATCCTGTTTCAAAATATTGCACTAAAAATTTCAAATATAACGCAGTATTATATCGCATTTATCTCTTTTCATTATTTATAGTTTATTTTGTTTCATACCCGTGCACACAACTGAAGCCAGTAGGTTATTTTGGCACATAGAGACAGTCAAGAATTTTTCAAGCCGAAAATTATAGTAAGTAGAATATTTTAATCCAACACTACATGACTTTTAAATTTTTCAATTACAAGAGTTTAAATCTATATTAATAAGTATATTTAGCACAACAAATAATTATAAATTTATTTTGAGCATCAATTTTTAATAAAAATCATAAATTAAAAAAATACAAGGGTTTAATTAATACTTTTATTGAAAAATCTAAACATATCAACTAGTAATCAAGTAATATTTTTGTTGAGTTGATGAGGTCAAAATGTAGTTAATATTAATTAATTAATTTAATTCAAATATTTTGAAAGTTAACTTACCTTATCTACTCACCTACGTGGTAGACCATCGATTGGTCACCATAGGAACTTCATCTTATTTATTTCCGTGATCCTGCAATCATAGACAAGAATTTTTCCTCATAAGGAACTTTCCAAGAATTTAGAAAAGCTCATAAATAACCAAAGATTCTAAACCCAATATTCTTAGTTCCAATTAGGAAAAATTTAATTAAAATGAATACAAGAACTCGTTACTCTTGGAACATGGTTTTCTATGAAACTATAAATTCATTTTGCAACTAGATATGGTATAAAATAAGAGCAGTTTCTTAGAAAAATGAAGGTTTCGAATAATCATTAAATCTCTGAATTTGGTGCTGGGATAATAAACCTGATAGACCTATAGAGATGCTCCAGTCTATTACGGAATAGCATTGCATTGTGATATCTCTTCGTTAGAATATTCTTCTTTCTTCATATACTAGAAATAGAACAATACCTTAAATTTCGCATTGCAACACTGCACAAGAAAAAGAATATCTCAAAGAATTTGGATAGAACGGTCTGCAATACAAATTCAAAAAAACTATTTCGATAGGTTTTTGCGGAAAATTATTTTTAATTATTTATATATTTTTAAAATTAATTTTATTTTGATTTATTTTTAATTTTAAATATATTCATCTGTGTTCGTAAAAAATAACGATAGACCAAACTTTTTTTCATCTTCTGTCTCAAAAATAAATATTAAAATAGTTAAGCGATTACAAAGTGCTTCCATTCTTAATTTTATAAGTAAACAATTAAATTTTTAAATAGTCAGAAAATTTGCATCAAATGCTGTAAAAAAATAAAAGTAAGCTTCATATGGTACTGTATAATAAACATCGTGGATAATCTTGATCCCTGATTATACCTAAATATCAATTTCCATTCAGTTAATATAGTTTACTGTATTGAAAAATTGCAAAAAAGTATTTTTCAAAATGACAGACAGTGTTATAACAAAGCATAGAGAATTAAATTAGAATAAAGATGTATGTAGAATCAAATGAATATTTACTTAGGATTATTGGAAGAGTAGATTGTGCATGTTTAAAAATGAATTATGATTGATTTCAGGGTCTAAAAACATCCCAATTTCTTTAAATGTCGCATTTAGCTGAGTATACGATCAGAGATAATTCTTGAGTCAGAAGTGTTTGCATATTATCCAGTTAGATATTCTGATACAGAATTCTTGACGGTAAACAATAAATTTAGTTATCTTTCTGTCACACCTCTCTCACCGTATAAATTTCAAGTTCAGCAAAAATAGCAATATATATAGTTACATTGTTTTTTTTTAAATTTTTTCATGACTGACACTCGATATGTAGATATATTTTTTCAGATTGACAGTTATAATTGATAAAATTTAACAAAAATTAAATTAAATATTAATAGAAATTAAAATTAATTTAAACTCTTTTGCATTATACAGAAAGGCGCATATGCAGCTACTTCTAATAAAATACAAAAAACAAATAATAGAAAATAAAAAATTAAGTTAAAAATAAAAAATATATAAAAATAGAAAAAGTAAACAATAATAATAATGATGACAATACACCTTTATGCGCTCTCAACACAGCAGCATTAAGTGATTTCATCATCAAAATTTTCCTAAAGTTAATCAACAAAATCTATAGCATTCAACAACAGAAATTCTCAAATAATTAAAACACATAAAAGAAAAATTAGAAAGTAAGAAATATAATCTAAATGAAAAAGAACCAGAATGGCGATACTTCTTCGGAGACCACACGCCATTGTAGTTCTAAACTGGACAAACTTTCTGTATAAAGGAATGACCATAGTCAAATTTTATTCCTTTATGTGGCCTGAATCTGTCCAACAACTGAATATAGGATAAAAGGAAAAAACTTAACAAATTCCTTTAAAACAAAAACAATAAAGTGACAAAAAGAAAATGTAAATATTCACCCTATTTTCAAAACGAGAATCAAGAAAAAGACGCTCTAGACAATTGAACAAAAAAGCAAACATCTAGAAGCCAACCCCTAGCTCCATCTATGTAGAGAAATTCGAACTATTTACCAGAAGAATAAAAACTCTTCAAACTATTTTTAATTAAGTTATTAACTTTTAGGAAATAATTAGGGTATCCGTTATCTTTTAAAATATTTTCAAAATTATCTAAAGCTTTAACAAAAGTATAGTGGTTATTACAAATATTTTTAATCCTATTAATTTGAGAAAAGGTTGAATTTTTTAAAATTTTAAATTGAAGACATGTTTGAAAATCACAAAGTGTAATAGCCTTGAAATTAAATTCTTTTCTTTTATCGTATATTCCATTAGAGACCTGAATTTAAAATTTTAATTTCCAGATCCAAAAAATTACATTTATTCAATTCATTTTTAGTTTTGTTTAATTTGAGAGCTTCTGGATAGCAGTTATAAATGGAGTTAACATTATCATAATTAAACACTAAAAGGTCATTAATAGAACGAAATCCAAAAATAAGTTCATTTACATTTATTCAATTCATTATTTATTTATTTTTTTCTCAGATTGACGTATTTTGATACACTTCAAGCATAAAATGTATAAGCAAATAGAGTTGAAATTTATTTAAAATTCAGTATGAAAAGTCCACATTAATTTATGGTAAACAATAGTACGTAATGATGTAGAATGATTTTAAATGGATTTTAGAAACGAAGCAATCCATATTTAAAAATAAAAATTATGAAGCAATGAATACAGTGATATTGCGATTGGTAGTAAAAGTTTTAACTTAAATTCTAAGTGGAATCCAAATTTTATTCTTCACATCAGTTCTTAAAAGTATATTAGATTCTACACCACATTTTATATCTATATAAATAAAAGCTTGTTGCATAAATGAAAATAAATTATGAATACTTTAATTAAAACCTTTAATAAATTAGAAACCTTTTGACCGAAATAACTCCAAATGATTTGCTACAGTTCTCAACATTTCAGAAATATATTACTTTCCTGTGTGTTGTTTCCAAAGTAAAACGAAAAATTACTAACGCTTTAAGAAACTCATTCCGTGAGAATGAAGCCTTATAATTACATTTTTAAAAGAAAAGAATTACTGTTTCCTTTCGTGAATTATTCAAATTAGTTTTACGCATTCACCTTAAGAAGTCCTTAAAGAGTACAATGTGATGACTGCCTTTGAATATATTTCAGCGCGTTACAGATTTTCGTAATGGTTTTTTTAAAAAGGAATCGTTAATTGTATTTCTGTAATCTCCCAAAAGAGGGGCTTGAAAAGCGATGTGGATTTGAAAATTTCATGTCAGTGCCTCTAGAAAATTAATATGAGTAGAAATAACGGAGATAGATGTATTTTAAAACATCATGGGGCAATTATGGCGATAGAATATTTGTGCAGTTGTTGTAAAAGATAACCACTTGTGTTTAAAAAAGTGCTTTCGCATAAGTTATATTTCATATATATCAATCATTTATTATTTTTATTTACTCCATTTTCTCTCATATTTGTCACGGTAAAATAAGCATTCTTCATTCAAATTGCTAAAATAAGTATTCTATTAGTTAAACAAAGTTTGTCGAACAAAGAAATTCGCACAAATAAAGGAATTTTGATTTATGGCGGAAGTACTACCGAAACAATTAATTTTCTTAAATTACAAAATGTAAATAAATAAGTGAAATGTATGTCCATGTAAAATTGCTTTCATAACATTTGTGAAGACTTCATACACTTCAGAAAGCGAATTGCGGCACTCTGTTTTCATTCAGTTCTAGGATCGATCTTGTCACTCAGTCAGCATTTTTTTTTCTATAAAGTTTCACGCATAACCAACCAACCGATAAGCAGCCGTCCTGGATCCGAATTCGGTGGTATGCTGTGGTGATAAGTCAGCATTTTATCAAGTTATCTAGTAGGCAGAGTTCGACCATTCTAATGTAAACTTAAACAGTTTACATATTAATTAAGAATGAATTAGAGAGCATTTAATGGCTGTATTTTCAGTGTTTTCCGAGTGTCGGTAGCATTCTTGATCTCGCTTTCTCTATTGTAACGGTTACTGGACACTTTTTTTATAAAATCTCAAAAACAGTAATGGACCAAATTTCTTTTTCCCTCACCCGGGAAAAAATCATGATTTTATGTAATGTGAAATCTAATTTTACTATAAACGAATTTTTTATGCTGAAACGAATTTACATATTAAAATAAAATATAGTAGCATGCGCATTCTATCCTACAGAGAGAAGCGCGTTAACTTGTATTTTACCATCGTCCTATATAGAGGACAGCTCCGATTTTTTGAATTTTCACGGCCAATATCGCATTTTTTATTTATATTTTGCCTCTAAAATATACTTAAAGATTGATAGGTGTTATTTATTATCTTCTTATGTTCAATTCTATTCATTTTAATTTTTTAAAGAATTTTGAATTTGGCCAATTTTTACTATTTTATTTGACATTAATTATATTTTTCTATTAAATGATTGCTTGAAAAAATTCCAAAATTATTTTGAAATTTATCCATGCCAAGTCTTATATATTATTTCTGAGTAAAATCTGCAAACAAAAAGCTATCTTCAAACTGGTTTTACGGACGATTTAAGTGCCGTCCTATAAATAGGTTGATAATAAAATCCCCTACTATGCTCATCCATACAAAGGCGTTTGAAGTTTCGGAAAATTGATTAGAATATCTATGTTTTACCTATTGCAAAATTCAATAACATCTGGTTTTCATGGAAAAAGAGTCTGGAGGTCTGCCTTGAGTAATATATTTGTGCCGTTTCTTTGATCGAGGGTTTTGGTCGCATGCTGACACTATCTTTTAGAGGGAAAAGAGTACTGCTGTTCGAGCTGTGAGCTGATTTCTCATCCATTCCTTCCAGAACAGTACTAAAAATAAGTCGGAAATTTTTAACAACTGAAGAAGTTTTTGACTATTTAATGCCATTGGCAGATGAATCTGATGATGACTCTGAAATGATAATATTGCCGCCTGATGACGCCTGCACCAGCATTGAACATGGTCATACTATTTTGGACGAAAAGCTTCACGAAGAAACAACTGGAACAATTGAAATTCTAAAGGAAAAAAAAATACTGCTAAATATATTTCAACACCTAAAAGAACTTATCGTGCACCGAAATCTTCATAGCTGTTATATTATTTTACAATGAACATCATCAGAAAATAACGAATATGATTTGAGAAAACTCACCGTGGAACCTCTCGAGATGATGGCTGAAAATATGATTATCCAAGACAGTATATTGATTATGGAAGAAAGTAACAAATATGCAAGACAGAAAAATAATCATGATTTTTGTCTAAAAATAGATGAGCTGGAACAATCTTTCAGCATAGTTTTCTATAATGGATACCACATTTTACCTAGAGAAGAAAAAATGTACTGGGAAAACTGCCTCCTGATACTGAAACAACATTTGCTAGTCAAGCAATGCCAAGAAAGCGATACTTTGATATCAAGAGGTATTTACGCTTCAATGACAATACTTCTATTGATTCAGATCGCTATTACAAAGTACGCCCAATTTACAAATTATTGAATGAAGGTTTACAACAGTTTGGTGTGTTTTCAGAGCATTTAAGTATTGATGAAAGAATGGTCCACTTGTTTGGAAGACATGGATGCAAAATGTACATGAAAAAGAAACCCGTAAAACTTTAATGCAAGTTCTGGATATTCTCACCTTTCGATGGATATCCTTTTCATATTATACAATATCAGGGAACACAAAAGGAGGACAATACTGAAAAAAATTCTGACAGGCGTGATAAGACAAACAAAGAAAGAAAAGAAATCATTAGTCCAAACAGTTGTTGAACATTTGTTGTTTGTTGTTGAAACTCCAGCAAAGCACAAAATTTATATGGATAACTTTTTACGTCGTATTTTTTTTTTGTTTCCCTCAAACGCTCCCTTGGCAAGCGTTTCTTTGTAACGGGAACATCTAGAGAGAATAGAATAGAAAATGGCCTTTAAAATAATCGAAAATATTGGGACAGATGGATTGTGGAATATCCGATAGAAAATTTGACACTAAAAGTAAATTGCAGCTATAATCTGAATTTAAAATAGAGTTGTATCACTGATCACCAATTTTGAAGATAGAAGATGCTTTACAAAAGTAAAGAAGAATGAAGGGTGGAATGTGCAAAAAGTAGACATACCATCGTATATTTCTTCGCATAAGTACAAATATGGTGTAGACTTGTTTTACAATCTTCTGGAAACATGTTTTTCATCCGTACAAGGAAAAAAAGTGCCATTGGCAATTATTCATAATTGCATTTAAGACATCACTGATCGCAGCTTGGAAACTTTCAAAAATCTTTGCTGCAAAACAAGCTCTAGAACTCGTCGAACTAAAATTTCGTCAATATATTACGATAGCTTATCTGGGATTCTGCGTACCTCGAAATGCTGCAGGAAGGAGTTTGGGCATTCAACAAAAACCCCCCACCAGATTCCTTGAAATTGCAAAGTAAACAGTTTCTGGTAAAATATCCAAATGGAAAACAACGCCGGTGTCAGCTTAAAAACTATGCAAAAACCCTTAACTATTTGCTAAAAATGTAATGTAGGACTTTGCATTGAAGGTTTTCTGCCATTTAATGTAAACCAAGATGCTTGAATACAAAGCTTGTAGTGGTGGATTGTACCATCGTCCTATATATAAGACAGCTTTTAAAAAGACAACCAATAAAGTTTTTTTTAATTTCATACTTTTGCTTAATGTCTCATTGGAATGTTATATATTTTTTTTGCAAAAATATTATTTTTTTCTTAATGTTGTAAAATATGGGTTAAGACAAAAAAAATCACTAACATTTTCTAGATGTTTTCATATGTCAAATATTTATTACATAAAAGAAATATTTTTAACAATATTCCTTTCATTGCATTTTTATCTCCACATTTACGATACAATCTTCACTAACAGAAAGACACTGATGAATCATAAATTCATTAGATCAATTTGTTTCAAGGAATTAGCTAAATTTTCTGATCCCATCTTTATTTCTTGCGGAGAACAATTTGCAGACTGCTTTAAAAAAGAGCTTTCATTGAAACCACAGTGTTCCAATTTACTACTTGTTTTCAATCGCTTTGAGTCTGATAATTGAATTATGAGCTCGTTTTCTTTTAATTCAAATTCTTCTCTCTTTAAATATGCCCTCTGATTTCATATTATAAAATTCTTTATTACATTCTTAGAAATCTTCAATTTCAGAACTGAAATATAATAATTGCTACTTCAGTTGTCAGCTTCTTTCAATTTGAATCGTTTAATACTAATGTTTTGTTTAGTTGAAAAAGGCTACATATTTGTAGCATAATTTTCTTTCCAGAATTTTGTTAAGGTTTAAAGTTCCTTCTCCTATTTTACACATTTTTCTGTCAAGTAAATGTACGGTTCTTTTTTTATTTACGGTTTAACTTGTCTAATATAATTACGTCTTTTTAAAGTGCTTGTTGTTTTTCATAATTAAGTATTTGAAAAGTAGCTTCATTCACATTATTTGTTGTGAAAAAAGAGAAATGTGAAATGAGTCGGCGAGACATAAAAACATTCATATCCCTTATCAAAGAATCTAGATATTCATATTATATCATATTACTACTGCTATCTTCTGAGAGACGATGTTTTTATGTATCTTAATCTAGGAAATATCATACAAAAATGTTTTCAGGCATCAAGAGACCCAAATACAGATACTTACCTTTCAAACAGTCTACTGTGTAATCCCTACTAGCTCCGTTTTACATATTAAGCGAATATTTCATACACGTAAGACATCGATTTTATAGGTATCATCTCACGCTAATAGTCAAGTGAGGCAAAAATGCTTATTGTTCTGAATTAAACAAAGAAAAATATATTCTTTCACAAAGACTTTCACTAAAATTTAAACTATTTTGGGTGGATTAGTTATTTCTATTAAGCCGCAGTACGTGGCACTAACTAAGATAGAAAATGCAAAATTATTATTAAGTAGCGGGGAAACTTGAACTTTTAATATAAAGACAGAAAACATTAAATATTTATTAAAAATGCAATGTTCTACAACGAACTTTGCATCACTTTAAATTATAAAAACATCAAAATATATTTCAACTGCAGCCAAATTGTGCGGTTCTTCCGACCAATCGGAAAACGGCAAACTGGTTCGCACGCATAATATGCTTTGTTTACGTTTGATTTGACTGCTGCTTGTTGATTCGTATCAAACAAAAACCTAATTTTTATAATTTAAATGAAGGAAATACCCACAAACTGTCGATAATAAAGCCAGAGATCTTCGTTTCTGTCACTGTTTGGAAGTTAAACTTTCACTCAAATTCGAATGTCACTTTTAAACTATTTCCTATCACCTTAAATACAAAATTGTAGTAAGCTTTCTTTACTAAAAAGTGTTCGAATTATATGTGAATAATAATCTACTTAAATGTTATTCAATAAAATTTCGGTATGAACATCTCTAACCTTTTATTACAACAAAAGACATTCAACTATATTTCTGAAACAAAAATTATCAACAGTGTAATTGTATTCATAATTTACACAGTATTTTATCGTATATTTATTTGTGTCTGAATTGAATAAATAGCATTTTTGTTAATGTAAAACAAGCAAAATAATATTTATTCTTGTTAATTACTTTTAAAGAAACATTAAACTGAAATGTGGATATTAAGGATTTCATAGATATTTGATTGATTACAAAACTTCACAAGGTTTTCACTATTCATACAATAGTGATTTTTAAACTGTCAGAAAGCTAATAAGAAGATTTAGCAACTTCAATATTCTTGTTGAATTTCCTGAATGAAGATCAGCTTGTTTAGAATCAATCTTTATATAGAATAACCTTAATCGGTATTCTCATTCATTATATAATATCAAAAATTATTTCAAAATTTTACTTACAAGTATCCTTTTATGAATAAAATTACAGCCATTTTCAAATAGCATTAGTTTACTATAGAAATATGTATATAATACTGTTTTAAAGTATAACTAAAAGAACATTATTAGTCTTTTACACATAATGATGCATTGTATGCATGCAAATACAATTATTTTCAAAGAACATAGGTTCACAGCATTAAAGGCTAAGATACTTTTAAAAAATATGTACAAAATAACATCACAATTTTTTACGCATAACAGTTCCTTGTTTACGTTGACGAGAAATTATTCAATGCATATTTTATATGTGACGATGAAGATTCTTATAATTATATAGCATCTTACAAAGATATGCAGGTATTTCAAACATCCACCTGAATAAAATATTAATAGATACATTTGTTTTTTTTAAATGTATTTTCAAAACTATACAAATATTATAAAATTTCTGTGTCCATTATTTTATTTATGAATGAGTAATGTTCTTTATACAAATAGTACAATAAATAATTACTTAAGTTAGTATTTTAATCAGTATTATCAGGTAAATAAACACATTCTGTACTTAAACACAATTCACTGAGGTGTAGTTTTGAAGAATGGCAAGAACTGCTTCCAGTAGAGCATCTATTATTTTTCCATTTGCAGTGACCATTATTAATGCTGGAGGAACCACCTCTAAAGACATATTATAATAATCTACTTCCAATATACCCTCTGAAATCTCCCATCCATGTTGTGAAGGACATAGTGCAATAATAAACTACTGTAGTTTGTTTAATAATGATTAAATATGCTTTTGAAGAAAATCTTGATTTGGAGGAAGATTGGTATCTGATAAGCAAGATTTTAAGATTCAAAATGAAACTTAAAAATTATAAATATCCCAAAATGAAATGGAGATTCAAAATTAAAATTTATAAATACACAAAAACTGGTTGCTTTTTGCAATTAAAGTATTTACGAATGGAGATTAAAAATAAAACATAAAAGTTATAAATATCCCAAAACTGGCTATTTTGAGAAAAAAAACTGTATTTGTGAAGTATGATACAAAATGAAACATAAAATTTATACATAACCAAAAATGTATTTTTTTAAAAAGTATTTTCGAATGAGGATTCAAAATGAAACATCATATATATATATATAATACATAAGGTATAATATTTTTAAATTAAAGTTCTGACCAACTTTTTTAAAAAATTGCTTTCAATTCCAGAAAAAAATATTCCATAACTTAAACTGGATCGGAGGATAATTTACCTTCTCTTGGTTGAAGGAATGACACTTAAAATGGAATAATAATTTTTAAAACTGTTTATGCTATACAGATAGGGCCCGTGAAATTTGTGATTCTTAATTTTCTCAGAATCCCATGCTACAAGTCAGCCAGTCTTGTTTTGATTTAATGAGGAGTGATTTACTCTCTTCACATGCATTAATATTACGGAAAATTTTATTCTGTAAGGAAAAAAAATGGGAAAGAAAAAAAGCACTTGCTTGGAACTTTTTGATGCTAAAAAAGATAACAGTGTACAACATAAGTACAACTGTGATGTTGAGTATAAACATACCAATGTAATCAAATTGGAAAAGCACGTAAACAAATGTTTCAAATATCCTGTTGGGTTAAAAAATGATTTTTGAAAGGGATGAAATAGAAAATTAATATAGTTTTAAACAAATTCAAACTATGAAAACTACATTAAACTTTTAGTTTCAAGAACATTTTAAGTACTGATGATTCGGGTGAATCCCGCCTAGCAGTAAAATGCCTGGTACATCTTCAAATAATATAAAAGTTTCAGCAACAACTATTATTCAACACATTCATTACAATTTTTAAAACTATTAGAACTGCAATATGTGCTAACTTTTCATCAGAAATTGTCTGGTTCCTTGACTGATTAATCCAAATAGAATTGTGAACAATTATATCTTTCAGTTTAGTTTCCATTATCGGCTCTTTCTAATTTTAAAACCAAATACACTTTCCCTTTTTTAAAAAATAAGTTTAAGAATAAGTATTTTTTTAAACCTAAAATAACTCTTTTTTAAGAAGCAGCAAATACAAAATTATTCATTTACTCATTGTAATTAAAAAGGGTTTTCTAATTTAAATCATCTATTTTATGTTAGAAGCATGATATAGTAATGCATTTGATTTTTCTGATTAAATATTTTAGTTTTATAAAGCTTAATTAGTTTAATTTTTATTGATTTTTTTATTATTTAAAATTAAATTATATTATTTATCTGTGTTTCTATTTACACTTATGTATTTTATATGAATAGAGTGAACTGAAAAATAAATACCCAGGTAAATACCCAATTTGGGTATTTACCCTTAGAAATAAATACCCAGGTATTTTACATCACTGATTATAGACTTTGTTGGGAAGTATCTTCAGTGAAAAAAGCTTTTAATTGTGGCTCTACTTTTGTTTCTATTTCATTGGTCAAAATCCACTAATCTGCATCTAAGCAGTCTTCCACTACGTGGATTTTAATTCCATCCTAGCAATTTATTTTCTAGATTTAACTTTTTAGAACCGCTGAAGTCGAAGCCTCTGAAAAATAAAATGCGCAAAATAAAAACCGCGCAACGAAAGATCGCATCCTTGCTCCTCATTGGCTGAATTGTGGTTTTCTCCGCGATAGTGATTCTGTATAAGGCATTCTCATTGGTCAGAATAATGGAAACTTTATAACTTAAATTTCTTTGTATTAATTAATTTTATCTTATCCAATGTAGAACATTGAATTATAAAATTTTTGATTTCATATTCTTTTCTTTGGTTAATTTCAAAAGATTCCCCAAGCCCTAATAATAATACGTGAACGATATATAAGCATGTCCTGCTGCCTATATGGTGTTTCAAATTTATAAAATAACAATATTCCCAGATATTTCTGAATTAAACAAAGACAAATCCGTTCTTGCATTAAGAATTTCACTAAGAGTTTAACTATTTTTTGGGAGGATTAATTCATTCTACGTTGCTAATATCACGTGCTATATTTCTAATTTAATAATATTTCTGCTAACTTCGGAAACCCATCGAAAAATTTCTTATTTAATAAATCTAATTTAGAACAGCTGCTCTATTAAGTTTTCCCGGCAACTCAATGAAATTCATAGGCTAAATTTAAACCCATTGCTACTAAACTTAAATCATCTAACAATTTCTTGAAGACATTATTGCTAAGGCCGACGTGGCCTCGTGGTAAGGCCTCGGCTTAGGGGCCGGAGGGTTCCAGGCTCGAAATCCGATTCCACCGAGCATCCGTTGTGTATGAGGCCTGTTGCACGCCAAATCATACGCAGTTGCCAAACTTTCTCCCGTTGGTGTGCCGTGGAAGCTTGGAGAAGGGGCTGCCAGTTCAGGCATCGCCCTCGTCATCTGACCGTGGTTCAAAATTACGAGGTCCTTCCTACAATACGTCCCCTCGTGTCGCTTCAAAACGTGACGTTAATATAGCTAAACTAAACTAAGACATTGCTACCATATTTTATTATTATTTTTACTATTTAATTATTCATAATTTATTACTATCTTTACTGTTCGATTACTAATAATTTATTACTATTTTTACTATTTAATTATTGATAGTTTATTACTGTCTTTACTGTTTAATTACTAATAATTTATTACTATTTTTACTATTTAATTACTAATAATTTATTACTATTTTTGCTATTTAAATACAAGTAATGTATTACTATTTTTAATATTTAATTACTAATAATTTATTATTATTTTTATTTTTCATCCTTAGAAGATGTGTATAGATAAATAAAGCTAATAACAACCATAAGAATTTCTCATATAAACGCTATGCTGACGTCTTTACCCTTTGCATCTCTAATGTAATGGAATGAAAAAGTAAGCAAGATAATTTCATCCTAAAAAAAACCACACGAACTCACAAGGTTTCTATCTTAAATATGATTTTACTAAGAAAATGAAGCTGAGAAAGTTTGGAAAGAATCCTAAATGAATTCGTCTGAAAAGTTTAGGCCATTTGCTGGAGCTATTTAACATTGGACACAGCAATTTCGGTGAGCAGTTTTGTGAAAACTAACTTTAAAATTGAAAGTTTATTAGATTTTTAGCTTAGAAATTGTACAGTAAAGTTTTTCTCAAAGAATAGGATAAGGTAAGGTTATTTTTAATATAGTATTATTTCAGTCAGTTTATTTCAGTCTTTAACAAAATGAATTGTGGAAGCGAGAACATTCTAGATTAAGCTACTAGGTATCGAAAATTGAATTTTGAATAATATAGATTAATTCATCACAATTATTATTGAATTTTGCACAAAATTTGATGAAGATTTAACTCTGCAAACTCTTGGAGCTTTATTTTTTCACCCATTAAATCTCCCTAGTTTGAAAACTGCTCTTTAAGAAAAAAATGTGAATAAATATGTGAAACATACTATTATCTTCTTACTTAATCAAATCCTTTTTTTAACTAAATAGGACTTTAAATTTATTAAAATATCAGCCTAGTTAAAAAATAAAGATATTACAGATAAAGTTTATCATTTTTTAATCTATATTAAGAAGCTGATTATGTTATTTTTTTATATTTCATCAGTGACAAAAAAAGAATTATATTTGAATATTCTAAATAAAACACTATTCTCTTCGTAATGTTTTTCAATCCTAATTCAACGTTAAACAGAAAAAATATTATTAACCCTTAAAAGCCCGAGCTTTAAAAATGGATTTTAAAATGTTTTTTGACTTTCATTTTTTGAATAAAACATGGAAAAAATAATTTAAAAAATCATATTTAGTTTTAAATATGGTTTATAGATAAAAGACAGTTTGTTACCAACTGACAACATTGGGCTTTATTTCAGAAAAAAATTCCTTGATAAAATTCTATAATGTCAAACACAGATGAATTTTAATAAATAATAATACGGATAAAGAATTTCCTTCAATATTGTAGAATAAAATATGGTATTCTCAAGTGCACAGAACAGAACAGAACCCTGCGTCTATAACCTTCTGGTTATTTAAACAGTGTAGCGGTCTCAAGCGTACAAACAAAGCTGAAAAGATGCAGCCTCAAGTAAAAAACATCAGTTTATTTTTATTATTTTATCAGCACTCGGGCTGCCATCTATATCTTGTAAATTGATTAAATAAAAAATTCCAGTATGCATCTTATTGACAACAACAGGCATTAGAGCTTCAGTCTCATTATCCAGATTTTAGAAGAAAAAATTGAGTATGTTGCTTAAGGCAATACTGGGCTTTTAACACTAAAATCCCCAGGTTTCTTTTTCTGTACTGACTTCTAAAAAGAATACTAAAGATCCAGCACTTTTGAAAGGATATCTTGAACCCTTAGTAAATCCTCACTTCACAGTACCATCTTTTTCTATCAAAATATACGGGTTAAAAATAGAACGCTATAAGAGGAACAACTGGAATTGCTAACGAAGAGTCGTATCCATTTATATGAAGACAGAATTTTTTTAAAAATAAACATGTTTTATTCAAGCATATGCATATATTTTATTTGAATTTTAATTTTGTGCATTTCTCTTTATTTGTTAATTTCAAAGATGTTTTTAACTGTAGTTTGCTAGAAGAATCTAATAAATTATAAAGATTTGTGACAGAAATCAGTGCTCATGATATCAACAGATTTTTTTTTCCAATTTATCACTACATGAGTGAATCATTTTTTCTCTCAAAATATATGAAAAAATAGAGAAAACCACAAAATTCATGATTTCAACAACGTTGCCATCTTAAGATTTATAACTCTTATTTTTCCATATGGATGCAAAAATGGCTTGATCTATTTAATATACTTCCATTCGTAGAGTTCTAAAGGAATTTATTTCAACTAGGGGGCTCTGCCCCCTGCTCGCTAAAGCTCGCCAACCCCCAGAAGGATTGCGTTGCAATCCTCCCAGGTTTGCTACGCAAACCCTGCTCGCTTCGCTCGCTATAATGAAGACACTGTGTGTCCTAGAAGTTATTCTAAAATCTTCATATATATATATGAATCAGCTTTATTTTGCTTCTGATGGTTTAACTTAAATCAGCACAGAATAAAATTTTTTAGCCTCAAAAAAGATTTTTTTCTTCAAATAAAACTTACAAAGTAAAGCTGATTTCCTTTTAATGCTTTCACCTTAATAAAGAAGGAATGAAATTTTTTGGCCCTGAAAAGGGCCGTTTTTTATATAGTGAAAGTATCAGGAACCTCCCCCATAAACACAATTAAATATTTCACATTTTGGAGCTATCACAAAAACAGATTCAAAAGATCGTGCTCTAGGAAAACATAAATTGTACGAAAGCAGGTATATACATATTCAATACATTCATATATAAAATAATATACAACATTGAAGATTGTGCTCTACATAAAAAATTGTATCAAAGCAGGTATATTCAATCCACTCAGATATAAAATAATATACAACATTGAAACAAATTAAAAATGTAATGCAAAAAAATACACTTGACAATCAATCACAGAAAACTTCCTCATAAACACAGTTAAATATTTCACATTTTGGAGCTACCACAGAAACAGATTCAAAAGATTGTGCTCTTGATAAGCCAACATAGAGTTGTCCATGACTAAAAACCGGCTCATTGAGCACCAAACATATCTTTTCAAAAGTTTGGCCTTGCGACTTATTAATTGTCATGGAAAAGGATAAACGAATGGGAAATTGCATACGTTTAAATTTGAAAGGCATGTTAGTCTGAGATGGAATCAAAGGGATTCGGGGAATGAGAAACGTCTCTGTACCATCAATGGATTTTGCCTGAATAATGTTTTGCTGCAATTTTGTGATAATTAGGCGTGTACCATTGCATAATCCTTTAGAGGGAGCTAAATTTCTCAACAGCATTATAATGCAACCTATTTTCAACTTTAACTCATATGGAGGCAAACCAGTTGGTGTCAAAGAATTTAAAAATTCTTCAGGAAATGTCAATTGATCTTGAGGATCTTCACTCATGATCATATCAACTGCTTCATAAACAGTTTCATTTCCCGGCATAAATTCCAACACTTTATTGTTGATTTCCATGGATCGCTCATTATTAACAGTAAGGATAGCTCGACCTTTAAGCTCCTGTGGGGTCACACTGGAAAAATCTATGTCACTGTACAATTGATGTATAGGGTCTTGTATTGAAGGGTAGCATTACAAAGGCAACTGAATCGTTAAGCCACTTTTTTCTCTCCAGTGTCCAACAACCAAGCACCAAAATCTCTTTCAGATTCAAGGGCACGCATATTTTTTTGTCAGATATAACTTATGAAATTTCAACCAAAGAGCGTGTTTTTTTAAGGAGCTGGCAACAGTTAATGTTCTTGAACCTCTTAGAATTACTGCAAGAACTTGGCGAAAATCTCCACCCAGTAGAATGACTTTGCCCCCAAACGGTTCTTTACATTTTGTGAGATCTTGTAAAAGTCTATCAACAGCTAAGAAAGCATGAACATGTGTCATGGGTGCTTCATCCCACACAATTATTTTTGTTTTCAGTAACATGTCAGTTTCTTTTGTATTAGGCTTCAAATTGCAAGTAGATGTTGCATTTAAATCAATTGGAATTTTAAAAACAGAATGGGCTGTTCTCCCCCCTATTAATAGAGTTGCAGAAATACCTGTAGATGCAACAGGAATAACATCATCACCTCTACCACGTATTGTGTGAAGCAAAGTTGAATAAACAAAAGTTTTTCCTGTCCCAGCAGGACCATCTAAAAATAACACTTGGGTGTATCTGCAGCGTTGTTGTACACTGCACTTAATAAGATTTCCACAACATTCCGTTGTTCACTATTTAAATGCATAGCATAACTATTAGCTTTAGCCTGCTCTTCCACAACATCAAAGTTCGCTCTCTCCAAAACACTTGCAGGCAAATCTACAGTTGGTAGATGCAGTTTTTGGAGACTTAAATTGTAGGATGTAAGCAGTTCCTCAATATCTGCAAGTGCATAGTGAGGTCCAGTCTGCTCAGAATAACGATGCACAAAGTCCTCACAAAATGAAACTTGATGCTGCACCCATAAATCTGGAACATCCTCCACTTCTCCAAAGCCACAAATCATTGCGAACAGCATGCGCAACTGTCTTGGAGATTGAAATTGTGCAGCTTCATTCAAAGCATCATGCCACTGCTGGTCACCTCGAAGAAGTCCATACTCCCGACATGCTTGTAGAAATTTAATGCATCTTAATCCATTTACAGTCAAAATATCATCAAAACTAATGGCCCCAGACTTGCGCAGTAGTAGCATCCGCAAATAGTACCTCTCAGTATCCAGTATACTAACTACTGGCAGTCTCCCAATAACATTTTGTCCACCACGTTGTCGCTTCTTCCAATTTGTGGTACTCTTATCAAACACATAATATTGTGGAATATCTGAGTAAGAAATGTTGTGAGCTGAAGGATCATTTTTGTTTAGTTCAAACCATGATGTTAGTGTTGTTTTTCTTAAAGCAGCTCGTTCAATTGTTTGGGCTTCTTGACCGTCTTGGTACACAATCGGCTATTGCTGTGGTAAATGCACAGCTAAGCGCACTACAGTGTGGTATTTATGCGACAAATTAAATTCATTTAAACGCCACATGGCTTCAGGTGCACTAACATACCTACCTTCAACAAAACTTAAAATTTCATCATGATCCAGAGCACCTTCTTTTTGTATTTTGACCGAGGCTGCATCACGTCCTTTGTATACATATTTATATAAGTATTTGACACTTTTAACTGAGGCACAAACTTCTACATTAATATGCGCATTAATTTTTTTAAGCAACCAAGGATTATATGGGACAACCCATCTGTTATCGATGGAATATTTCCCTACCTGGACAGGTTCAGTGGCTCTTCTGCGATAAATAGGGTATCCATTAACATTTTCCTCTGTATCATCTTTGAAATGTTTCGGAAAACTTTTGCAGCACTGTCCATCTCTCATGCATGGAGAATTTATATTTATAGTTCCACATGGGCCTTGTACCATGCATTTTGTCACAATTTGGAAGAGTCTAAGATCAGTGCAAGGACCTGGAAGTCCTGCACTCACAAACTAGTTGGCAAACCTCGCTTTTGGAACTCAATAACATAAATATAGGCCAAAACAGTTCCAAATATTTCATGCTTTCAAATATGTTCTAAAAGTTCTTTTAATTTCATATTAAATACGCGTACAATAATATCAGGTCGGTCTTCAGGACGTTGTACTCCCTCCATGCTATTTAAAATTTCAGACCAAGATGGGTTGCAAGTAAACGTCAGAAAGAGATCTGGCTTACCAAACTTGCGTACCATAGCCATTGCATCTTGGTAATTCTGTTGCTTATGACGTGGGCTCCCTTGGAAAGAAGATGGCAGTATTATAAGTTTTCCAGTGCGTATATTTTCATTATGTGCTCGACACTCTAAAGCATCTAAAAGCTCCCGGTAAAGTTCAATTCGCAAATCTTTTTGATTTTGTCGCAAAAAATGTAAACGTGAGTCTTCGGTTTTAACATATGCATCAACAATATATTGCTGAAAAAGCTTACCGCTATTGTGCAAAATACTGAAACCATTTCGCTGGGAAAGTCTGTATGCATAATATTGTAGTTCAGTGACACGGGTGAGCTTTGCTGTTCTCCTTTCTTCTACATGTTCCATTCCAGTGTTCCAACTACACTCGCCCCTTGGAAATAGCAAAGGATAGGTCATTGGATCACAGCATTGATTTAAAGGTGAAATGCTTTGGCATGTATCCCCAACTGGGTACACACAAATGTCTCGGTTGGTTGGGGGCTCTCCATTATCACCTACAAATATAGCTGCTACTTCAGTGCATAAAGTAGGAGCATTATAGCGCCGCATATCCAAATTTTTAACTTCCAAAAATACCCTTTTCACTGATGTAGTTGGGTGCTCTTGTACCAATCGGTGCATTTGAAGATAGGACTGAGCAAAGGGATTGATTTCCCTTAACATAAAATCAAGTTTTTGAAATACATGTTGCAAGCAATTTTGATTGTTACTCAAGCGTTTCTCTGTTGCCTCACTGGAGTCAAATATATAAAGCTAATCCGTAACTTTCTTTATGTTGGTCACTTGCATACAAGGGGGAAACTCTGTGGTACACTTGACCATGTAAACGGTAACAGTATGGCCCAGTTCCACGTGGTGGTTTAATTTGTGCTCCCATCGAAGCGAATGCAAAGGCAGAATTGTATTCCCGAATTCGCTGTCGATAATTTTTAGCATCAGGTGAATTTTCAGTTAGCAATGCTTTCAATAGTTCCAGTGCATCAGGAAATGTCGGTAGCTGAACCTTTCCATCATGGCAACATTTTGTATATTTATGGGCAGTATTTTTCTCTTCCTTCCAATAAACAGCCCCACAAACACTGTTCGGACATAGTTCCACAATTATGCTCCTCAACATCGTTTCGAATACACACACGTTTTGGGCGACGGCGATTATCGGCTTCGTTTCGAATACTTCGCCTTACAGTGGATTCCTGAACTGTTTCCTGGCTCCGTTCAGTACGCCTTTGTACATTTCGGATAATATATCCAACAGCACGACTTAAATTCATTATTTTTACAAATTTTCAACTACTAAAAATAGTTTTCAATAAACGTGATCACACGCAGCAACTTCGGACTTTCCGTGGATGTAAACAAATCAAACTTGCGAGATGTTGCCAAACGGCGATTAAGAAATTCGACCCTTTTTTGTCGCCACGTAAGAGAATTATATATATAAATTTTTGTTTTGAAAATAAAATTATTTTTGCTCATTTCAAAATTCTGTTAAAATGAATTAAGTAATAGATTATGACTGGTTCTATTTATAATGTAACGTTGGAGTTTGCCCCTTTTTTCAGTAATTATACTAACAAGATTTATATTTTGAAACTTTTCCGTTACATTTCGTAGCTTAACAAGCAACACCACCTATCTCAATTTTTGAAATTTCAAAGAGGAAGAAAATACTCAATTTTTCGCAACCAATAACGAATATTTCTGATTTTTTTTAACATCTGGTATAAAATGGACACAAATGGATCTGGAACAAATGGAGTATTTTCTTCCTCTTTCAAATTTCAAAAAAATTGAAATAGGTGGTGTTGCTAGTTAAGCGACGATTTACTGCAGAAGATTATGTTTGTGATGATACAAATGAGCATAATTGTTTCACAAATCTGCTATGAATCAGTATTTTCAATATGGTAACTTGCAAATAAATCGATTGACTAGCAGATAACTAGTATTTAGACTATTAATTAATTAGCTTTCTTTACATTGTCTGAGCTAACCATTTAAGTTGATTTTAAAATGGTGCGAAATTTACAATTACAATATATTAAGCACTGAATTATGATTGAACTTCCGCGTCTATGCAGAAGGATAAACATTGAATTTATCGAAGTAGACTGATATCAGTTTTGATTCTCAGCTTCTTTACACATATATTGCCCTTATGCTTCACAAATTGAAAGTTTCATGAAATGTTTTTCATATATTGTTTTCCAGTATTTTGTACTTTAAGAATAAGTGCTTAATGAGAATTTCTGAACAAATATTGATAGTTTTAAATAATGATTTAATATATAAATAAATAATGTAATAATTAATTTAATATAAAATATAATAAATAATTAATATATAAATAATAATTAAATAATGATTTTATATAATATTGATATTGAACAAATTTTCTTCTTATACAAAATCTAAATTTATAGTTATATGAATTATTCTAGCTAACGTCAAGACTTCCAATTTTCATGTAACTTTAAACTGAAGTATCAGAAACATGTTTCAAAAGATTATCTTTAAAATTTATATTATAAAATATATCCACACATTCAGAATTCCATTTCATCGACGCGCTTCCAAGATGAGATTTGAATGTCATTTTTGTATGAGAAAATATATTTTGCGATTTTCGAAACTATTCATTTTTGAATATGAGCTCCATTTCAAAATGAAATGCATGGTTTTTCGAGCAAAGAAATAGCAAACTTTGAAGCCTTCAGCATGATGCAAGCACATTATCTGTTGGATGATTGTAAGACAATGTATATTCAAAATGTCTCAAAAATGCTATTTTTCGCTAAAAATGATAATACAGAATTTTTTAGTGAATTGAGGAAGTTTTGAATTCTTCACATAACATAAAATTTTTCATTGTTTATGTACAGGCCATTAAGAGAGTATCCGGTCACTTATTGCAACTTGCAATGTATAAAAGTTAAAAATCAAAGAAATTATTATGTTGTGTCTTTTTTAAATGCACGTGAATTGTATTTGAATTCCACATTTATTTTCGTATCTTCCAATTTTCCAAAAGCAATCTCCATTTTTTTTTCTTATCTTAAATAATTCTAAATATTGAAGAACCCTCCAGGTATATAGTTTTCGGTCATTCGACACAAAATAACTGTGGAGATAAGAAAATATTCAAGGGCTGTTTTAATATACATGGATGTAGAAAATAATCATTTCCCTTACTTTTTACGTATATTCATTTGATTCGATAACCTTGCACTGAGTCTTTTAGCTGTTCTTAAAAACTGTGCAATGACGTTATTCAAAACATATGTGTAAATATGAATCTGAAATAACACTTTAATTTTAATTTATAAAGAGAAAACTAAGAAAAAATAAGTAATTTTAGCATATATATACAACTAAAGACAAATTTTTAAATGAGATAGTTATTTTCTAATTCAACATGACGTATAATCATCTCTTCTGATTATGACTGTTTTCGTGCGTTGAAACTTTCACTCTCTTAAATTCCGGGGCCGAAAAAATTTTTTGATGTCTACTAATAAAACTCCTTCACCCAGAAGCAAATCTCAGCAATTGTTTTAATCAAAACATTTCAACAGTTTCAATCTTACTCGAATGTTTTCAGTGGTGTTAGGATCCCCTACAGTCCTTGGCCACTTAAATATACTACGAAAATCTGTCTCCCACTTAAAAAAAGATTCTTTGTAATCAGACCAACACATTCTGATCTTTTTTACTTTCTCGTGTACGAAGTATATAAAGTGAAAGTATTGTAATCATCAAAAAATTCGAACTCGAGATTTTGAGGAATCTCCACGTTTTAGACCTCCCTGAGTCCGAAAAACAGAGTTTTAGAATTATGTGTGTCTGTGAACACGATAACTCGAAAACTATTAGAGCTACATGGATGAAATTTTGTATGCGATCTTTACACATAATTTGTAGGTTTCTATCACATTTTGGACAAATTCCGTCCACAGGAAGTCTGTCTGTCTGTCCGCGGTCATGTGAACACTATAACTCAAAAACTTGAATAGCTAGATATATAAAATTTGGTACACAGTTTTATCCTCATGAATGTAGATCCGTATCAAATTTTGGACCAAATCCGTCAAAAGGTTGATGGTCTGTCGGACTGTATAATTGCATACTTGTAAAAATTATATCTCCTAAACCCTTTGACACAGATAAATAGAAATTGGTATGGCAGTTGCTAATATTAATTATAGATCTGTGCCCAAATTTCGTTTCAATCGATTAAAAAAGGGAGTTCAAATTGCATAATTAATTTTTCTAATCCGATTCTCCGTGCACATGCGTACTGGTAGCAATCTCTGTGCACGCGGAAGAATTACGTCACTTTGTCCTTGAACTGGCAAGAGTGGAACGTAGCAGTGTGTAATAGTTGCTTTTTAATCGGTACGCATCTCTATGAATTTGATTCTTTACCTAAATATTTTACAATCACTTTAATCTACAATGAAAAACCTTCTGATAGTTATTGGATTCTGGGTTACAGTAGGTTCGAATTTTTTTTATCCGCGCGGGGGAGGGGGAAGAGCACTATTTTTGGGAAGTATACAAGAAAGTTTAGGGGAGACAACTCCCGCTGGTTGACTTTTTGATGCAAAACGCGCAGTGATACGAAGTCCAACTTACTTATTTCTGCAGTAGTTTTTTAATTATTAATATTCATAATACTCAAAAGAATCCATTCAGGATTTAAATACCAACATATCTTCAATATGATATGAAAAAAGGTTTTTATATTTTTCTCCACATACATAAATAAACATTGGATATAGTAATTTGATGTTCGTTACTTAGTTCATGATATGTAAAACCAGATTTACTAAGACCAATAATTTGATATTTCATTAACTGCATGTTTTTTTAGGTAAAATAAAATCAAATATACTGAAGCACTCACAAACTAATATTAAATTAAGAAATACTGCATTACGATTATTTTCAAAGCAGCTAAAAATTATAGGATGGTAGTTATTTTTTACAATGAAATAGAAACAGCATAACAGAGAAAATCTTCACAGCAACGTTTCCATCAGACGAAGGCTAATGAATAAAAAATGGAAAACCAAAAGTTAAAAAGAAATGTTCAACACAACTTTCATCTGAACGCTTGGTCTATTAAATAAAATGATTCTCATACATAAATCTAGATTTCGTGTTCTCTGAAGCGTTAGTTGAGAGGAACTCTTACCTATTTGGAAAAACAACCTCGTTGTATGAGTTAAATAATAACTTACAGAGTCGAGAGATTTCAGAAGTGAGTGGTATAGATTTTACTGACCATGTGAGTTTAATTACCATTTCTCAGGAGCATTCGGGAGATTCGCAAAACTTATCAACGGTAACGGTTCACTTAATGAGTTTTCTGGCTTCAATTCACACACGTTTTTTTTTTTTTTGCTAAAGTAAATCTCCTCCAGCGAGTTTTCTTCTTGCGATGCAATTTTTCTGTTACAGTTGATGAAAGTTTCTTTGGCTGTCTGAAAACATTATTCTTTTACATTTCTTTAATTTGAAGAGGAAAAAAATTGATTTCTTAATCGACGTCGGGTGAAATGTTAGAGTCTGCTCTTAATTTATAAAAAGTTGATAAAGTGAAACCTGTAGACTTTTATTGTGAAAGCATGTATTTTTACTTTTTCGTATACGAAGTATACAAAGAGAAAGTATTGTAATCGTCAAAACATTCGAACTCGAGATTTTGACGAATCTCCACGTTTTAGACCTCCCCGAGTCCGAAAAACACAATTTTGGAATTATGTCTGTCTGTGAACACGATCACTTGAAAACTCTTAGAGCTACGGGGATGAAATTTGGTATGTGATATCTACACATAATTTGTAGGTAAATCCGTCTACGGGAAGTTGTCTGTCTATCCGCGGTCATATGAACACTATAACTCAAAAACTTGAATAGCTACATGGATAAAATTTGGTACACTGTTTTATCATCATAAATGTAGGTCCGTATCAAAATTTGGACCAAATCTGTCGAAGGGTTGATGGTCTGTCGAACTGTATAATCGCATACTTTTAAAAATTATATCTCCTAAACCCTTTGGCTTAGATAAATAAAAATTGGTTTGACGTTTCCTAGCAATAATTACAGATCTGTTCCCAAATTTCGTTTTAATCGGTTAAAAAAAAGCGCGTTCAAATTGCATACTCAATTTTTTAATCCGATTCTCCATGCGCATGCGTACTGGTAGCAATCTCTGTGCACGCGTAAGGATTTCTCCTTGAACAGGCAAGAGTGGAAGTATGTGATAGATGCGTTTCAATCGGTACGCATCTCTTTGAAGTTGATTCTTTACCTAAATATTTTACAATCACTATAATCTACAATGAAAAACCTTCTTATAGTCATTGGATTCTGGGTTGCAGTAGGTTCGAATTTTTTCATCCTCGCGGGGGGGGAGGGGAAACAGCACTTTTTGGGGGAAGTAAACGAGGAAGTTTAGGAGAGACCACTCCCGCTGGTTTCCTCAAACATTCTCGCCCGAATGGCTATAAACTTACATGAATATGTTCAATAAGCAAGAAATGTATTTCTACAATTGATAGAGTACTTTAACAAAACCATATTCACTAAGCAATCAACATTTGCAACATGCCGTCCAAATAAAATGGTACACAGCTATTGGTGTTTTCTTTTAATTATGATTCTAGAACTAATAAAACTTTAGTGAATAATTGAATCACTAAAAAAAAGTAATAATTATAATGATAAATTCAGCTAAATGTAAATACCATAAAATAGTTTTACACATATAAGTACTGAGGGTGATTTTCACTTGAATTGTTGGTCATTAATTGTAGCTCTGACTTGCCTTGAACTTGACTTGTGTTATGTTTGTAAAATTGGCAATTTGAAATTAATTTTCACTCACTTTCTACAGAACTAGAAGTTTTCAATTTTGTACATTTGTGGATTCTTAGTGGCAATACACTATTTTCATATTTTCATAACTTAATTATCAATTAATCGATTAATTTAATTATCTTTGGATTTACAACCAGGGGCGCATTCAGAAAGTGAATTTGATTTTAAAAGATATGATTGCATGATTATGTTATTTATAACAATAACTAATTATAAATGAAAGACTAACAAAAGTGTGTTTTTCTTAAATTTTTTGGAACTAATGATACCAGAAAGAGTTCAAGAGGATTAAAGCTTAGTTTTAATTCGCATTTTGCACTTATATCCAGTAGCTAATTTTAGAGTATATTGATTAGGTTTTTTTTATTACTAAACGGAATCCTTAATGTTTCTATTAAAATTTTCTTCATGAAATGTTTAAGATTCCTTATCTTTCATTTTTGTATTTGTTTAAAATGCATCATACGTAAGTATATCTATTATATTGTAACTATTACTTAATGATGTTGTCACTCAGAATGTCCGAATTTTAGCTTGCAATTATCAAATTATTATAATTAAATAAAATAATAATAATAATAATACAATTTTATAACAAAATTGAGTTTAAAAGATTTACAATGGTGTCAGTAGTACAGTAGTAAGATTTACAATGGTCAGTTTATATATAAGTATCAATTTTTATGAATAATTTAGAAGCAAAGGTTAAAAATTCTTCACAAATAGCAATAAATCAACTCAAGCTTCTTGACAAAAAATTCTGTTTTCAAACTTTAATCAAATTCAATCCCATTTCAATTGGCATCCAAATCACATAGAAACTTCGGAAAAAAGCCATTGGAGAATAGACTCTCCGAATTTCATGAATGTGTTTCTTCTAGCCTAACAGATATGTGCTTGAAATCGGCTAAAAAGAACAAAATTATAAACTTTAAAAATTTCTCCTGTAGAAATGTACAAACATCCAGCTATTTTTGTGAACTATTTGAGTTTCAGACTCTCAAACCTATTGACCATTTGAAAATTTCTGAATTTTCTCTGATTTCAGAATTTTATTAACTCTAGATAAGAGAACTGAAAAGCAGATTTTGTATTTTGCAAATTTTGTAGTGATGCTTATTCTGTGTGAGAGAAGGGAAAGAACCGTCAATGCAAAAAAATTATATACAATAAAATCTGAGAATTCAGCAAAATTAAAATGATTAAATTTTGTAAAAGTATTCATAATACAATTTAAGGTATGATAAAATTATGAATATAATTATAAGCGTTTTCATAAATTTTCAAAATGAGTGCGCTTTTAAGTAGATATCTTGTTTACTATCAAAGTTATTTTTATTTCTTTAATACATTAAGAAATAATTCCCTTGTTTGTGTAAGAAAATAAATGTTCTGTGATTATGATCGTCATACATCGTATGTCACGTACATACAAAAACACACAATTTCAAAAAAAAATGTTTCTTTCCTTCTTTTTCGGAAGTGTTTAGAGCACCATGAAACCAATGCAAAAATTTATGTTGTAAAAATATTCCAGAATGAGCACAATACGCAAAATCTTATTCAGTTAACTTTAATATCCTAGAAGCTTTTATAATTATTATCTAGATCGCTGCATAAAAATTTATTTTTTGATAAATAAATTTAAAACTGCCATTATTGTATTTGGTATTTTGAAAAAATAAAACTGCTTTAGATATGCGTCTGTGTGCAACACGAATGGAAATAAAATGCTCCTGGTATTTATTGTCGGAATTTGTTGAAAAGTAAGAAAAATTTAAGACTATTCATAAAAGTAATCACGTTCTGGCAGGGTAATACCTCAATTTGGAAACTGGTGTTGAAAATGTGTCTTGTAGATTTATTATTTTTTCAGTATTTTTTATATTTTTGCTGTAAAGTTGTAAAATTATTGAAAAGATTTCCAATTAGTTACTTTATAATAAATGTAAATTAAGTGCATTCTTTTATATATCCAGTTTTATTTAAACCATGAACAATTTTCAAAATGAATTAAAAGTTAAGTAAAGTCATCTCGAGATCTTTCAGCTCCGATGGAATAAGAAGGGATGATGAGGATGGGAGCTTCAAACTATTCATTCATTCGCTTGATGAGTGGTTACTTATTTAATGCACTTGGTACAATATCGGCTAATTAATTATGCATATTCAAAATAAAATGATGCAAATTTAACAAACTTAAGTGATCTATTTACTTGTAAACAAAATTCTTAAAATAAGTTGCATGGTTATGGTTGATTTTACTTCATTACTGTATTTATCATAAATAATTAAAATAAAAACGTATTGGTATGTAATAGGACGAAATTAAAAGCATTTTTGATTCAGAAAAAGCGAGTATTAATATGAAAAAAGGGAAATTTGTTGACCTGCATTATTTTTCAAACTGAAAAATTCACAATTTCTTCATTCTGAAACCCATGAAAAGTTAGATCTCTGCTTCATTTTATGCTTATTCTATAATATACTTTTAAAGAATGAAATGAGCAATTTTATTTATTGTAACAACACACCGAGAGTAATTTTCAATGAAGTGATTTCCTGCTGACTTGATAGACGTCAAGTGCGTTCACCAATTTAATTTCAGAATATCGTACGCATCTTGTATTTGCTGTTCTTAGCAATAGTCCTCAGCACTGCGTAAGACAACGTGTTATTAGATATTATATGGCATGCGTTACTTTTGCCATGTCACTGTGACGTCATATGAATTGATTCTTTTTGAGTCGATTCCCTTTTGCATAAGCGAATAAAAAAGATACTACATGGGTAGTGAAAAGGTACATTTATCTATTTTCTATTACAGTGCTTTAAGTTTTTACCTAAAAACTGAAGTCAATATTTATTTCGTTCCTTGCATACCTTTTTTGTTTTATCATGGCTTCGTAAGGATTGGGCAACTGTTCGCCTTAGACCAAAGTTCACACTACACTCTACTTTCACGCCAGCTTGTCATGTGAATATGATATGTACTTGTCATAGATTCGTTCGAAACATTCTTTAAAACTTTCAAAAAATAACCTAAAGCAAAAAATAACATGAAGTTACAATATATTACAACATGCTCAAACGCTTTCTACCTTCTAGCGCTGTTTAACAATGACATGATATTATGTCTAGAAACACAGTTTGATTCAACTTAAGTTATGAGTATTTTTTCTAAACATGTAATTCACCTTAATTAATGGTACAGAATTGAATAATTTGCCTTCCCTTGTTTTTTTCAGAAGACTCTTTTCCTCCACTGCTTATGAAACTTGAATTAGTTTTTCTTTGATCAGCACTTTTCAAACAGCTTTCTGAATTTTGGATGTGCTGAACTCACAATGCATAACCAAGAGTCAGCCTAACTAAGGTGGTTCCTTTTATATTTCTTTGGATTTTCGCTTTCTTAAGAACTTAACGATGGAAAAGAATTTTTTTTTGGATCAGAATTTTCTCACTAGCACTTTAACAACAAATCTGTAAAAGAAATTTCTGTTTGTTATGAAGTGCTGGTGTATTTGAGATATCTAAATTCAAACATTATTTGTTTTACTTTTGAATCTCTATTTGTTCTAAATCACTATTTCTTTCTAAATTTTGAGGGAGTGCTGTAATGTTTTTAAGAATGTTAAGAGCAATTTATTTACATTAGTAATCGGGTGAAACTTTGAGTCCTGAAGATAAAGCTATAAATTTATTTAGTGATTACAAGATAGCGGTGATTTCTTACAAAGCTCGAAGACAAAACAGGAGTGTAAGAATTTGTATCGCATTTCGTAAATTCGAGTCATCTCGAAGTTACTTAATTTCACTAGAAATATCTCAATTTCTCAAACCTAGGTCGCAGAACAAATAAAAGAAAATTTCGTCTCACTTGAGATCTGTATGAGCATAGCAGTGGATAGAAGCCTAAATCTCAAGCGAAATGACTCGGCAGTGCTGTTGTTTAGAGTACATCGGTTATGTCTCTTCGTTAAGCGCTATTGTATGTGTTTACATCAAAGGTATTTACATAAATATTTTTAAATGCTGTATTTATTGAGTTTAGTTTTATCCATGCCTCGTTCTGAAGCAACAAGACTACTCTTTCAGGACAGCGGGACTTTGAATCGTGCGAGGTAACGACATCTTGAATCTTCCGGGCCAGATGCCGAGATTAGATCAACGCGGGTATTTTTTTAGAATGCTGGGATACTACATTATTTGAAACTGCTTGAGTTTTTAATAAACGTGTGATTTAGCCCATTTTATTGACTTCCTGCTATATCTAAAGTATATGCATTGCAGAATGTAAACTCCGTACGAGAAATTTACAAGTTTATATTAGCTACTTTGAGACATCAACGACCGATTCTATACTCCCTTAACGTTCAGCTTTGCTCTAATTTTTCTTTTTTCTAAATAAAAGTATTTCACGAAAAAAATGGAAATTCAGAAGGAAATACCGACAAGGAATTTAATTGGGAAGACAAATCTTTTTAAAATAATTTATGAAAAGTAACGTAAAATTTTCTATCTATCTCCTGATATGAAAAATAGATTACCGTAATTGTTTGGTGAGGATAATGAAGGAGATAATGATAACTTGGTTTTTGCTTAAAATATGAAATGGAAAGATTATTGTAAACCTTTGAATCAAAACTCATAGTTTAACCCCATTTAAATCTTTCAATTACAAGAACATCAGAAATAGAAGTATTTAGTTGCATTATTCAATATAGTATTGAATAAGTTTTCATTTAGAAATGAAATAATCGTTTGCAGCATTGTTGTCTGTGATTGCGTTCAGGTGCGTCTAGGCTTTTGGATATAAGTTGTGGGATTTATTGCTCTTGCCCATGAAGCACCTTCTATAACATGAAATAAGAACCATCTGCTTTAGGTTTGAGTGTATTTTAGATGGTAAAGTAATTTTCTGCAAGGTAAAGCAGACATTTTTGAAGGTTTATACTTGCATTGAAGGCATTTTTTCGTAAATATTTTCCTTATCAATTGCAAGGTAATGCATTTCCATCACAATTTGTAAGTTGAGTATTTCGCTTTAAAAAACAGAGAAACTTCGGTTTACGGACTTAATCCGCTTTTTGAGGCCTTTCATAAACCTAACCTGTTTTCAAGATAGGTATTCGTCTGTGATGGTTTAATTTTTTCCGTTGATTGACATAATTGCTTATTTAATCTTTTGCAACGCTATTTTCTGCTAATGTAACCAGCACAAATTGTTATAAGCCATTTAATATATAATAAAAACGTTGAAAACAGTACTAAACAGATCAAATATAGGTGAAAACTTAATTTAAATTTACATTACCTGTATGGAAGAGAGAATTTGAAGATGGTTAGAAAGTGAAATGTTATTTGTTTTAGAGGGAGTTTATTTTTTTTTTCTTCTTTAGTGACTTATACCATGAAATTTTCAACGTAATGGAATTCTTCCTAAATTTAAGCAGTACACGTATCATAAGGAAATTATAATAATCAACTTACGGAGAATTCATTGCTTTGACATAAAGGTAAGTCAAATTATTACTGGTATGTGTACCACAAGACAAACTGCCCCTGCCAGCAGTAGCATCCGGGGTTAACTGAATGATAAATTGTCCCGACATCAGTACAGGAACTGAGAGTGGAGTCCTAATGAACATCACCGGCCTCTACTCAACTACTACCGCAGAAGGTACGTCCCGTCATCAGAGTAGAAACAGCAGAAAACCCACACCATTATTGTACCCACCAGGGAAGCAAAACCCCGCTTATTTATCCGGCGGCTTCTCATGCACATACCCGTGTTGCCCTCAGGTGGGATCTGGTATATATATATGTAATAATCTTACTTAATTTTACTTCAAATTCTAATATTATATATTTTAAAGTCTTAATGTATTCCAAAATCATTTTTCTTAAACTCCAGTTTCGTTTTATTTCCCGAGCTGAAGGTATATTAAATCTCTCGTCTTGGCATATTTATTACTAAAAGAATATTTTAATCGTTTCCACGCTCCCACAAATCGCGAAATCAGCGACTCCTTGACGCCATGCATTTTCCCTAAAACACTCACGTAATTTACTAAAAATAGCTATTATTCCCTTCACTTTGATCACGTGTCTATCTGTTAAATCCCTACCTGAGAAAAAGTAGGGATTTTCTGTTCTCTTTTGACGTGAAAACTTCAACTAAAATGTACGTACATTCCGTCACTCTCCTATAATAAAAAGAAAATTAGTTAATAACTCGGCCTGTTTTTTATTTAACGACTGCAACAACGAAAGCCTTTCATATATATATATATATATATATATATATATATATATATATATATATATATTGCTAGTTTTCAATAGTTAGCTCGTTTGTCACTTGTGCCACAAGATACTATCCTAAATTATTTACATTCGGAAAATTTGTTCTCAAGCTCGATTGTTCATAATCCTCGGCAGACTGGTTTGACTATTTTGGTTTTCATATAGCATTTTATTTCCATTTATGTGACCATTAACAAAAGAAATATAAATTTTAAAAGTGAATGAGAAAAATAAAATATTTTAAACACAGTAAGCATCTCATTAAGATGTGGCAATTAATAGATTCAATTCACGTTACGTCATATTCACATGATGAATGTGAATCCGATGTCAGCTAATATCTAACTTCCCTAACTTAGTCCTTTTTTCCTTTCTTCCTACAAGATGGGCAATGCGGTCGAGCTTTAAAGTTGCTCATCGCACTTGCCGTAAGTCACGTGAGAATGCATCGATTCCACATGGAGGTAGGAGCAACAGGAGGGAACATGGTATATCTCCATAGAGTAAGATAGAGAGAGCCTATAGGGTTGTAGGAGTGTTCCAACACTGAGGCACTCGAACGTTGGCAAAAACGAGTTTGCCAATATCGCTGGAAACTTCCGTCGTGATGTTATTCCTATGAAGTAAGCCTTACTTGCCGCGCGTCGGGCTGTCACTTTTCATGAAAAATGATTGTTTCGTGCTGTGCTTATGGGTGTACTGAAAGATCTGTCAAAGGGGTCATTTTACATTTCATTGATTAGTTATCTGTATAATTTTTATTCTTATAAATATACATAAAATTGTTTTAAAATGATTTTGAATGCGTTATGTGTAGTGCTCATGCTGCAAAATAACTGTTATTTTACTTTGCATAATGCTTGTAAAGATTTTTTTTCTGGAAATAGTGTTATTTATAACTAAAGTAATAAGTACAAAAAAGCCTAAATTGACAGATTTGTTCGATCACTCACTAATGCAATTAAATCGAATGCTTTGCTTATTTCTGTACAATGGCGCAGTTTGGTTATTTCTTTTCTGAAATTGGCGGGTTTTCTGAAATAAGCATAATTTGTAATTCGAACTTTATAAGTGATTGTTTATAAAGAAAAACCCAATTCAGCTTATTATAATTCTTCAGAAAAATATAAAAGCTAAATTTAGAAAAATTTATATAGTATATTAATTGCATTTAAGTTGTTTGATGATCTTAAAATCGTAATCTTGCATTTATTTTTATCGTAATGCCTGCGGTGACTATATTTTATTTATCACGCATGACTATTTTATTTATCTAAGTAAATAAAATAATACTTTCTATCAATGAAATTGTAAACTATTTCATTAATTGATTTCAAATTAATTAAAAACATTTCATCTTCGCATTTTTTAATATATGTCTTAAAAAATTGTTCAATGCCAATCGCAATTTGCGTTCAATGCGTTTCATTTTTAGATAAGTTATCTGATGTGTGACTGAACGAATTTTTAACCTCTTTTAATTAATAATATCAAAGGATGGTTTTCAAAATTGGCTTTGAATTGCGAATAAAATAATGAGATGCAATTTTCAGTTGTTTAAATGTTGAATGTGAATAATTAACACCCATCAGATGCTTCAGAAAAAAGAAACTGATGAGTATTTAAATGTCAAGAGGAGTTATATTTCATATTAAATTAAAATAGTAAAATTATTTAATATGTACTAGGTCCATTATTTTTGCAACCTTTGCATGTTATGAATATATTTGTTTGTATTTACTGTCAATGCGTTTAACATTTAATTTTTGAGATTCAAAATAGTCTAATTAATTAATGCTTGCGTTGTTATATATAAGAACAAAATTATATACTATCTCATAAAATATAATTTATTGAAGCATATATATGTCTTAATTTCATTGGTATATTTTTTATGAATGCATTTCAGCTTTCCCAAAGATGTATTTCGTAGAAAATTATGGGAAAAACAACTACGATGTGATAATTTCACAACAAATAACAGTACAAAAATTTGTTCTAAACATTTCGTGGCAGATTGCTTCGAAAAGGAACAGTTTGGAAACATATTTCAGAAACGGGTTATCTTTACTGTTATTTCCTTCAAGCTTAAAACCATTAAGTTTATAAAAACATTACTTAAATATATTTCATTTGATTAATGATAATATAATCCATTTAATAATATTATCAATAATTAATTAATTAATACTGATCAAAATCAAGACTTAAGTTATTTAAATATGATTATTTTACTGTGATTTAAAACCGATATTCAAGATAAATTCTTTCCCAAACATTTAATTTTATGAAAATTTTATGGCAAAAACTAAGGCCGGCGGCAAAAACTTTTGTTGCTAAAACTGTGGAAATCAGTCAGGGTACCAACCCGAACAACATATTAAAAAATTAACTCTACCCTAATTTTTGTGTCTATTTTCTACTATTTCGCTGGACTAATACAGTAAGTAACTTTTCCTTTAGTAATTGTTCAGCCAAGTGCTTAAAACTCGCCAAACTAATGATTGAGAGCCAAACCATGGCAAACATGAACACTCGGTTCTCCCCTCAAAGTTGCCCATCTTCGCACCCGCGTGTGGCTTTGTTATCAAAGGAGCGCTCTCTCTATGTAGTATCTTATACTCTAATTATATCTCCCGCCATTTTCGCAACTGAAGTAACTGTCAGGAAGCGGCGGCCACGTTGGATACACCATGACAAGGAGCGACTCTGGTAGTGTGGGTGAAAACTTTCACCCTTTTTACTCTTCTCCCTTAAATTGACAATAAGACTATATAAATATAAGAAATATTTATTTTATATCCAGGAAATTTAAAAATACAATTTTGTTTTATTTTAAGCTTTAGAATAACAGAAATTTCTTTGGTTCAAACTATGGAGGTAGATCCTTATAGTACATGAAAATTTTTGTTATTTATAAAAAAAAATTACCTACAAAAGTTTTAAAAAGATAAATATTTGTTGAAACAAAAGTTAAGGTTAAAAAAAAACCCTCTTAAAATGAAAATCTTTATTTTTTTATATTAGAAAAGCTTTAAATTTCCACAGAATATCAAAAATTTCTTAAGTAGAAATTATGGAGCTAGATCCTTATACAAGTTTGTTAGATTGCAAAGATAACCAGATCCTTTCTTAGGAGTTAAGCAAAGTGAGACTGAGGAAACGGCCCGGAAAACCACAATAAAATGAACAAAGAAGCTTTTGATATATCAACTTCTTAATCTAATTGACTGCCGTGAGGCATGGAAAGATGTGGCAAAGAAATGAAAAAATCGTTATGTTCATGGGGCTGCGGTGATGATTTTTATTTGTGTCTTGTGAGTGCAGGAATAGCCATAATTAAGTTGCAGAACATTTTAATTTGTTGTAAAAAAGCAAAACTTAGTTTTTGGTGAAAGCTTAATGTCATGTTGTACACAAAAACACCAAGTATTCAAACCACGAATCTCCTTAATTTTATATTTACAAAACATTTATAATGATGATAAATACTTTGTGACTTTCTAATTTCTAGACTTCATAAATGAATGCTATTCATTGTACAACACCATTCAACAGATTTTCTATCGAAATCGCATATTTTGTCGCTTTCATGCATTTATGTTATCTGACCCAAGAAACTTATTTAAATAATTTCCTAATTTGAACACTTTGAATTCAAATGTTTAACTTGTAAAGTGATTCTTTCAATGAACATTATGAATTAAATCATTTTAAAAACAACTTGTAGATATTACTAAAAAAAGAATGGAATTCATCTTTTCTTTAAAAATATGTTTAAATTTTTATCGCGTGTTTTGTTAAATGTTATAGAAATTGAATAGAATATATATAGAATTGAAACTCTAATACTTCGATTTTGTAACATCTTATTTTAAACACAATAAAAAATATGAATTTTTTTCCGTGTTTTAATTCTTTTTATCATATAACTGAGAACAGCTTAGACCTTATACGCGAGTGATTATTTGAAATTTATATTTTTTAGATTTGAAGACAACTTTATTCTTTTATTGATAGTTGATGCCATTATTTATTTTTACTTCGTTCATCATTTCACGACAAAGCAATATAGAAATACCTTGCACAGTACCTCCAGGAAAGCTCGAATTTCAGACTTTACAGATTTTACTTTTAAAATCTCAGTTACCAATTTTGATATAATTTCGAGATATTTTTTCTGTAGAGGAAACTTTAATTAGTACCTCAAAGCAAAAGTTTTGTTAGGTTCTATATGCAAGTTGAAATATAAAAGATATAACCTCATCCATAATATAGACTTAGTGAAAAAATTAACCTTTTACATAAGTAAATTTCAAGCTCTATATTTTATTTATTTAAATTTTTAATACTTAGAATGAAAAGCAATTTTTTTTTATATTTCAGAAATTTACTGAGAAACAAAACAGTCTATGAACATATAATTTTAAAGAGCATTAATTATTTTTTGGTAGTTTCATCAAGGTTATGGAAAATTAAAGAAATATTAAGGGTGCTTTCTTCAGCCACTTATAATTATTACAAGAATGGCTAATTTTAGTGAAATTATCTCTTACAGTATTTTCCACGATTAGTTGATGCATGTTATCTCAATTTCTCTAATTATAACGTACCTTCTGATACATATTTTTCTTAGCCATCTTAAAAAGACATAGAATAGTATAAAAGGATAATAGAGACACGGCTAAATTTCGTAGACTTAATATAAATAATGTGCACTTAAGAAAATAAAGTATTCACAAAAATTACAAAAAAACTTGTAAAAATTGATCAAAATGGATACAATTTCAGAGAAGTGGGTATTTTATGAAAGGTAACTCAAGATATGCATCTGCCAAAAACAAATTAGCAGTTCGCCTTGTTTCTAACAACGAACACTTAATACTGAAGCAATCTGTATCCAACACTCGAAATGATATGCGTTCCCAATCATTAATCGTCTATTTGCATTTTCAGTCGATTCTTCTTCCAAATTACAGTTCTTTAATTTTACAAGACAAGTAAATGTATCGCGGATGCTAAAGACCCTCTTGGATCATTTACTTCTGTACAATTTTGTTCCAGCAGCATTACTGGTCATCATAATTTTGTTTCCTCTTGCGTAATTGAAGGAATTAAATGTTTTCTACCGAAAGTATTTTCAATCAATAACTTTTCCAATAGAAATTTTCTTGAATAAACACATTTAGAGTATTGATATTAGTAGTTCTAAATGCCTTTTTGAAATTGGGGAAAAAGGTACAGAAAAAATTCGTGTACGCTGAATTGCATGTGATGAATATAAAATACAAATCCATTATGTCAATTAGCTATTAGGGTGGATCGAAAAATCAGAGTGTGGATAAAATAATCGGCGTAGGGTGAAAAAGTTGTCTTTTAAGTGTACTAGCATATATGCAAAATTTTGTCAACTTTGTTTAATATCTTCCGGTGCCCCAGGACGCTTAAATATTTGCAAAAAAACGTTTTTCATGCAAATTTCGAATTAAAAATTAAAAATGTGTTAAAGAAACGATTTTACAGAGAGAAACGTAGAGGAGAGGGCGAAGGAATGATAAAAAATACCAACAAAAACTGGAAAATTATCGTACTGAAAAAATATCGTGTTTGTTCGATATCACATTTTGTAAGTGTGCAAATTTCGATGCATGTAAATTCCAAAAAGATATGAAAATTCCACTTGCTGAGCGATTGTTTATAAAAGATCGAATATTAGAAAGGAAAATGGTTATTGGAGAAGTGGAAGTAATTGCTACTGAAAAAAAGAGAAAAGGAAAAAGAAAACAGATGGAAGACAAAAGAATAAAACGTAAAATGATTAAAACTGATGCTGAGATCATAAAATCGTTTAGATTTCCCTACCTCAGCAATGGAATGTGATTGATACGGAATTTCAGATAGAACAGCTACTTCATTCAGTGCTGTTCTACAAGACATTGGAATTATACACGAAGGAGAGGCTTCGCATGTGGTAGATCGCAATAAAATTCGTAGACAGCGTAAAAAGCTTTAAAATGCAGTTGCAAAGTCTACTAAGTTAACAGTGTCTCGGTCTCTTTTAACCAGATTATATTTCGATGGGAGAAAAGACAACATAAAAGTGCTAATTAAGAAGGACACAAAGTACTACTCAAAGACCACGAACGAGGAGCATTATACTCTTTTAAACGAATCTACTTGTGTATATCGGACATGTTACTGCTGCAACAAGAGGAGCTAAGACCATAAAAGAAGCAATACTCAATTTTTTGGAACACATAATATGCAATTAAATGGGCTAACAGTAATTGGATGCGATGGAACAAATGTTAATACTGGGCACAATGCAAGTATTATTCGCTTGTTGGAACTGGCCTCAATAGACCATTACAATGGTGAATTTGTTTGCTTCAAACAAATGAGTTACCTCTCCGTCATCTACTAAATTCTTTGGATGGGGCAACAACTGGTCCTAAAGAATTTTGTCAACCACTTGGTAAAGCAATCAAAACCTACGAGCTTTTCCTTCAATAAGTATGGAGAATATGCCACATGGTATAGATAGAATCAGCAATGATCAACAATATCTATATGATATTTGCCTACCGATATCACGCGGTGAATGTTATTCTGACCTGACATTAAGAAAGCCTGGTCCAGTTGTTCACTCAAGGTGGCTAACAATTGCAGGTAGAATTTTAAGGTTGTATGTGGTCACAGAGAAACCATCTGACAATCTTATTATTCTTGCAACATATATTATGAAGGTATACGCAACCTGTATGGTTCCATATCAAGACAAAGCCCTCCATAACAGAAGGAGCGCTGCATATTTGGAGACTTATTTCATTTTTTAGATATTTTTAACCCAATTTAAGAAATATAGTACACACTTTTATTCAATAAAATAGCTTCTTTTGTCATCCAGAAAATTTTCTATTGTCAATTCTCACAGATAACAGAGAGGATATAAGGTCTTTAGCACTACGAAAACTAATTTGTGCTAGAAATGAAAACACAGGATCAACAGAATAAGAATTTTTCAAGTACCAAAAATAGACTTTAAAGCAAAGGAGTTTTTTGCTCTTATTAACTGGCAACGAGTTGGACATTTGTGAACCACCTCTTTTGATGAATGCGCCATTTAAAGAAATAGAGGACACGGTAAAAGTTAGACGGAGGAACGGTCAAAATATCCATGACATACCCAAGCTGTAGAAAGATGTTTTCGCATAGTGTCTGAAGCGTCCGAAAGTGTATATGGAAAAGAGAAGAGACACGGCTTCATATTGAATAGGATACAATCAAAAAGTCTTATCAAGCATTATAATACCAAGAAGGATTACATCCTTTAGAAATATGTAAATCTTCAAACTAATAGAATTAAAAAATCTGTGATTAAGTTCACTTTTTATAAGTTTTGTGATTTATTGCTTTGACTATTAAATTTATACTTCATGTATTATTATAAAATTATAATTATTTATAAGTTTATACTTTAGTACTTGAATAATCTGCCAATTTTCAAGTATTTTTCATTAATTCACAATTTTTAATAGATATTTGTAAAAATGCCAATTTTAAACTTTTTGGGGGGCTTTCGGGCCACCAGAAGATATGAATGAACTTTAATAATAATAAAAAAACGTAAACTAATATACCCAAAACAAAGCTTTCTTATCCGGCGCTAAAGGAAATTTTGAAAATATTTTTTTATAAATTTCCCCCCCCCAAAATGTCATTTTTAACTATTTTTGGGGCACTTGGTGCACCGGAAGATATCAATGGATTTCAATAAAAAAAATTATATAAACTAATATACTTAAGACACAACTTTCCAGCCCTATGCCGAAAAGAATTTCAAAAAAAAAAATTCCTATACTTTTCGATCCACCCTATTAGCTATTTAAGCAGATGCATTCTGATCCAAAAGCTGTATCAGAATATCTAAGCACATATACAGGGTGTCCCACAAAGCTGGAGCAAGCGTTTATATTAGTATTGATTTTTAAGTTTTTATTTAAATATTGATTTTAGACATATACTTTCCATTACAAAGTTTCATTAATTCATTACCATCACAAAGTTTCATTTCATTCCTATGGTGGGTAGCTCTATGATTACGACCGCCATTGGGGTTCTCCTCCAATTTGTCCATTTTTATTGTTATTTCTTTTGTTTTTCTAGTTTTTCTTTTATGTTTTTAGACATATACTTTCCATTACAAAGTTTCATTAAATAAGGCAAGAATTTGTATCAAAATACCTTGATATCCAAGGGGATTGATAATAAAATTTACAAAAATTAAATTTTTATAAGGCTCCCATAGAGAAAAAATGTCAATTAGTAAAATGTTTCTTTTACATTCATCTGTTCACATACAAAGTTGCACACTTCCATCATCAAAACTTACAGATATTTAAGAAGACAAAGTTGTTGACTTAGACCACTTTTCCATACCTCTCACTGCTGTTTGATCCAGTCTTTCGACGTACGTTTTAGGGATAATATGCATATTTAAAAAATTACTTCAAGGGCGGAATCAGAAAAATAACAATCTATTTGTTAACTCTTGTTAAATCTAAAAACTAGTCAAATTAAACATTAATTGAAGTCTATACAAAAATAGTTCATTTTGTGAAAAATAGAAAATTACAAATGTTAAAACATTAAATGTTAAAAACCAATAGAAAATTTAAAAATTTTAAGAAAACATTAAAAAAGAAAAAACTAGAAAAATATAAAAAAGTAATCAATGATGATAACAATACAACTTTCGGGCGCCAAACGCAGCAGAATCCAGTGTCCATATATTTTTTTTACTTTTTTAGTCTTGCCCTCGACAGAAAATTTGTCCAAATTGGAACTCCTATGGTGGGTGGCTCTATGATTACGTCCGCCTATGATTACATCCGCCATTGGGGTTCTCCTCCAATTTTTCCATTTTGATTGTTATTTCTTTTGTTTTTCTAGTTTTTCTTTTACGTGTTTTGGCTATTTTAATATTGGGGATTTTTTTTGGTTAATTCTTTAGTGATGGGTTGGTTAGTTGTAGTAAAATGTATGATGCAAACATGCTGCTGCGTTTGGCGCGCAAAAAGGTGTATTGTTATCATCATTGATTACTTCATCTGTTTCATATTTTTCTAGTTTTTTTCTTTTTTAATGTTTTTTTTTTATTTTTTAATTTTCTATTAGTTTCTAACATTTGTAATTTTCTATTGTTTGTTTTTGTATTTATTAGAATATGCTGCATATGCGCCATTCTGTATAATATAAAGGGTTTAATTAATTTTAATTAATTCAAATTTTTTTAATAATGTGTTTAATTTTATTAATTGTAACTGTTCATTTTGTGAATCTTTAAAAAATATTCACGGTGACTAATCAGCAGTGAGGCTCATCTTCCCAGAAACAAGCAGTGCTAAAAATATTACTAGAATAGAATTTAAATACAATTTTTCAAAGATAGCTTTACCTTCACATAGTTCGAACTTGTAGTTGTTATTATCTGAATTGTAATTTAGATCATTATAGTCTTTTTTTTCCGGAGAGTTCCGTTTTCTTAAGAGAAATCGAATATGTAGGAACCAACCAAGTTCCCGTTGAGGCAACATGAAAATGAATCTGAAATATAAAAATAGCCAAAGAAAAAAAAATCAAGAACGCGAAGGCGAACCATGGGTGATATTGAAAACGGTAAAAAAAGAACATTAGTTGGTTTTTAGCGCAAAACAGGAGCATCCGAAAATCCAGTTCCGACTACGTTCTAAGACAGAAAGAATACCTAATCGCCCTTCGTCCATTTTGTCACTTAGTGGTACGCAATGAGCGAATTTTAGTGGCTTTCAAAAATATTTGGTGTGCAGCCCAATCCTGTGTCTGTCTTACATTTTCATTCATTTTCTGTCTTCGTTTCCCGCTTTTATCTTTTTTCGTTAATAATCGAACTCTCAGAGTGGAGAAGTAAACAAATAAGAATAAAAACAAAAATATTTTTTAAAACAATTTTAGTGAGTTCTGCAACTCTTCGGACCTAAAGGACGAGTCGCCAATGCTTTTAGATAAAGCTTAAGCACAACGCTAAGAGCAAATAATTCAGTATTCTGGTACAATATTAGGCTATTTTTCTGTTACACCTTAAATTTTCATTTTCTCAAGTTGTCCTTCCATTCTTTATCAAGTCGATAGTTGAATCTATCTGTAAATGAAATTGAGTACCAGTATTTGTCATTGGCAATTTAGTTTCAATCCGTAATGATTGGCTGATATGACAAATGACTTCTTGACAAATATTTGCATTTCACTGTTTTTCTATGTTAAATAAATTTGCATTTCTGTAATAAACATCTCCATATAAATTTATGAGCAGCCCCTTGAAATTTAAAAATTAACAAATCTCTGTAAGTTTTGCAGACAGAATTGTGAAACTTAGTTTATGCATAGATGAGCATACATGCATAGATGATTATCTAAAAATTAATTTTCTTAACTTTTTATTTTCATCTTCCCCAGAAGCCAAAGTGTTTTCACACAAATTCGTACTTTATTTGATGAAACTTTGTAATTGGAAATATATGTCCAAAATCAATATTTAAGTTAATAAACGCTTGTTGCACCTTTTGGGTTCACCCTGCATATTATATTCGAGAAAAAATATAAGTACGAATGAATCGAATTTGCTGTCCATCTGCGCTCGATTTGATCTGATTACGCTCATAAAAAATGGATGGTTGCGAGGAATCTTAATCATATTCTTAACTACTTTTGTGTAATATTTTTAATATTATTCTGAATGTTAATTTTTATTTATATTTATTGCTGTATCAAAATTACATTTTAATGTACACGTTAATTCTTTATAAATTGATTTGCCTTACGTTTTGAAATAACCTCCTTGAGCTGTTGTGCAACCGATGAAATCATAGTTGATGAAAACTTTTGCAGAATTGGCTATGCTCCCTGTATACATATCTGTGGGATATATCGTTGAAACTGCCGTCAAATATGTTGTCATTCGGTGATTTCTCCCGAAATATTAGGAATACTATCGATACATAATAACCTTAAAAATAATTTTATTATTGGAGATAATTAATATAAACTTTTATTTAATTCGAAGTGGAGCTGTGTTCTTTGTTGAAAAGTATCGAATGATTAATTAATGCTCTTATTCAAATACAGTGAAACTATTTCACGCATGGTCAATAGTTTTTCTAGGGTTAATGTTATTAGCACTTTTTCAAAACTTCTGACCTTAAATGAAAAAGTTAAACTTATCATAAAAAAATTTCAGGGAATAAATTTCCTTCCTCTAGCAAATTAAACATACTTTTCAGAAGTCAAGCCTATAAATAAAAATTTGGATTGAATCGTTTCCGCTCTTATCGATAAGTACTAATGCAATTACTTTTTTCTGTGAGTTTCCGTTCATCCTTAATATTTTCTGAACCACTAGACTTCCATCATCTCGGTCTTAGCTTTTCTTTCCTGTCTCAAATTCATTTCGCTTAAACAGGTCACTTAGATCATTATTTGTCTAGAAAAAAAATCTTATTGCATATTTTAATCACTTATGATATTTAGTCTGTCTGAGTATGAATTTTAGCAAGGGATGATTAAAAGTGGGAAATAATAGTTTAACATTATCCACATTTACAAACTAACCTGAGTGTCAAGAATAATTAGAGAGAAAATTTGTAATTAAAAGGTTTTTAGCATAATATTATTATATTTTAAAGCTAATAATTCAATTATCATAGTGCTATTTATTTAAATAAAATTTAATCTTCATATTCCCATATCGTCTGATAAAATATGCATTTATTCAATTTTAATGCTCGCTCTCGAAATTTTAAAACATCATATGCAGTTTATGGATTTTCTGTGCACTTATTTTAATTAGAAATCTTAAATATTTATTCAGTAAAATTAGAATAATATACGAGCTTCATGTTTTGAACTTTCTTGTAAGCAAAATTTAATTTTCCTTATAAATTCCTTTCAGTGTAAATAAAATTAATGCATACTTTTTGTTAAAGAAGATATTTTGAAGAGCTAAAATATTTGCAAAATACACAAGGGTTGTGAGTTATAAAGTAGTCACAAAAGTTATGTGTAGAAATTTTTGAAGTACAGAACATTTAGGAAATGCATGCCACTTGGATAACATCTTGACTCCTACTATTTACCCGGATCAAACAACGGGATCAGATGTCCTTTATTTCTCTTACACTTCTTTCTACGGAAGCAAACACTTCCTTCATATTACTCGTCTCGACAAAAGAAAATAATTTAAAATCATATTCTTTTAAGTTTCTGAACCTGTTTCCATTTATTTCTATGATAATCAGAAAGGAAATTTGAGATATTTTTGTAAATTTAACAGCTGAAAATGGTATTGAAAACAATACTATAAGGAAGCAAACTTCATTGTTTTAATTTTCAGTTATTTAATATTAAGTGTTTATTTTTGTTTCGGATCGTTTCCATATAAAATATGGTATTTTGGAATATTTTCAATGTGAATATCTATATCATTAATGGCATTGTTGCAAATGTTGATAAAGTTGAAAAAGTGCAGTGTCTTGATTTTCCAATGATGTTGTAATTTTTGACAATAGATGCTTGGAAGAGATGTAAATGGTACTCAATACATATATTAATTCTTAAAAGGATCTCCAGTCCGGTTAACATATATCTGCCAATTAGATAACTCAGTGGCGGCGAATAGGGGGGCGACTGCCCCCCCCCCACTTTTTGCAGGAAAAATTAATTTTTATTTTTATTTTAGCGGCCACAAACTATGAATTATAGAAAAAGCAACAGCTGAAAGTTAAACCAGCAAAACACACCGGGAAAGTTAAATAAATGATCACTGGTTTTTGATTTTCAATTAATCCTCTGACATTCACAAAAATTTGAGGTATAATATCTTGAAATGCCTAAACTCGAAGAGAACCGTCGAAATTGATATCAATGTTACCTGCCTACCCCCGCATTAAGACGACTCCGCACCTCTAAATGACCATTGGTCAGATGGGTGGAAAGAACGTCTTTGTTCAATCAGTATGATTGATCACCGCGATATCTGTAAAAGGAAAAATGGCGCTTTTGAAATAATCTAGCCTTTTTCCAGATGCCTAAGTAGTCATCAATAGAATTGTATACATTTACAGTTGTTTTGAACGCATTTAATCAAAGTAAGCTCCATAGTGAGCGTCTTCTTTTATTCTGAAATCTTTTGGAAGGTTCTAGAGGAGCCATAAATTACAAGAAGATGATATTGTACTCCGTTGAAACCACACTTGGTAGCTGGTCACCTACGCTGATACTAATGAGTTTTTTCATGGGAACAAAAATTATTCATCGTGCCCTGAAGTAGTTTATTACTGCACTCCGGTTAGTTCAATATTCAACTGAGCGTTTAGAGTTCGCATCACTCTGGTTCATGATTTCGAAGAATAAACTTATGACTTTGAGAAGCTTATTTTCTACTGTATCTTGCTTTAAAGTAATTAATTTCATTGCTTTGGATATCTGTTTAAAATAAAATTTCTAAGCATAAGCAATCTAACTCAATATTTTTGATTTTTCCTGATATTTTATTCAATGATTGGATTTAAGTAAATTATTACTTTTTGCTTTAATTTAAACAAGTCATGCTTTCTTCAATGAAATTATTACAGACCATTTGTGAATTCTCAAAGCACTCGCTTTAGTTGTAGACTTGTGCTAATTTTACAAATAATGATTTTATGGATACTTTTATTCAGTTGCGGCGACTTGGGGAAGCGGCACAGTCGCCCTTCCATCTTTTTTCGGAAAAAATTAATTTTTTTTTTCATTTTAGCTGCCTAAAACTAGAAATTATGAAAGAACATTTGGGTCCGGGAAAGCTAGCTAATTTTGTATTTTAGTTTTTAAATTTTGTGGTCTATGTGTACTTTTATGCGTCCATAAGTTTTTTTGCCCCCACGCTTTTGTCACCCGCCACTGAGATGACTGAAGAAAATATTGAAATATGTCGATAACGTGTGAATTGCAGATCTTAATAATGATTTATTAGGGACAAGAAAACGATTAAAAAAATACCCAATAATTGAAAGTTAATAAAATGAATTAGATTGAAGAAAAAGAAGGATTAATCTACAAATATGAAGAATTCTGAAAGAAAAATCTTTTTTTTCAGTGTACACTAAAAAAATAAACTTCAAACTGGTTTTGTCGTAAATCTTCATTTTTTCAAATACGATAACTAAAATTGTTTTTTTCTAAATATTTCTCTGAAATTTTAAATATATTTTATTTCTAACATTATCTAAGGTACGTACCAAAATATCTGTATAATGATGATCCGTTGTAAAGCTATGCATGGTCTGAAATTTAAAGGAAGACAAAACTTCCCTCAAAAAAGCTTGCCTTTTCACACTTTAAAACCTACCATTGGAAAGTACTTTGAGATATTGCAAATTTTTTTATTCAGACCCTATTCAATAATACTTAAGAAATCTTATAGGAAAGGATACACTATTCTGCTCATTTGTGTTTGATCAAGATTTGAAAAATAGACCAAACTTAATGGAAAAAACCTCAAGTTTAATTTAGTTTAGTTATATTAATTTTCCGTTTTGAAGCAACATGAGGCTGCTTTGGGACGAAGTTTGTAAATCTGAAGCGTGGTCAGATGACGAGGGGGACTCCTATACTCTTACCCCTCCACTCCAAACTTCCTCACCAGAGTAGCGGGAGGACATTTAACTCTCGATTTCATTGGTAGACAGATATTAAAGTTGAATTAGGGGAGTGTTCTATTCTCAACCTTCTCCCATACGTTCTCAATACGATGCAATTATATTAAGGTTCGTAGTATAGTGAAAAGAATCTAGTATGCATATGAACCACTCTCTTTTGACCCATTAGGGACAAGATTCATTAAGGACAAGAAAACAATTTAAAAAATACCCAATAATTGAAAGTTAATAAAATGAATTAGATTGAAGAAAAAGAAGGATTAATCTACAAATATGAAGAATTCTGAAAAAAAAATCTTTTTTTTCAGTGTACACTAAAAAAATAAACTTCAAACTGGTTTTGTCGTAAATCTTCATTTTTTCAAATACGATAACTAAAATTGTTTTTTTAAATATTTCTCTGAAATTTTAAATATATTTTATTTCTAACATTATCTAAGGTACGTACCAAAATATATGTATAATGATGATCCGTTGTAAAGCTATGCATCGTCTGAAATTTAAAGGAAGACAAAACTTCCCTCAAAAAAGCTTGTACCCAAAATTTGATACAAACTTACAATGTGACATCAAACCCGTAAGAAATTCCATTTATATAATTTTTTTCGAATTTGTGTTAACGCATTCACATATCCATGAATAGACAGACCAATACACAATCAATCCTCTGTCGGATTTGGTCCAAAATTTAATACGCATCTACAGTTTTGGTGTATACAGAATATGCTAAAGTTCGGCCATGTAGCTTGTTGCGTTTTTGAGTTACAGTGTTCATGTGCACTCGGACGGACGGACACACTTTCCGGAAATGGTTTTCATCCTAAATTTGAAAGAAATCTAAGCTTTTGGGGTCAAGACCACTTACAGAATTTCTTCCTTCTATCTCATTTTGAGCTTGAATTATGTTCACAGAGAAACAGACACAATTCGAAAACTGTTCTTTTCGGATTCAGGGAAGCCTAAAACTTGGAGATGAAGCAAAATCTTCAGTCGTATTTTTGGATACAATACTTTTTCTATACTTCATATGCGAAAAAGTAAAACAGCCCTATTTAGGGTAAGAAAGAAATAGCAAATAAAAACAGGAAACCAGTTTCTTGCTATTCATTCAGCTATATCATAGAAACTTACCACATCACACATAGTAATCGAAACAAAAAAAAAATAATTCTCGACATTTCTTGTCTCAATTTATTAATATATGCGCAACATTTCTCTAGTTCTTTGCTATCTACATCAAATATTTAAGCAGCTTCATTTCATCCCGAGTCACCTGCTACGCTTAAAGCAGTTTTGTGTAGCGATATCGAAAACAAGCAGAGAGAGACAAAAAGAGTAATTTCATGAAGTGATGTTGCTTTCATACAATGCATTGAAAACAGAGAAGAAAATTCGAAAGCTATTCGTTTGTTTCCAGCATATTCTTCTCCCGCTCACTATCCAATTTTTATATTTTGATATATGAAACGCTTACGAATATATTGAATATGCTCAGAAGAAGATAAATGCATGTCAAAATTGGCTAATGTGAAGTGTTGAAATATCTCGTAAATTTATTTCATGGGTTATTTGTTATTTATTGCAACTAAATATCCAGTTATTTTCTTTTTTTCATGTATTTAGTATACTAGAAAATTCTTAGTTCTTTGGCGAATTAGGGAAGATTTCTAGGCGAATCTTAGGAATTTCGATATGATATGTATTCCATTTCATCGCATTACTTATCTTAACAACATTTGGGTTGTTGAAGTCTGGTATCAAAATATCGAATTTAAAATCGGAGGATGGTGGTTTAGAAGCACGATTAACCCTCTGAGTGTTTCACACGTATTTCTACGTTGACCTTGGACTAACCCAAAAGCGTAAAACACGCATTTCAACGTGTGGTCAAAAACACCCCGAAATCGGTTTGCACTGAATTTTACGTTCATTGTGAACTGTCTCTAAAGGGTAACACACGCATTTTTCCGAATTTCTTACCCCCATTCTTGGTTTGACATCTTGATTGATTATCTGGGGAGAGCAACGGTCAACACAAAGAAGACTGATAAGGATGTACTTACTGCAAATTAGGGTCTGAGACCCCAACTCGCCTGTGGTTTGGGGAATTTTAATGCTATTTGCAGTGAGGTTATTTTTCAGGAAGAATTGCGGTGTACGATTCTTTTTTTTTTTCGCATTGTGTGTGTCGGAATTTGGAATCGCATTTCCGGATTAGTTCGGTTTAATGTCAGCCTGGTTTGATGCTGTATTATGTTTCAAGTGCTATTCTTTTAATACAATTTATGTGATATAAGATTTTTTTCAATGCATCAATGTTTTAAAGATCCATCTCGAATGGTTATGTAAAATAGATATTGTGGCTTAAGTAAAATAGATTTTGTTCCAATACCGCATTCAAGCATAAAAGAATTGAAAGCCTGGGAGGTTGCTAAGAAAATCTGCTATTTACATATAGTTGAACAGTGTCCTTGAATCAACACATTTTACCCGCATTCAACTAGTTTTATGATATTAATCTAAACTTCTTTCATATTAATAATCTCCATCTACTCATTTTTCCTTTATAAAAATAGAGTTAAATTAAATTTTTGTCAAAAAATAGCTCAAATTTTAAGGTATATGAAAATGATGCATTATTTTTATTGTTTTATCTTTCAGATCAAATCGAAAATTTCAGTTTTACAATGATTATTTCATTATATACATTTGATTTTTATTTAAAAATTAATTTTCAGGTTTAAGTGTAATTTTTTTAGACTAGAACAGATTTTAACTTCATTATTACACTATTTAGAAAAATATCTTTTAAATTCATAAAAATTACAATGAAAAAATTCATTGCAAAAAATAATTATTATTTTATTAAATAATTATTAGTCGGAAATTTATTTTTAGGTCACTCGGAACTGAAAAAATAACGTACATGGAAATAAATATTAAAGAAAGTGGAAGAAAATTTTATTTTTTACATTGTAAAATATTTTCTTTTTGTTAAAGACAGGGGAAAATATAGTTTAGATGAAAACGTTAAGAACAATATCGACTAAATTTGATGTTTGGGTGTGTGATCTTATCAGACTTTTAATAATCTTATTATGAGACTGATAATATCTGCAGCCCAACTGTCTAACGTTTATTTCAATAATCAATGAAGATGTTTATTTCTTGCTTAAAATAAAAGAAGACAAAAATATGTCTCAGAAAATATTATACGAATACTGTATTTGCGCATTAGTTCCTTGA
>BGPR01000773.1:148504-221001 GCA_013235015.1 Araneus ventricosus
TACAGCCAATATCTAAAATACAACTATTAATAAACAACAAATAAATTGAAGTCACAGACATCTAAAGAATATCAGCTTTCATGCAACTTCAATGATGTTCATATTTTTAGAAACTCACAACATAAAAAATAAGTAATATAGCGTTCATTTTTTTGGCCCAACGGTCTGGCATTTGTCTGGTCTAACGGCGTTTATTTTTGTCATCTGGTGTTATGGACACGGGCAATATGCAGAATGAGGGCATCTTGAAGACATTCAGTCACGCCACAGATGGGATCTTCGGAAAGCATTAAACCCAGGACCAGATAAATAACCCAGAATTCCCCTGGCACTGTAGTTTGAATAGGTTCCAAGCTGAATAGAACAGATTCTTGCGGTTATCCCCTCCATGGGGGGTGCTGATCGTTCCTAGCTCAGAGGGGGGGAAGAGACTCGATCTGCAGCGCTTTCGGAACATTTTCTGTTGGGAGGAAGGCACACTTTTAAAACAGATAAAGGTTCTTCAATTGCTCGCTTTTCGAATCGCTTTACAAAGAAGACCGAACCACTCAGAGGGTTAAATCAAAGATTCGTTGCATATGTGGGCCTTACATACGTTACGTGTGAGATACGAACTCCCTCAAGTTAAATGAAGAGTAGGAGCATCGCGCGATTTGGAGACTAGGACATCGGTTCAGTACTCATCTGTCTAATCGTATTAACGAAAACAACGAAAGCGAGACTTGAATCTAGAATCAATCAATACAACAAATCAAAATACACTTTTAGGCTCCATGTTATTAATTTGTTTCCAACTCCTAAGAAATATCTTATAATATTTTTTTTAAAAAATGATGCTGGTAATTGTCGTGTTAAACTTTGTATTTTAATGGAGAATTGTTAACTAAAAATAAAATGAAAGAGGAAATCAAAGAAAGCAAAATTGACGGGTATTTATTTTCAATTAAAAAGTGATTTTTATTGTATTTCCTAGTTATTATCGTTATTTGTGAAAAAAATATGGATAACAGATGAAAAATAAGTTGAAATCAAATAAATATCGTGGAAAGTAATGTGATCTTAAATGTAAACAACAGCGTCATGACAGACTCCAAAAATTTAAATATCTTATATATAAAATGTATTCTGTATTTTGTGTGCCAAATATTTACAATATGAATTTTACCTTTCACGTCTCAGATTTAATGATTTCATAAAAATGTGAGTATATCAGATTTTCTTTTCATTTTGTATATATAATCCACAATATTTAATCTTCTCAAACCCATTGTAAAGTCAGTATGCTTTATATTAAACGTTCCATTTATTTAGTATGAATAATTTGTTGTCATATCGGTCAGTTATAATTCTTACAGGAAAGAAATTAACTGCCATTAGTTGTCCAACATGGCTCGACAGCAATCCCTCCCACTCTACACGAAAGTATATCTTCCATCTGCTGCAGTTCGATAATTTTCCGGACGGAAACACGTTATTAAGCCCTTCCCTTCAAGATATTCGAAGGGATTAAAATCTGGAAGGAGTTTGGCTCATGGGAGTGCGACACCTGTCTGATGGGACAGTGCAAACGATTTGTCCATAAATGAAAACTGGAAAAACGATAATACGGCTGAGAACTTGTTTCCTTCTTAAAATTTATCTGAAATAATAGTATATCTTAATTATTGCAGAGTAATTGCTAGTTTGAGATATGTATTTCTCGAAGCTTGATCTTAGATAATGTAAAACACAACTGATAATCAACAGCGTAAATATACGCCTCTTATTTTATTTATTTATTTATTTAAAAGGTTATTAATGCTTTTCATAATTATCACGGAAATCTTTAGAGCGGTGTTAAAAGGATATTATTTTCAAAAATAAGTTTATTGATTTTTTTAAAGTTTAACACTTGGAATAGGACGGTAATATTATAAAACTAGCAGTACGCGCACGGCGTTGCCCGTGGAATCGGGATTTCAACAAAATAAAAAAAAGCCCACATACAATTGCATAAATGAAAGTTTTAAAAACTAAATCAAAACAGAAATATATATATATTATTGAGTTGGTCCGCCTCCTTTTCCTCTCGACCGAGTACCGTTAAATCCAAATAATATTAAAAAATTACAATGTGATATTTATTACACCGCGAGCAAAGTATGAAAGCCAAAGAAATAAGTTAAGATACGCTTAAAAATAATAATCGAAGTCATGGAGTAAATACATCATCTCCTCGCAGAACGCGAAAGTAATGACGTCACCCTGGCCCTTCAGCCAATGAAATTGCCCGCAACGTCCGGAGACTGTCGTGGGCGGAAGCTTCGCTAGAGGAAACATATCGTTCAACTACCAGGAAAAAATTAATTTTAAAAAAACTAAAAAAGATATTTTAACCATTCTCGTTTTAAATCCGACAGAACCGTTGCAGTTATAAGCTAAAAAAAATTGAAAATAATAGTGTTATTAGAAAGTCGGATGCAACAAATTTAAAAACAGAACCAACATTTAGGTGCAAAACTGACTGATTTTAAAAAAATTCTCAAAATTCAGTAATTTAAGATATAAATTCAAAACTAACTTCATTAGAACGGAAATCGCGTGCTCTTTCCGATGGTCTATCTATTTTTGTCGTACAATTATTTGAAACCATTCTAATGAGAAATTAGTGCGAAAAATCAACCAAAACAACACAAAACATTAAATAAAAAAAATTCTAGATTAAAATTTAAAATTTCGGCTTCGAGGTGCACTCAGTCACCATTACGACTATCTGTGTGCCAAATTTCATGGCTGTAAGTGCGATAGATTCGTCTGGACATCGCAGACAAACACACACACACACACGCACACACACACACACACAAACATTGCCTTTTATAAGTATAGATGCACGTGTTCTTGAAATCTGGGCTTATATCATTTTTATCGTGATTATTTTGTTATATTTGTAGTGTTCATATTGTATCTCATTTTATGTTTAAAAGTTTCCACTTTCTGTAATACATATAGTACAATAAAAATGTTTGTCAATTCAATTTTATTTGCTATTGAATAATTTATAGTTTATATCTAATCTATTATAAAGGTCATTATGTGTATAGGATTAAATCTAATTATTTCGAGTCTTACAGATAAAATATTACTTTTACATTATGAAAAAGTTCTTTTCAGTTGATGACGTACTCTTTGACAAATTATTTCGATAAACAGGATACGTTGGTCATTTTCTGCATTTTGGACTCTGTCAAAATGTAGCAATAATCATATGTAAACAATTAAAGTTACTATTTAAGTAAATGTGAGCCGAAATCATCCCGATGCTTTTTCAGTAAATAATTCGGTTATATATTATCTTATAAAATCTTTTGGAAAATGCACATTTCGTTATAAATGTTCATGTACATATATACATGAGAAAAAATTAAAATAACAGGGAAGTAACGGTATTTATTTTTAATTAACATAATAAATAAAAAGGATGAGGACTATGACAAATCAAGCAGTGAACATTTTAGTTTATTGCAAAATTTATTTAAAATATAAAACAGGATTATGGTACGTTTATCTTATGGGCCTGATAGACCTCACCAGAGAGCACCACGAATCCGTGAATACGAAGCCGCCGGTGAAGTAAGCGGATTCTCCCTTAGTTATGGTGTACGGTTGAGGAACGGGTTGGGCTATGGCCAGTGATGACTATTACGACTCCACCTTCAATTTCCGACTGCTGTCGTGACGACTATCATTCAGGTGGCCTCAGATGCCTATTCAGAGCAAGGGTAACTCGTTTGCGGTTATGAGCCTCCTAGATCTTCTGATATAACTCTATTTTAGATAATTTTATAAATCTAGATCCTTAATTGTATTCTGTTGAAGGGAAGAAGGAAAACTAATAATCACCTAACTGGGAAGAGTGGTAAAAACATTAATCTGCTCAGTTTTAGCTACATTTTCATTTTAACTTGCATTCTAAAGAAAAAATTTCTTTGCTTCATATCTAAAGAAAAAAGTAATAAAAGTGTATATGTTTCTTCTAACCAATATCTCTGTACCTTTCCTGGGGAAGAACTTTCCCTAATAGCACAAAATACTGGACAATATTGTTGCGATATCTTTACGATAATGTACGACAGGATACCTTGTACGTAGAGATACCTTGCACTATCTTGTGCTGATAGGTTTCCTCCATAACTGAACGCGAAACATAGAAATGTGATAAATAATCTGACAGCTTAGGGAGGATGTATGTGACTGCTTATTAAGTTCTTACTCCTATATAGTTAACACTAAGCTTCATATGCATTTATGCATAAGGACACAGAATATAGTTACATAAAACTATTATGATTTTCTTATGTTTTGAGTTATGTACAGAGTGTCCCAAAAAAGTGGAACAACAATTCCTTAAATTAGACATAATTTCCTTATTTAGACATATACTTCCAGTTACAAAGTTTCATCAAATAAGGTAAGAATTTATATGAAAATCCTTTGATATTCAAACTAATTGATAACAAAAAGTTACAAAATTTAAACTTTTATACGCCCTCCATAGAGAAAAAAGGCCAATTATTAAAATGTCTCTTTTACATTCATCTATTCACATACAAAGTTGCACGCTTCCATCAGCAAAACTTGCAGATATATAAGAAAACAAAGTTGTTGACTTAGACCACTTTTCCATACCTCTCACAGCTGTTTGATCCAGTCTTTCGACGTACATTTTAGGGATAATGTACATATTTAAAAAATTACTTAAAGGGCGGAATCGGTAAATAGCAATGTATTTGTTAACTCTTGTTAAATCTAAAAAATAAACAAATCAAATTATACATTAATTGAAGTCTGCACAAAAATAGTTCATTTTGTGAATCTTTAAAAAATATTCACAGTGACTAATCAGCAGTCAGGTTCATCTTCCCAGAAACAAGCAGTGCTATAAAAATATTGCTAGAATACAATTGAAATACAATTTTTCAAAAATAGCTTTACCTTCATATAGTTAAAACTTGTAATTATCTGAATTGTATTTTAGATAATTACAGTCCTTTTTTTGGAGGACGAACCATGGGTGATATTGAAAAAGGAAAAAAAAAGAACATTGGCTAGTTTTTAGCGCAGGACAGGAGCATCTGAATATCCAGTTCCAGCTAGGTTCTAAGACAGAAAGAATAGCTAATAACCTTCGTCCATTTTTTCACTTGTATGTAATGAGCGAATTTTAGTGCTTTCCAAAAGTATTTGGTGTGGAGCCCAATCCTGTGTCTGAAGTATTTCTTCATTCATTTTCTGTCTTCTTTTCTCGTTTTTATCTTTTTTCGTTAATAATCGAATTCTCAGAGTGGAGAAGTACGCAAATAAGAATAAAAATAAAAATAACAATTTTTAAAATAATTTTAGTGAGTTCTGCAACTTTGAAGACCTAAAGGACGAGTCGTCATTACTTTTAGGTAAAGCTACAACGCTAAGAGCAAATAATTCAGTATTCTGGTTCAATATTAGGCTATTTTTCTGTTATACCTTAAATTTTCATTTTCTCAAGTTGTCCTTCCATTCTTTATCAAGTCGATAGTTGCAACTATCTGCAAATTAAATTGAGTAACAGTATTTGTCATTGGCAATTTATTTTCAATCCGTGATGATATACTACTTGACAAACATTTACTCATTGTCATTTTTGCTGTATGGAGCACGTATAAAAATTTATCTTTCTTAATTTTTTAATTTGCACAGAAGCCGAAGTGTTTTCGTACAAATTCCTGCCTTATTTGATGAAACTTTGTAACTGGAAATATATGTCCAGGTTCAATATTTAAGGAAATAAATGCATGTTTCACTTTTTTGGGACACCCTGTATAAGAAATAAAAAATCATAGAAGAAACGAAATAAAGCTTTTTTCTATATTAGTCGCATGTAATGAGACACAAACATAACTCTCATCCTAATGGTAATTAGAGTTCTTATATTATTTAAAGGTTTCATAACCGTTTAGAATAATGTATTTTACAGGTATTTTGATCTATATAAGAAGATTCAAAGGCCCGTAGAGAAACTTTAAGGGATGGCCAACCATCTACACAATTATCATTTTTAAATAGGAATATGTTTTCGCAAATGCAACCACGTGCTAGAGGAATCGCTTTGACAGTGCGGTAGCAACATAAATGGGTCACCATGTTATGGGTCGAATGCCAGCCAAGAAGTCTTGAAGTACTTCCTCGAAGAATATCATCTAAATTCCAGCCGAGGGATGCTGGCAGCAGGTATGTGGTTAGCAAAATCTCCCATAGTGGCAGTGCAAACACTGATGCTGAATTGACATTTGACACCATGCTGCCTGGATGCTCGTGGATTTTCAGACATCCACACGTACCAGTTATGCACAATTACTACACGGTCCCTTGAAAATGTGTTTTCATTCATGAAACAAACCTATTCTGGTAAGTTAACACGCGTTACTATCTGTTGCTTCATTGTCACAGCAACGCCTCTAGATATCGTACACTGCGTTTGCAACCACATGGTCTAATGTAAAATTGACTCTTCTGTGTATGCTTTCCCTAACTTTAAGTTTTCTCTAAGGTTTTTTTACGCGAATTCATAGATGAGAAATCATAGGATAAGTAAACGGGTTCTCAATTCGCTAGTGGATGTAGTAATGCTATTAGATTCAGCTGTGTACACTCTTATGACAGGACGTACATCCTGCAGCAGGGGTTGAGCCCAGGCCAGTGACAGCCATTAGGATTCCACCCTCAGTCCCCGTGTTTATGTCGAGACGAATGTCATTCAGATGACTCCGGATGCTAAGGCAGGGCAAGGGTAGCTCATTTGGTATTAATTACAGATATGTCCAGTTGCATCATCACATCATTAAAAATATCAGCAACTGACTTGAATTAACTGATTGATGTATTAATTAAGCCGAATTGATTTATTCCATTGAACAAATATGCTAAATAAACTATTGAAAACGATAAATGAAAATCATTGAAATCTATTTACGGTCTTCTTTTGAAAAATGCCTTGAGACATGTGTTTTATGTTTTCTCCACTATAAGCGGAATAGCTTTTACAATAATGAGATGATGGTTAACGAAACTTCTCCAGTTTCACCAATATGTGGGCTGATATCTGTGGGAAATTTAAAGAGAGATACCCATGTGTAGTTATTTCTGACCACAATTCCAAGTGACTAAACGTATCCCAAAATAGCTGTCCCGCAGCTATAAAATGGGACATTAATGAGACTAAATCATAAATTAAATAAAAAAAACAGACTACTTTAAATTGTGAACCAACCGAAATCTTTTACTTATCAATCAAACTGCAAGACTAGATAAGCAGTTTCAGAAAGAAGACTAGTGAACGGCTGCGATCACATAAGAAATATAGCTTGTCACTACAACAGCCTAACTTTTCACTACATTAGGAATATAATCTTTCACAATAAACAAAGTGTGAATGTTAATTTAATGATTTAGAATTAAAAATTGCTGCAACTAATTCACCAAAAATGTGCTAATTTATGAAGCACAGTTTAGAAACATAACTTATATAACAAGCAGTCAAGAAAAGTAAATTAGTAAGTATCAATAAGATAGCAATAAATAACTCTTATTTATCTGTTTTTAGTTACAGATGTCAAACTTCTAAGACAGCACAGAAATTTTCTTCAGCAATTATTGGCGTGATTTTTCTTGGCAATAGAAAAATCTGTTGTTTTAAATCACTGAATTCGTTTGGTTTTGTACTTTGTACAGAAATATTTTATTTTGCATTTCGCAGAGATTCATAATAATTCTAAATTGTAGATATCTGGTTCCCCCATTCATATGAGTGAAATTTCTATGAGTGTTATTTTTCTATGTACTTTGATCTGTTTCATATTTTTATGCATACACAGAAGCGTGTTTCTTAAGAGAGAGTGTATATTATAATTTTTCTATGTCAAAGGCTTTGCAACAGCTGTAGAGGATGTGATGGCTCCCTTTCTTGCCATAGAAGAAAGAGAACGCGTTGTTGTTCCCTACGAACGGACTTTTCTTTGTTGTTGGGACAATGGATAATAGATAGTGATGGATTCCCTTCTTGAAAGTGGAGAATACATTTTGGTTCCGTACAAATTGACCTTTCTTTATTGTTGGGACAACAGATAGCAGATAGTGGATAGACTTTTGAAATCCATGTTATGCTACCCTGGTGGTCCACGTTCGGTGGAAAACGTCCTGACGACTTGACCCAGCTGGAACAGGTGCAGGGTCATTTATTTTACTTTTCTTTATTTATTTTTCTGGTGACATACAGATAATGGTTACCTGGGTGTTGACTTGATCAATGGGAGTATAAAAATTGTAGGTGACGGAACAATGGAAAAATAAGTAAGGGCGTGTGTTTTTCTTACCAATCCAATGAGGGATGATTTGGGGGCGTGAATATCTTTTCTTGGGAGAGAACTTGCGAGATATAAGGCGAGTAGGTTTGGTTTTTAAAAGATATAAGAGGTGGAGATGAAAGAGAGCAACAGTAGAAATTTTGGGAGAGGCTCAGGATGGCGGTTTCGGCTGGCAACGGAAGGTGGTAAGATCGGTCGTTTAGGCTTGCAAATCTTTTGACACGTTTTGGGTGCTGAGAATACCTGAATAGGCTTAGCGCATGTCTCAAATTTTACACTGTATGACCTAGTATAACTTTGGTGTATAACCACCTTAACCCTTTAAGACCGGAAATATTTTCATCCTTAACTTTAATTTTTTTAGTTTATAGGTAGACTTGGATCCTACTGGTACTGTAAAAAATAATTTTAAAAATTTAGCTTGCCCCTCAAATGCAGGAGCGCACCCGTACAATCGTGCGGGTTAGGTTTTCCTGTTTCAACGTTAACCAGTAGGATTGTGTGGGTTAGGCAATATCTAAGTAAGATTCACCTAATTTATTTTTTCAAAGCTTAGTTTTCAGTCAATATTAATTACTCAAAGAAACAAATATCCTTCTAGACATCCTTATAATATGATATAAACTTTTAGTGAAAAAAGATGGGATATATATATATATATATATATATATATATATCTTCAAACTCAAATCATAAGTTACCTGAATAATTACTATATAAGTTATTCTAACCGGGATTAATTTAAATTACCTGTAACTAGTATTTTAAAATTAATACTTGTACAAAAAAATAATTTTATATATTTTTCTGTACTATGAAATATACACATAGAACTTATTTTTCAAAAATATACATGCATATTAAAAAAGTGCTGAACCTGAATTTATATGCAGCGAAACTTCTGAAATAAAGCATACTACTGTATTTTTAGAAAGCAAATTAAACTTCTCGGATCATGCAATAACTGGTTGTTAACTTTCCATTCTTTCTTTCACAACAGAAATTGCAGCACCTTCAAGAAATGTCGGAGGGCCGCGTTCAATCCCCTGCTTCTATAGAAAATCTTCCTGTATTTCCTCCGACAAAGTCTATTGTGCCCACATTCCTTTCCTATACTGATTATATTCAAGGAAGGACCACGCATCTTTTTGCACTATCATTAGGACTGGCGGTATTTCCAGATGTACATATTTAATTGCTGGACATCGCGTCAGTTTTGCCGCCTTTTGTACCTATTTTCTTTATCGGAACTGAATAATTACAAACACATGTACTGACTCAAAATTCTTCTTGATTCTCCTAAAGTAAACTAAGGAGGAAGATAGGATTTCAATGATACATTGAAATCCTAGTGTGGAACTTTCTGTGAGTAATCTACTTTGTTCAGAAGCTTTCAAAGAGATCCTTTAAAATATATTGAAAGAGCTTGTCAGATTTCAGTGCTGATACGGTAGGAACGACAATGCGATTTGCGGAAGTTTCTCGAGGAATACTGAAGACCGTTGGAGGCGGTGGGACATATTTCGTGAAACTCTCTTATAAAAAATCTAAACACAGAAAAAATTGTTTATATGTAAAATACTTCATTTTTAGGTGATAGGAAATGAACCATGTATTTTTTAAGTTAAATTTTTTTTCTTAATATAGTAGCCATTTCAAGTCTTAAGGCCGTTACTTAGTGATACAGTAACGGCCAGAAAACACCGAGGTGTGCATCGGATCACGCGAAAAGACACTACAGAAAGGAAGTCGATTTTCGGACAGTGAGATGAAATAAAGCCGAACCCGCACGATCGCGCGGGTAAACAAATATTACGCCTAAAGAGCAATTATACTAACCCTTAACTAACATATTTTCCTATTTTTCATTTATTTCAACATGAAATAACAATTAGTATCTAAGCAATTAAATATGCATTAATAATTAACCAAATGCGATAGATAAATAATTCAAATGTTTAGCGCGAATTTTTTGCCAACAGAATTAACGCGATTATAATTAAAATATGGACTGTCTCTGCCGACTTTTGAGAAAACTAGATACTATTGATATTCTGGAAACTAGAACAGTCGTTCCTTTCCGGCATTTATTAAATACAACTCTCCAAAAAGCAGAAATGCTAGCTAATGTCTAACCCGCACGATCTTACGGGTTCGGTCATAAAAGGTTAAAATCTGAGTTTTAAAACTTAGATGTTACAGATTCAAATGTCTTGACAGCATGTAGGGCTTTGGCGAAAGAATCAAGGGACATTTGTGCGTGTAAAATCGGACAATGGCTGAAGACGCATGATTTCTAAAGGAAGCAACTGCTCATAGAGAATCCCATCCCTAGCGGAAACTGTTCCAGAAGATGATCGACAAAGCTAAGTTGTAACCTTTTCTTATGCTTTGATATTCATGGCGTTAAAATCTATAAATGTGTGGTATATGTCAAAATGTAAAACGTTACCATAAGTAGTAGTATAAGACAGGATTAAAATATTAATTAGCCAGTTGGGAAGATATGTGAATCCCGATTCAAAAGAGTTGAACCATCGCTATGAATGTCAATTGCAAAGCCTTTTGTATTATTAATGTATAATTTTTACGTGTGATAATGATATTTATGTGAATTCTAAAATAACTATGCTTAGGATTTAAGGTGATCATGTATTGCGGTTATGCTGTAAAATTGAGTAGTAAAACCAGAGCTAGATTTTATATAAATGGTTGTTGGTAGAAATTGTTGCGTACATGTAATTGTTTTTGTATTAGGATTTGAAAATAAGTTTCTGTAATGTTTATAATAATCCTGTAGGTAGACATTAGTCTGCACATCAGTCAGCTAATTATCAATTTTCTTAAAAGGTGTAGTTAATAAAATAAGTTAATCTCGAGATTTAAATTATGATGGAGAAATTAAAACCACCAAGGAATGAGGAAATTATCTATAAGAAATTAATGTTAATTGTAAAGACTTAACTTAGTAATTTGAACTCCAATACTAATTGGCAATGAGGATGTGTATGAAGATGTTAACGGCATAATTTTCGGTCAACCCTTTTGGTGAATTTCTAGATGTTGCATGATCAATTTATCATTTGCTAACATATATGCAATATCCTGTGTTGGTGTGAATTAAGCGTAATTAACTGAGTGCACTTTTATGTATGTATAATAATCAAGAATTTAATAAATCTGCTTAGTATTATTCCGTATGCGAGTCAGAGACCATTTATGTTGTCGTATAATTCATTTGCATGCCCTCAACCGTGCCTTTAGATAGAGTCTGGTAGATCTTGAGTTATTGCCTGCAATGTTGATAAAGGTATCATAGAATTTCGACTTGTATTTGACTTTAGAAGATTTTTATTATCGACTTTTCTAGCCACTATAATCTGTGTACCTGACGGCCAAGTTTAGCAAAAGTTAAACTGTAAGACATATATTTTAACTTGTTTAATGATAAATTGATTTATCTAATTCAACGCAACATTAGTTCGCCATTGTTATACGAATACGGCTTTTCGGAAACTATATCTGTGAAAATAACTAACACAATGTCGAAAATTTATTTTTTAGTTCTTCAAAATATGAATATTTAAACCATTTAAGCTTTTGTGGCTTCCAACCACTTTTTCACTTTAGAACACAAATTTCATTTTAGAATTTTGAATTCGACGAATAATCTCACTTACATGTTTCAAAACTTAATTTAATGACATTGCACGTATTTTTGGCATCCTTAGCTTTTATTTTTGATATCAGGAACTTCCTAAACTATATTGTACTAAGTAGAAATTTTTCTTATGTTGAGTACTCTTTTTAAGGCTAATTAAAATGTTAAGGCGTTAGAATGTAATCAGTGTTTATTATCAAGAAATTTTATCCTTATATGAATTTCTCTTAAATGAAAGGCAATATTAAGAAAGCTCAGATCTTTAGGAATGAAGTATTATTGATATTCGATAGTATTCCTGATAAAATTTTGCAACTACCATCTCTTAATAATAACAGTTTTACCTCTAAGAGCGTACAAATAATACATTCATTCTGTATTTTCTTTCCAAATTCTGGAAGAAGTGTATAACTGTGTTGTGTACGATTATGTCCCATATTATATATTTCCAGTATGGAGACTTTTCAATAAAATATGGAGGCTTATCAATAAAACTATAGAGCATATCCCTAACGCATTTAATCCTCACCCTTATATAAACTTCAAAACCCTTGAAAAACGAGAGGTGAATGTTCATCTGTTTCCGAGTTTTATTATTCTATTCGGTAATAGCTTTCCACTTTACTTTTATAGGCACATAAAAATATTGTATCTGCATTGTCTTTATTGAGAAATATGCAATAAACCAATTGATTACTTTCACTCGTATAACTCGTATCCAATATGTACAGAACCTCATCAGTTGGAGCTTAAATTTATGGGTAGTTTTTGGATGTTGAATAACTTACGTAGCAGCGACAAATTTTGTGTCGTATTTATGGTTGAAGTGAAAATGTTCAAAGAATATCACTTAACTTCTAGATTATCTGATATGTTATTAACTGCAATGTATAAAGTTTTCATGCACTTACAATTCTAAGTTACAATATCTACTTAGATATTCTAAATAAAAGCACAAAAACATCAATCGATTTGAGACCCAATACGAGACGTTTTAAATGCATTCATATTATTGTAAGGACAGAAAACTCAAGAGTTCTTTATCTACGGAAAACGGTTGAGTCTATCACTACATCCCAAAAGCTTTGACTTTATAGTAGCTTTTGCGGGAATATGTATTTACATTTGCACATAATTTGACTTTCAATAATTTTGTGTATTGCAATATACAGAATTGTACTTAGTGTACTGTACGGAGTTGTACTATTGAAAAAATTTTAAATATAGTACAAAACTTCCTAAATCTTATATTTCTCAAATATTTGAATTTTTATCATCTTAAAAAGCTTTATTTTTAAGAAGGATAAATGTACTAATGCTAAACTGATACCTAATTTAATCAGAAAATAAATATATTTCATGAAATACCCTAAGGTCAAGTATCCCTAAGGTTAGGGGTACTTGATCCTATGGGTAGGGATACTTGATCCTATATGCAAAGAGTATTTAAATTCTTTTAATAATTTGTATTCAATATTGTAATTTGTAAATTCAGATATTAGGTTAATATCACTGAATTACAAAAGGTGTCTATTATCGAAAAATATTAATAAAACTAATAAAAAAATAATATGGAATCTATAAAACGCAGTTGTTATTAATAAAATCTAGTTAATAAATTAAATTAGTCTAGTCATTAAACTAAATCTAGTTATTAAATTAAATCTATTTATTAAATTAAATTAGTTCAAAATTTAATGAAGAATTAAAATATTTATTTAATTTAAATTACAGCAATGGAACTGGGTACCTATCAGTGTCGTTAGCGCATTAAAGAAATGCCGGTTTTGGAAAATTAGACGGAAAAAAATAACATCAAAACGAAAAAAGGATCTAAAAAAAACATAAGAAAGCCCAGCTAAAAAAAAATCTGCAAAAAATCTGCAGAAAAAATCTGAAGGTATTTGGAACATGTTTTCTTCAGAAAAAAATGAAGAATATCTGAAGGAAACTATGTTCCAAATATCTTCAGATTTTCGGCAAATTTTTCTACAGTCAAGGTTTAATTATTAATTGCATTAATCTAATTTGTGATTCATCTTACTTACACGATGCCGATTCGGAATGTGACGAAGCTTCAAACTCATCCTGTCCGCGATTCGAACCCGCATTCCTATAGTTGGCAGGCAGGCACGCTACCCACAACGCCGCGCCGAAATACACGAGATGGGGATAAATTAATCTATTTGAGTTTTAGCGTCACCATAGCTCTTGTGGCGTCATCTAGTGGTGTAAAAATCAACCAATGTCAGAATACGTGTTTCAAAGTCGTAGAGATGAGTAACAGATGAGATTAGTAATATTTTTGTTCAATAATTTAGATTCTCTGTTTCGGTTTCACCTTCTATTTTTCTCGTAAGCCTTCTCTCCATCCAAAGGGCGAAAGCTCCACTTTTCCCTTCTTTTTGGAGGAAAATAGCTAGTCAGAAAGACAGTTGGAAAACTAATTGGAAATTAATTAAATTATGGGGGAAGTTTAAGATGGTAAAACCACAAATATTTATTTTAAAGATTAATTTAGAATTCATTTTTTCAGTGGCATATTTAAAAAATTTAATGCCTAAGACAATTTTTGATTGGGAAATTTTTTTGAAACTCCTGTCGCCTGTAGAATTAAACAATAATGATAATTACATTCTAATTTTGTTTTATATTCTTTGGAAAATAAAGTTTCAATATTAGAGAATATGGTGCAAAATATATATTTAGAGAAATGCAGATATTGTGAAATTGCAGTTAAATCTTCGAAAAATCAGTTTAATGATTTTGTAAAAATTAAAATTGTAAAATTAATTTGTAAATAACTGCAAATTGAATTGAAGACAAAATGCAAATTCTTACAAAATCTACAAGACATTTAAAGAAAAAAATAAAAATACATTTTTTTTTTGCAGATTTTATGCAGATTAAATTGAAGAAAAAATGCAGATTTTTTCTGTCTTCAAAAAATCTGCAGAAATCATTAAGAAAACTCAAAAAAAAAAAATTTCTGCGGATTTTTTTTAGCTGAGAGGCGCAGTTCGGGACCGCGCCATAGATCTTTCCTGAAAACGTCGGGATAAAATCATAAAACAAGTATTTCGTATTAATATGTAATTTAATTATCATTCCCTTTAATACAATATTTACACAGAGTAGTATATTGGTTACAAAATAAATTTATCACAAGTTTATCGTATGTGGTAGGTTGTGATTTATCTATTCTGTAACCATTATACTACTCTGGGTGAATATTGTATTAAAGAGATTGATAATAAAATTACATATTAATACGAAATACTTCTTTTATGATTTTATCCCGACGTTTTCACGAGAAATCTACGACGCGGACCCAAAATGGGCCTTTCTCATGTTTTATTTAGAGTAGCTTTTGATGGCGCCGTCTGTCGACAGTATTGTAATGCCTTGGCCTAAGTGTGACCAAATAATTCAAGCTTAGGTTGGCCTAAATACTTTTATTCACTACAGCAATAATTAAGAGACACTTCTCGCAGAGAAGTCTTGATTAAATATGACTATTTACAAGGAACCAACAAAATCATAGTTCTAAAACGTCAAAGTTCCATGAGAAAATTCGTCCAGGAAGACTAGTAATTGTCGGATGGATAACTTCCACCTATCCACGTGATACCAAACTACGAGACTACCAAGAGTGCCCGCAAGTTCATGAGCTGAGAGTCCGGGGATGCCGATTCCTTGGGGTTGTCTACCAAAGTCCGACTTCAGTCGGGACTTTCAATCCGCTGATCACACAGCTTTCTTCGGTACTCCGTAGCCTAAAACTCGTTCGAGAGTCTTCCTGTTTTTCCCCGTTCCTCAGTTTTTATTCACTCCTTCAGGGGGTGGATGAAGTGGTGAAGCCCCTCCTATCTTTCCCTTCACTGGATAATCGTACTCTCGTTGACCAACAACTCACCTTCCGAGTGGTCCACCTCTTATTCTGGGAAGGTTCTTGAGTTTTGTCACCACCTGCCTATTCAGGAATCACCAAAAGGTACCGCTAATGTGCGAGCTGACAGTGATTTATTCCTCGATATTGTGGCGGCCCTCTGTGTGAAGTCCTTTTCCTTGCGCCCGTCTCGTTAGCGATGTCCAGGTGCAACTCTCCTGCTGTTTACCGCCAATATCAAAAGGGCCGGCACTCTTTTTTCTCATGGGAATTAAGCTCGCGGGAAGGAAACTACAACCTCCCTCCCCTTTATGGTAATTACCAGGGAGTTTTTGGCAGGAGAAAAAATTCTCTGTTTACCACATACTTGTTCATGCACTACTAACAGAGCATATTCATACTTTACAAATTCAAAAAATTTATCTTTCTGATATCTAACTTAACACAAAAAAATATGCACAATTAACACTTAAAGTTGGCATTTCTGCCACCCTTTCTTAATGAACCTGTTTACCACAACTTAATAGGAAACTATCTGCCCTTTTTTTAATTCAACACTCATAGTTCTAGTTTCACTTCGGCTAAGAGCGTCAGCATTCGAATGGTTTTTCCTACCTTGTCTTATTGAAGGGTTGTAATTCGAGGACCATCTCATCAGCCTCGGTTGATCAGCGACTGATTTCAGTAAACAAAGGGTTTGATCTGTCTCCAGTGGCAAAAAAATTATCCGTCTAGTAATGCCCAGGTTTTTTAATTGCATAGGCCCGCGCATTTGCGTTCAGTTTGCGCTATATTTCCGTTCTGCATCATTTTTGCCATCTGAACGGGATGCTCCTCATTTTCCGCGTCGCATTTGGACAACTTGACTCCCATCCCTAAGTCGGATGCATCACTCTGGACAATGAATTCACCTAGTCAGAAGACGTACAATACGGGCTTTTTTTGGTCAATCGCTTTAACTCCTTGGTCTGCATGAGTTTTGTCTTTTTTTTATTTCAATTCTCTCTTAACTTTTCCCTTTAAAACATTGGTTAGAGGGGCTGCTATTACGGAGAAATTTTTAACATAGTGCGCGTAGTACCCAGCTAATCCTAGGAAAGCTTTAATTTGCGTCTTTGAAGTGGGAGTGGGAAAATCTAAGACTGCTTTAATTTTTGCCTCTGCGGGAGTTCGTACACCACTACCTACGACGTGTCCCAAATATTTTGTGCGGTTTTGGGCAAATTTGCATTTAGATGGCTTGATCGTTAAATTTGCGTCGACTATACGTTTCAGGACTTCATTTACGTGTTTCAAATGATCTTCCCAGTTATTCGAATGAATGGCAATGTCGTCTAAATACGGGACTGCGAAGCTTTCACAATTCTCTAACACCTGTGACATCAACTTACTAAAAAAATACGGGGCGTTGACTAACCCGAACGGCATTCTTAAAGGAACATAGGTTCCGAAATTCGTCACAAACGCGGCATAACGCTGCGCTCTTTTACTAAGGGGAATCTGCCAGTAACCCTTTGCCAAATCAATCACTGTAATGAACTTTGCAGCGGACACACGTTCCACGCGTTCTTCAATATTTGGTAAGGGGAAATATTGATTGCGGATGCTAGAGTTCAACCGTCTGTAATCTATGCATGGCCTAGGCTCTCTACCTACTGTCTCTACCAAGATCATAGGCGAAGTGTAATCGGATTGACCGATCTCGATTATTTTTAAATCCAGCATTCTCTTAATTTCTGCCTTGAGAATTTCAGTCTCACGCTGAGAGGTGCGATACGGTTTCGACCTAATCGGGTTATTACTGATTAATTCTATATCGTGTTCGACTAAATGCGTTTTTCCTGGCTCATTTGAAAACACCTTTTGGTGACGGCCTAACAGTTTACGTAACTCTTCGATTTCTAAGAAACTGAGTCGTTCCTCAAGAGCGCTATCCCTAATTATTTCTTCGAAATCATACACATTCGGGTCTGCTGTCGGATACGGAATTCCTAACTCGTCTGATTCGGCTTCGGGAGTTTCTTTCCTTTCACTAATTAGAAGGTTAATTTTCTCCGGTCTCTGATGGTATGGTTTCAACAGGTTTACATGATATATTTGGGTTTTATCATTTTTGTTTGCCATTTTTACAATGTAATTGGTGTCCGAAAGTTGACTTTCAATTACACCCAGGGCCAGTCCACTGTACCGCCATTTTATTCGGTTTAGAGGTTGCGAGAACCAAAACCTGATCACCTACTTGGAATTTCCGTCGGACCGCGTTTTTATATACCAGGACCCGTTATGATATACCAGGTCTTTCGCTTAACCTGGACCTGCGTCATTCGTTCAACCGCCAAGTCTTGACACCGCCTCATTCTATTTATAAGCTCGAAAACGTATTCGGTCACGGAGGATTCCGATTCCCGTGGGTTTACCCATTGTTCGAACAATAGCACTTCAGGTGTCCTTAAATTTTTTCCGTGCACTAACTCTGCGGGGCTGAATCCTGTGCTCTCATGCGTGACTGTGCGCAAAGCTAGTAAAGTCGCCGGAAGGTTTTTCTCCCAATCCTCTCCTGATTGTAAACACAGTACTTTTAACAAACGCTTTAATGTTCTATGGAACCTTTCGACTGGGTTAGATTGCGGGTGGTGCACCGAGCTGTGGGTCACCTTAATCCCGAACCGTTCGAAAAATTCTGTAGTTAACTGGCTCGTAAAGGAGGTTCCATTATCGCATTGGATTTCTCGAGGAAATCCCATCCTACTAAAAACCTCTAGCAAGGCATCTATCACCGAAACCGAGTTAATATCCGCGACTGGAATCGCTTCCGGATACTTTGACGACATACAAATAGCTGTCAAAAGGTAACGATTATTTTTAGCACTAATCGGAAGGGGTCCTACAGCGTCAATATTAATTTTTGAGAAGATCTCTGTAATTATTGGCACGAGTTTACGTGGCGCCTTTCCCTTCTCCCTGGCTTTTCCGATGCGTTGACAAGGATCACAACTTCGCACATAATTTTCCGTATCTTTGACGCAGTTTGGCCAAAAATAATGTCTTAAAAGACGATCCTTTGTTTGGTCACCACCTAGATGCGCGGACGTGGACTTAGTAGCACAACGCGAAATTTCAATCCTTAAATCAGCTGGAATCACCAGCTGCAAATTCACATTTCCGAAATGATCCTTATTTTTCCGAAACAACAAATCTCCCTTCTTTACAAATTCGCCCTTTCCTTCTCGTTCCTTTTCCCAACATGGCTTCAACACAGTGCAATTCCTTTGTTCGGACGCGAACGCTTCTGAATCTACCTTCAATAACCTATTTGTGTCTCCTTCTGCCTGCGGCAGTGGGAAGGGGACCAATTCTTCTGCTACAATAATAGAAGGATTCTCGTCTAGAACAGTCTGAGAGGGTCTCTGAGGAGGGGGTTTTAGAACGGCGCTAGCTTCCGTTTCTTTTTTCAATTTCTGACTTCTCGTCACTACGGCATTTAAATTTGGAGTTTTCCGTTGCTCTTCTATTAATTGAGCGCTCCTATTTCCTAATAAATATATCCCATTATCAAGGCTTGCATCAATTACGACTTCTTTTGTGATTATCTTCCCAAAAACAGGACTTTGAAGTTCAATTTTCGCGAGGGAAAGACAAGTAAAGTTCTTATCAAGAGGCTGATTAATCCAAACCGTTTCACCTGTTAAATCTTCGGAATTAATGTGATTGCGGCTCACTAAATCAATAGACGCTCCGGTGTCCCTTAGAATTGACATCTCTGTTTGATTCACTAGCGCCTTGCTCATGTATGGAGCAAAAAGGGTTTCGGTTGAATCCGACATTCCGACATGATTTACAACCTCAGCTGGCTTATCTTTCCTTAACTGTGGGCAATTAGGCCTTAAATGTTCCGTCGAATGACAGACGTAACACGCGGCTGGTTTCCGGCGTTCAAAATTCTCGTTTCTCCCATTCCCCTTGGGCGTGGGGGTTTTCCAAAATTGGTGTTCGGATTTACCTACGAATTTACTTTTATTTTCCTTCCTCGGTGAAAGTAGTTTAACTTTTTCTAATGGTTTTCGCTCTGGCATCCTGACATTATGTAGTTTCCGACTACTCCTGACAGATTCATATTCATCTATTTTTCCCGCTAATACTAATGGGTCAACTAACTTTCCCCATTCATCAAGAAAATGCTCTTTCACCTCGCCTGCCACACGACGTTTTATTTGGTCTGAAATCATTAGATTTTTTAAATTTTCAAAGTCTCTAACTTCTAATCCGTCTAGCCATCCATCGAGGTAATTTCGAAGTTCAAAAACGAGCTCCCGCCATAATGCTCCGGTTTTCTTTTGATGCTGGGTGAATTTTAATCGGAAGGTTTCCGGTTTCATTTTAAACCTGTCTAGCAAAACTTCTTTTACGTTGAGATAATCCTGCATTTTTCCCTCTGGTTCTTTAATAATGATTTGTGCCAGATCCAACGGCAAAAGTGAAATAAGTTGCGGAACCCATTCCGTTTCCTCAATTCCTGCTGTGCGAGCTTGACGCTCAAACAACGCCAGATACATAGATATATCGCTAACTTGCGCGTCAAATTTTTGCATGAGGTTTTTCAGACTGAGCCGATTTTTGCTATTTTCACTTCGGGTCGAAGCTATACTATTAACTTCTGCGGCATTTCAGATTCTCATTTTTTCTAATTCGAATTCCCGCTCTTGTCTTAGAGCCTCGGTTCTTTTTAATTCCACGGCTTCAGCTTGTGCTTTTAATTCTTCGCGTTGTCTGACGATTTCCTCCAAACAGCCTCGTACAAACTCCTCCTCAAAATCTGGGGAATCTTTAACCTTTTTACAGATGTCTATTTTTTTATCATTAGAACTAATCTCAATTCCCATATCGTCGGCCAGCGCAATTAACTCCTCCTTGCGGTGTTTAGCTAAAAAAGCCATTGTTTAAACTCAAGCGATTTAAACTTAGATTCCCAAAACAAAATTTACGCAGAACTAAGCATCAATAATTCTAAACCTTTCGCTAAAATTTGCACGTATAACAAAACCCAAAATTTACTTTCATATACAATACTACACAAGAATACAGCACAACATTATGAAAAATTTCAATATCAATTTCTAATTTCAATGGGAAATTTTACTAACTTTCATGAATTTTGATTCCTTTAAATGCAAAATCCTACACAAGCTATAAATAAGTAACCCTACACTAAACATGTATTATACACTTGAATTCGCAATGCTATGATCACTAAAACCAAACACTCTTAGCCACATGAACTATGAACTTAGTACATTAAACATACACATTTGCTTAGCTACACAAAAATTTAATAAAGAAAATCTTTAGTTGATATCTTATATTTCACTACTCTCAAGATTTAGAAAAACAAAATCAATAATCTTTTAAACCTTTCACATTGATAATTTAATTAATTAACTACTAACCAGAATTTAGCTCTTCAAATTTGTTCCACAAAAGTCACAAAAAGCTCTCCTAGACTTTAGAATTAATTATTCTAGATACATTCATATAACTGTAATTTCCTCTGAAAGTAGTAAAATAAAACAAGCTTACCGTGGTGTAGATTTCACCGGGGACCAAGAGAGAGGCACTTCGGGAACACAGTATGATGACACAGTTCACCGCATAGTAGATTCACTTTGAAGTAGATTGTCTCCACGGTTTCAAGCCGGTTTCCTCCGTCTTTAATAGGCTGCTCCACAGGTGCCTACGAGTCAACAGGTTCCAGGGACTTCCAGGGTTACAGCGGGGTGCTTCCAGGGTTCCCAGCGGGTGCTTCCAGGGTTCACTGCTGAAGTCCGATGCTTCCTAGGCGTTCCTTTAAGCGATGTGCTTCCAGGGTTCACTGCCGAAGTCCGATGCTTCCTAGGCGTTCCTTTTTAAGCGATGTGCTTCCCGAGTTCACTGCCAAAGTCCTATGCTTCCAGGCGTTTCTTTTTAAGCGATGTGCTTCCATCGGATTATTTTAAAGTCCGATGCTTTCCAAGTTTTCTGTGACTGGAAAATTTTCCGAGTCACAGTCGCAGACCAGTAACTCTAAGGCTTGAGATACTGCGCAGGGGAGGGGGTAGCGATCCCACCAGCTGCCACCAGTTTTCTATTGCTGTAATGTCTTGGCCTAAGTGTGACCAAATAATTCAAGCTTAGGTTGGCCTAAATACTTTTATTCACTACAGCAATAATTAAGAGACACTTCTCGCAGAGAAGTCTTGATTAAATATGACTATTTACAAGGAACCAACAAAATCATAGTTTTAAAACGTCAAAGTTCCATGAGAAAATTCGTCCAGGAAGACTAGTAATTGTCGGATGGATAACTTCCACCTATCCACGTGATACCAAACTACGAGACTACCAAGAGTGCCCGCAAGTTCATGAGCTGAGAGTCCGGGGATGCCGATTCCTTGGGGTTGTCTACCAAAGTCCGACTTCAGTCGGGACTTTCAATCCGCTGATCACACAGCTTTCTTCGGTACTCCGGAGCCTGAAACTCGTTCGAGAGTCTTCCTGTTTTTCCCCGTTCCTCAGTTTTTATTCACTCCTTCAGGGGGTGGATGAAGTGGTGAAGCCCCTCCTATCTTTCCCTTCACTGGATAATCGTACTCTCGTTGACCAACAACTCACCTTCCGAGTGGTCCACATCTTATTCTGGGAAGGTTCTTGAGTTTTGTCACCACCTGCCTATTCAGGAATCACCAAAAGGTACCGCTAATGTGCGAGCTGACAGTGATTTATTCCTCGATATTGTGGCGGCCCTCTGTGTGAAGTCCTTTTCCTTGCGCCCGTCTCGTTAGCGATGTCCAGGTGCAACTCTCCTGCTGTTTACCGCCAATATCAAAAGGGCCGGCACTCTTTTTTCTCATGGGAATTAAGCTCGCGGGAAGGAAACCTTACAGTATATAGAACTACATTTCGCGTATGCGTAGTAAAACATTATTTACTACAATTGCTCATATTTCCCGTAATGTTCAAATTTTTGAATTCAATTTTTAATGCAATATTTTTTATGTATTGTCAAGTATTCTGTAAGTTTCGTACAATTCGAAAGAACATTCTGCATTTTATAATCAAAAAACATGCGGAGTTTGAAATTTTCAATTTAATACCGATTTTTACTTATATTCTGATAAATGTTTTTATTGTCTCACTTGGGTACTAGTAATACTCCTCAAGCTCTTTAAAATGACACCAGAATCAACCTCTGTTATGTAAATATTCTTAGCAGCTACCAGCTGCTCTAGCACTTTGAATCAGTTCAAGCAGACACTCCATTTAAAATACTTGCTTTATTTGACACAAGCACAAAACATGAACACAAAAGACACCATACAGTAAAAACGTTACAATTCCTTTCAAAACATCACGACGAAACATCATCAGATTTTTTACTTTCAGTATGAGCAGCCAGGGGTTCACAACAAATTTCACCTTTTGGCCAGTTTTCAGGTGCATCTTTTAACCATGTGGGGGCCTTCCCACCACCTGGAATCCAACAACCGGCAAGCAGAACACCCCCTAGACAGCATATCAGCTACGTTTAGAACACCAGGAACATGTCGCCATAACTGAAATTGCGTTAACTGCCTGATCTCTTGAACACGGTTCGTTACAAAAACCGACCAAACACCATGTTCCTTGATCCATCATAGTGCAACCTCGGAATCCGACCAAAATGTAACCTTTATATTCGGCAAATTAAGTGCATCACGAATCGAATTGACAAGTCTTGCACCTATGCAGCAGGCCATTAACTCCAACCGCGGAATGTTCAAAGGTTTTAGAGGTGCTACTCTAGTCTTTGCACGAATAAGTGAGTCACTAGTTCCTGTTTCAAGCACAGTTCTGACAAAAACACATGCAGAATAAGCAACCCGGCTGCATCAACAAAAACATGCAATTCAGACCCCTCATTAAAAGGCATGAATCGGGGCAGACACACTTCTTTCAATAAATACAATTCATTCACCCATTTAAAAAATTTCTTAGAAACATCAGGTGGCAATTCAACATCCCAGCCAACTTTTAATTTCCAAGTGTCCTGTAACAGTATTTTGGGTGGCAAAGTGACAGAACATTCCTATTGGGCAGCACAATATTCCTATTGGGTCAAAAACATTTTGTACTACAGGCAATATTAATCTCTTAGAAATTAGAGTTTCACAAGACAGAACTTCAAAATCAATGTTGCATCTCAATTTATCACCATCCAAATTCCATAAAAGGCCCAAAACAGAAACATCACCAGAATGTTTCGAGATAAATTCTCAAGCCACATTACTCACCCAACCTCTCAGGTTGAAACCTCCCCTTGACATCAACGTCATGTCCTCTCAATGAAAGATGCCTGATCACAAGGATCATTTACTCCTGTGAGACAATTATCAACGTAAAAGGAACCCTTTAACTTTTCCACCATATCATGAAATTCAGGTGGGGAATTATCCACAAGATATAAAATTGAAGCATTCAAAAGAAAAGGACTACAAGATACCCCCAAAACCACTCTACAGTGCCTATATACTAATTCTTCATCACATGGGCAAAAAAATCTTAAAAATTCTCTATCTTGATTGGTAACAGACATCATTAAAAAGGCTTTCTCGATGTCTCCACTTAAACCAATAGGATATGTTCTAAATCTGTCAATTACAATGGGGACAAGTTCTATAAGATTAATTCCCTTAAACAAGCAATGACTCAAGGAAGGTTTTCCTTTCTCGCAGGTAGAAGCGTCAAAAACAGGGCGTATCTTTGTGGTTTCGCTTTGCATTTTTATCACGGGACGATGTGGCAAATAATGACATTTTTCATTTTAGGTAGATTCCTTATAGGAAGTTTACCTATTGCAATGGTTCTCATGACACGACTTTCGGAAAATTTCTGCAGATCTTCACCGATCATGCCCCTAGAACCCAAAACCACCCTTCGTTAAAAAGTTTATATATATATATATATATAACGCTTTTTCCCATGTTATCTTGTGAACACGATAATTGGAGTAATTTTGATGTAAATTTAACCAGCATGGGATATGTTGTAAGGATATTGAAAATCTCGGTCGCGTTCGTAGATGGGCTATCCAGCTCAAAGGGGGTGGAAATGGTGGGGGATGAAAATTTTCATTTTCCCATAATTCCTCTACAATTGAAAATAGAAAGAAAATTCAAATTAGGCGAATTATTGCCTTATTATAACAAACAATTTTTGCATTTAAATTTTTTCTATAACTACAATTGCTTAGAAGTTATGAGCTGAAAAGTGATTTTCCCACCCTTCCCCTCCACCCCCCAACTTAAAGTATGTTTTAACCTATGCATGTTACCCCTTGTTGGAAAGCTCTCATCATTTGCAGTCCCTTCCACCCGCTTTCATTCTTGAAACTCTAATCCTTATGAGAATAGAGGGCGAAATGTTCTTGTCCTCATTATTAGTAGAGACGTATATATATATAACGCTTTTGCCCATGTTATCTTGTGAACACGATAACTAGAGTAATTTTGATTAGATTTTAACCGGCGATGGCTATGTTGTAAGTTCGGTGAAAATATCGACCGAGTTTGTGGATGGACTAACCAGCTAAAAGGGGGTGGAAATGGTGGGGGCTGAAAATTTCATTTTTCAATAATTCCTTTACGATTGAAGATAGAATTAAAACTCAAAATAGGCGAATTATTGCCTCTTTATAACAAACAACTTTTGTATTGAAACTTTTTTGATAGCTAAAATTTTTTAGAAGTTATGAACTAAAATGCCACTTTCCATCCCCTTCCGCCTTTTATCATTTCCCCATAGCTCTGTTACGACTAAAGATCGGGAAAAAAATTCAATTAGGCGGATTATCACCTTATCAGAACGAACAACTTTTATATTAAGTTTTTGTCAGCTAAAATTCCTTAGAAGTTATGAGCTGAAAAGCGAAATTCAATTCCCCAGCCCCACCCCCCAATTTATAATTTCTCCATTACTCTGTTACGATTGAAGATAGAAAGAAGCTTTCAATTAGGGGAATTATCACATAATCATAAAGAACAACTTTTATATTAAAAGTTTTTTGACAACTGCAACTGCTTAGAAGTTATGAGCTGAAAAGCGATGTTCAATTCCCCCCAATTTATCTTTTCCCCATAGCTCCATACGATTGAAGATAGAAAGAAAATTTCAATTAGGGGAATTATCACCTTATCATAGCAAACTTCTCTTATATTGAAAGTTTTTTGACAGCAAGAATTACTTTGAAATTATGTGCTCCCATCAGCCGCATTCACTTCAACGTTTTGTACGGTAAACAAGCTGATATACCTGGCTTTGCTCCGGATTAAAATGCTTTCATGTCTAATATTTTTAATGTAAAAACTACTATTGTATAAAAATTATAATACACAAATTCGTTTTCTGATCTGAAACGTTTTTAATTAAAATGAGAATATCAATTGAAACAAACGATTTTTAAATCAGTTGTTTTCTCCATAAATTATTGTTTGTTATATAGGTACTTCAAATTTCGTTAACAATTACTGAAGTATAAGAAAGAGGTTTCAATGAATATTTTGAAACAATTAAATTAACTAGTTAATTATTCATTAATTTAAAGAATGAAAATCAATCAATCATTATCTGGTCCTGATATAAATTGTTAATCGTCTACTTTTAAAATTTTCTTTTAGCATTAATCCAGAATTCTGTGAATATATTCTGGCAACTATATATATTCGTATTATTCTTGTTTTTCGACAATAATGAATATTGTTACGAATTTTGTATAAAATTAATTTTGAAAAAATATTAAAATGAGAGAAACAAATTGTGTGGAAATGAAATTTTTGTCACTGAAATGCTAATTTTTTCTAAAATTTAATAAGGTGTAAAAATAATTTCGTGAGATAATGTTCTCCAAAGATATCGCGGAAAAACGCCTTGCTTGATTTTTAATTAACTGAAATTTAAGTAACTTTTGGGCTTTGTAAAGTTAAGGTGAACTTTCTCTTGTCTTAAGTAAAAAGTGTGCAAAGTCTGGTTGAAATCAGTCCAGTGGTTTAGGAGGAGATGTGGAGCATACGTACAGACACGATAATTTTTATTTAAATTAAGATAATTATTAGATCATTACAAGATTAAGATTGCTAGCATATACTATGAGCCATAAAAAAGGTTTTAGTGAAGATAACGTCACAATTAATTAAATATTTAATTTTAATTAAGTAAATAGTTAATTTTAATTAATCAAACAGATAATTTTATTAGTTAATTTGATAATTAGTTAATTTGACAGATTACTTTAATCTGATATTTAACTAAACATGGCTGCACCAAGATTTGTTTAATAAATTTAATATAAAATAGCCGAAAAAGATAGATATATAAGAGTTCTCTTTATCCTTTTTTATATTGAAAAATACCCCATTAACTTTAAAATTGTTTTGGGGTTTTCTGCCTGAGTATTTGCTTTTAAATGTCGATGGAGATTTAAATTTCCTGTTCAAAATGGCTGCATTGATATCCTATGCTATAAACACACGTGTTAATTTTGGAACTCACAATGTTTAATAATTTTTATTCTCTTACGTGTTAAGAATTTAGTGACTATTACCTCTGTAACCAAGGAGTTCTCTAAATGAGTCCATTCTAATTATGTTTAAATGTTTCCTGTCATGTGATTTTAGCATATGACAAAGTAATGTTCGCACAATTATATGGTAACCTAGATTAAATAAACTAATTTTTAAATCTAGAGTCGTTCTTCATTCGTGTCAATTTCTTGCTACTGTTTCAGATAGGCTGGCTTAATTTTATTTAGGGGATATTTGCACTGCTGGGATGTGTATTTCTTCACGATTCCTACCTGCTGAATGATTATGTGTTGGGATATTAAAAAAAATTGACCAATAAATCTAGCATAACCTTTTGGAATGAAAAATGGAATGATAAAACCTTGATATAGTAAAAAATTATGTCATGAAAACAGAATCACAGCGTAAATATTGCAATGTGTAGAAACAATAAAGTCATTGGCTATGTCTGTATTGAGATCAATATGTAGTATTTTATTACTTTTGTAACGTTAGCGTAAAGGAATCTACCTTTGCCTTCAGGCTTGCCGAAAAGGGATTTTTTTAATTCGTTTTCTGGGACACGTTCGATTATTTTCAGTCTCTCCCAATCGTCAAAAACCTCTTGGTACTCACAAAGGAATCCGCGAGCTTTCATGCGCTTAACCATTTTCTCATGACGCTCCCAACTCAATTCTTTATTGTCTGGGAGATTTCTAAAATCGGATTTCCAAGGTAATCCAACCTCATATCTTCCATATGGAAGAATAGTTAATTTCTCTCGAAAATCAAAAATGTTCACTATGCGTTTAAATGTTCACTATGCGCTTTCTTCCTGCAAAGTGATTGAGATGGGTCAATTATTCCCAAGCATTCTAAATCCCACATTTCCGTCAAATTGACACTTCTACAGTGCATTGAAAGGGTTGTCTTGACGTTTCCCATCGAGCTTGTTCCCTTTTGCTTACCCATAATAGTCCAACCTAGTTTGGTATGAACCGCAGTTAAACCACAATCTAATTCCACAATTTCTCCAGTCAAAAGACTTCCCAAAAGATCTGCGCCAATTAAAAGTTCAATTTCATATTCTCCAGAAACAGAATCAGTAATTTCAATTTTCGGTTTTTCAATTCTCTTAAAATGATCCGGCACGATCTTAGGCACGAACCCACATATCTTTTCCTCCGAAAGTGCTTCCAAGCGGATAGAAAAACTTTCATCTAAAGCCTTTATTTCTATAGCATACAGACCCTTTTCCCTCGGCTTAGTTTCACTCCCCCAAATGAAGTATTAATAATAGTTTCAACCCGGTGTGGCTTTAAACCCAATTGCCTAATTATCCTATCACTAATATGACTACTCATTGTACCCGAGTCAAAAACGAGACGAATACGTTTTTCGAGACCCTGACCTCGTATAACGACCTCAAGGGTTTGTAGGTAAACCTTCCTACCTCTGCCTGCGTTTGAAAGAGCCACCTTGAATTAGAACTATGATCACCAATATCGATATTATTCTGAGCATTTTTTGAATTATACCTTTTACACATAATTTCATAATGTGAGTCAGAACACAATTTACATTTTATACGAGATTTTTGATCACAAAATTTAGAAATATGACCAGACTTATCTAAACAAGTAAAACATGCACCTTTCATTGACAAAATATTTAGCCTTTCTTGGCGAGTCATTTTTCTAGCATCAAAACATTTAAAACCAGGGTGCCTTTCATTACAAAAAATACAGTTCGAATTTCTCTTACCTGGACTGCTTAAACTCACCAAAGCAGCGGCAGTGGGTGAACCAGTTTGTTTTTCCGACACAATGGAAATCTCTTTCCTTCGACACTGTTTATTTTCAAATCCGTTACGTGCTAGAAGCATCATTTCTTCGCTTCTTACCTCCCTCTGAAGAAAAGCCATAAAGTCGTTTAAGGATCTTAAATTTTTGGTTTCGTTTTCGTTACTCCTACTTCTCTCCCATGCAATAAGCACTTCCTCTGGCAAACAACACCAGCGGTGTTAAGAAATCGCCGTATTTCTCCTGTGCCTTTCACAGGCTTTCCAATGCTCTTAACTTTCCTTCCAGCTCGTCATATAGGATAGGCAAAGCTATCTTCATCCGCCCAGTTGTAGCGTTCTTCATTACCATGGATAAGAGGTCTCGTACATAGATTTGTACCAATACGTTATCTCTTCCAAATCGTTCCTGCAATTGCTGTATAGCTTTGGGATAATTCGAAGCTGTTTCTGGAAAGATCTGCACCAGTCGTTCCGCTTTCGAACCCTCTTCAACAACTTGGATAAGATATTGCATCTTGTCTTCGTTGGGAATACCTGGGTCTGCAAGGATTTTTTGAAATTGGTTCCAAAAGGCCAAATAATCTCGAGCATCTCCATTAAACTTCTTTAGCTGAAGTTGCGGTAACTTGAAATTTCTTTTCGGCAGCGGGTCGATCGGAATCACTTTCTCGGTTAATTTCAAATTCAGATGTAACATTACTTCTGAAAAACGATTACGGTATTTCTCGGCTTCAACAAAATCCGTTTCAAACAACGATTCATCCCCTTCATCCTGAAGTAAACTCGCAGCTATTGACTGCTGACAATCTTCTAATCTTTGAAATTTGTCCTTTAATTTCACTTGCAATAAGGAGAATTCTTCCACCTCAGCAGTTTCGCTTTGAAGTTTAGCTTCAATATTCCTTATACAAAGCGTAAAAGCGGTTCTTAAAACCTTTCGTGGTGTCTTCAGTGCCTGCATATTTCGTTTCAGAAGTCTCGTTTCAAAGCGCCAGTCCTATCACGGACGTCATTATGTTATGTAAAGATTCTTAGCAGCTACCAGCTGCTCTAGCACTTTGAATCAGTTCAAGCAGGCACATCATTTAAAATACTTGCTTTATTTGACACAAGCAAAAACATGAAGACAAAAGACACCACACAGTAAAAACGTTACAATTCCTTTCAAAACATCACGATACACCAACGCTGCCGAACTACCCACATCATACAGTACTCAGTTCACAGCAGTTCCTTTTCGGATTTCTGCTTTATTGCTTGCGCAACAACCTCCTAGCTAAACGCGTTTCCACGCTACACTTATTTATAACCTTACATAAAGCTAATTCATAACAGTCACGCGCATGCGACTATACTGGTACGATGACGTCACAAGCAAAACAAATAATATGAGACAAACTCTTACAGATATGATGTATCCGTTGTGGGGTCAACCGTTCTTTTGCATTATTAGTCTCGTAGTTATTAGCGATTCAAATCTGTTTTTATTTTTTAATATTTAAAATATCTACATTTTAGATGGATTTAAAGTTTAAAGGAAAATAAAGAGACTAAAAGTTTATGTGTCTCTTGTGACGTCTTAGAGACCTAGGGTAGCGTAAATCATCAGCTAGACTAGTATCACTTATAATGAATTTTATTTTGAAATTACTAGAAGGTTCTTGGTTAATTAAGGTTTACAAAATAAGGTAATGATTTTATATACAGATAACATATACGTGAGTAGACAGGATGGTGTTGAGACAGCCTCTGCACTAATCAGCAAGCAGAAATGAAAGTCACTCAGAGCAACGGCTCTACTTAAAATCTATCGGAAAGTTCATCAAGTCCTCATGAGCATCCGCTCATCTTGAATAAAAACTCGTACAGTTCAGATACCAGAGTTACGCTCTCAGGAAAAGTTAAACATAAGCGTACAGCTTCTTAACGATGCTTCTCACAGCTACACAACTGGTCGCACGGGATCCAGTTACTTTGAAACCGATCCAAAGATCCAAAGCTGGTATACGATCCTAAGATCAAAATCTGATCACGAGAAGATCGAACTATCGAAAAACAACTCCTCTTTTTTCTCCCACGCCGCAACTTAAATCCTCTCGTTTCCCCAGGAATAATTTCGTCCCAACTCGTGAGGATTGGCTAAGAACTCGATGACGTTCCTTTCCTCTCTCTTCTAGTGGCTGGCTCATTTACGCAAGTCGATGACGTCCGCAAGTGAGGTGACTTCCTTCCACGTCTCTTAGCAAGCGAATGATTTATGTCTAATGACAGTCTCGGCTATTAAAGGTCTGGGGTATTGGTAGTCTTGTCTCAGTTCAACTGAGAAAGGACATCTATCACTCCTTCTTGATTAGGAGTTCTGAAAAGGGTATTGTGTGACAAACGTCACTAGATCCATAGACGTTCATCTATCAGGCAGGGAGTGAAGAAAGCCCTTTTTATAAATAATCCTTTGTTGAGCTTTCCAACAGTCCAGGTGGCTACTTTGGCGGGACCAATTTGAACAGTTAGCCTGGAATCTTCACACTCTATAGGATGGTATGCCCTTCAAAAAAGATCATTATTATTTTTAATTTGCTCTAAAAGAGAGATTTGTTCTATTGGTATATACAGGGTTTCCACTTATATCCGTTACACCCCCCTAACTTTTAAACGGTGACAGCTTAGGGCGTAAAGTTGGTGTCTAGCTATAGTAAAAAGGTTATGCGCTACTCGAAGAGACAACTTACAACGCCATCTATCGGCAAATTTTGGAATTAGCGTTCCTATCTCGTAAACGGTGGAAGATACGAGAATAAAGTCAATTAGAAAGTTTTAGAGCACTCTCGATTTAGTACGAAAAGATACCTTCCACACATTAATACTCATAGCAGAATGAAAATATGAATGTTTGGTCACGATTTCGAAAATTGTCATGTCATAAAGAGGGGAAAAAAGAAACTGAGACACGTCCCTGTCTTCTGGATCATTTGTTTATATTGCTCAAAATGCTCTCCGTTAGCAATTATACACATTTATACTCTAGATTGGATTTCTCGCTGCATATTTGGCAACATGACAGGTGCTACGGAGGCACAAGAATCAGAAATGCTTCGTAGAAGATCCTGCAATGTTGGCGGAGGGGTCGCATACACCTGCCCTTTTATGTGTCCCCATAAGAAGACCAATGGGGTCAAGTCAAGTGAGCTCAGGAGCCACTCTATAAAACCACCAGACCCGATGACTTGATTCTGGAATGTCTCCATTAGGTACTGCTTAACGTTTGAATTCTTATGCCGAGGGGCACCGTCATGTTGGAACCATACATTTCGGATTTGGTGCAAAGGCAGATTCTCAACAAGTCCGTTATTACATCCAGCAAAAGCTCCAAGTACCGTTGTCCCGTTAACGTTCTCTCGTAAAATACTGGTCCAATGAGCATGTGATTAAAAATTCCGCACCAAACATTAATCGACCAACGTAGTTGATGTCAAGCTTCGACAGAATATCTCGGATTTTCCAGCGACCAGGTATGGACGTTCTGTCTATTAAACATTCCGTTACTCGAAAAACATGCCTCATTTGTCCATATTATGTCTGCCAGGAATGTTGGGTGATCCTCTCAGTTATTCATCACAAAGTTGCACCACGTGTAATGTCTCTCAGCATCAATCCCTGCAAAGGTGTGGATCGGTATGGATGAGCACCTGATTCATTCAGGATTGTCCAAACGCGGCTTTTTGAGAGGCCACAATTTTCACTCACCATTTTTCAGCTGGTCTCAGGATGGGCAAGAGCGTATGGTAGCACATCTTCAGGTTGCACTTAGCGCCCTACATTACGAAGTCTACGAAATCGAGGTCTGCTGGTCATGCAGCACCTCTCCAATAAACGTTTTATAACTTTTAAGATGGTCATCCGTGTAAGTTGCGGGCCTTCAGGAAAACGTTGACGATACAGCCTTGCAGCTGATTTTGCTTTACGCCCACATTCACCGCAAATTAACAGCATCTCGCAATACTCGTTAATGCCAAACTTTGCAATACCCCTCAGCTTTAACGTACAACTCAGAAGAAACACATTTTTTATAGTAGTAGTCTCTGGTGAACAGGTATGACATTCCATCCTCATTTTCATAATACGTGAAATCCATGTGATTTTCGTACTAGCCATGGTTGAGTTGAGCGTTTGGAGAGACGATTTTCCAAGATCAGCAGAAAGTTTTCATGGTTTGTAGAGACATTCAGTAAAACACGCAACCGGTGGGGCAGAACCATGGTCTTCATGAATGCAAATCGCGAGCGTTTCCCCTGCGCTACAACACAGGCTGGTATTTTATTCGTAAGGTGGTCTTTTCTCGCTTCGCTCGCGTATCTCGACGCCATAGTGTTGAAAATCACAATCAAACAAATGTTCATTTTTGCATTCTGGTTTGAGTATTAATGTGAGCAAGGCGTCTTTTTGTTCTAACTCGAGAGTGCTCTACAGCTTTCTAATTGACTTTTTTCTCGTATCTTTCACCGTTTACGAGATAGGACCGCCAATTCCAAAATTTGCCGATAGATGGCGTTGTAAGTTGTCTCTTCGAGTAGCGCATAACCTTTTTACTATACCTAGACACCAACTTACTGTCACCGTTTAAAAGTTAAGGAGGGGGTTAACGGATATAAGTGGAAACTCTGTATATGGAGGGATCAGAGTTAAAGTGAACTAAGTCTATGAGTTTTATTTCTGAGAAAACAGATATAATAGTTGGATAAGCTGGATTAGTTGATTTGGCTCAAACAACAGTGGACTTCTAATTGTCCTAAACAATCCTGTTCTGACAATTTGTAAGCTTATATTTTTATTTCGTTGGCATAAAATACGTATTCGGATCACGCCTTCGTGGTATCAAGAAATTTGCATTTAACATTTTATTAGAATTTGCTGACTCTTCTTTACCATTTAATCATTCGATTTTCTATGCTATCTAACTAGATGAAACATTCTCCTTGAGAATGTATTTTTCCATACATCACATGAGGTTCCTATGAGAATTACACTTAATTTTTATAACGAGTTACAATGTCTGTGAATTACTTAATTCCAATATAAGTTAAAAATACGTTAACACGGACAACGTTTGGGCAAATCAGTTAAATAATTAAATTATTTATCAGTTAAAGATATCACAAGAGAGGTCATCTGGTGATTAATCTCTACTTTACTATTCTTATGTAGCAAACCGGGAGAAATAAAAGCGAGTTAAATGACATATCCTAGATCTTTTGCTTCAATTCTTCGTTTTCAGCTCTCCTATTCTATGCAATTAGATGGCACATTCTTTTTGAGAATATATTGGTGTTTTGATGCAACTACGAGTCCATAGATCACTTGAGATACTTATGAATTACTCTCAATTTTTATAACGAATTACAACGTCTGTGAATTAGTTAATTCTAGCATATATATTTTAAAATACGTTAACAAGGATTAAGTGAACATTTAAAGATATCACTAATGAGGTATTCTGGCAATAAATCTCTACTTAACTATTCTCAGGTAGCAAATCAGAAGAAATAAAAGTGAGTTCAATGCCACATCCTATCTCTTTTTCTTTACTTCTTTGTATTCAGCTCTCACCAAAAGAGCTAAACGCATTAAAATTTCCCTGCGGTGACTCGTCATCTCGCTTCTACCTTCTCATTCGATTTTCAGTATTTGTTTTAATCGAGCAGACAGTATTCTGTTGACTCCAAGGACTACGAACATAGGGCGCTACTTTTAAACTGGTAAGGGCTTACTTCATTTATCTCGTGTTTTCCGATGTCGGAGACTTAATTGAGTTAAGAAGATTGTTTAAGGCGAACAACTTGATTATATTAGCAGCAACAAGAAAAGAATACCTGCGTAGCTATAAATGATAAGCGGACATGTTGTCTAAAATTTTCAGAGGAAACCCCTTTGCTTTAGAATTCTTTAGAGAGCTTGACAATGTTATAATTAGTTTAGTTTGTTCATTGGACCAAATTTATCTTTGAGATACTTACTCTTGATTTTAATAGAGAATACTTTCGAAGGCTTGTTTTACAAAGAATATCAACTACAATTTTATGAATAACAATTTTTTTAAATGAAAGAACATATGCCAAACAACATTTTATTTCATAAATCCATTAGAGAGCGGGGATAAGAGGCGCCAGCGGCATGTTGAGATTATTTCGCCCAAAGTCGTCATCAGTAGTTTAGCAAGGGTAAATGGCGCCCGGGCCATGCAACATTTTCGCCCTCTTATTATATTTCGCTTTTAAATGTGCTATAAATGCACTAACATTTTGTCTCCATGGTGTCCCCCTATGACTGGCGCCCGCGACATCAAAACCCCCTGGTTGCTACGCCACTGTAAATATCAGCATATAATGGCCAATTTTTCAATCATAACAACTGTTTTTAAGTAAAAATATATGTGTTTATTTATAAAGTGAAAAAATCCTACTTTCCATCATAAATATTTTGACTTTAGTTCAGTATATATCATTTTTATTCATATTTTTTATTTCATTTATATGTATGCATCCGAAATTTTGAGACATCAAAAAGTGGTTATATACATAATGTTTAAGGGGAGTCGGTAACCTTACTACTACATATACAAGTTTTAATTTTTCATACAGTTTAAATATAAATTTATCTTTAAACTGAGCAGATTCATTACATTAATATAGCTTGTTTTTTTTAAAATTTTGTAACTGTATGTCACGATTGATTTTTCAAAAATTGCCGTCTCCTAACACTCGATCACAGCTATAAAGAAATACTTTTGAAATAATAGAAGGAAATCTGCTCAGTATATACATTTATATGTATAGAATAGGTGGTAAAAATTTCAAAAGCATATATAAATTACATTTTGAGAAAAAGGTACTCGCAGTTTCAAAAATGTCATTTTGAGATAATTCAAGTTAAAGGTAAAAACATTGCCTCTTCAAAATATTCCAACACTATAGAGTGCAGTCTATGCATTTTTTTAATCTATTCCTTTCATCTTTCTATTATCTGCCTATTTTATTCTCCCTTCCCATTAATTACAGAGAAAAGGCATATTTTGCCCTCAAAACGACATACGACCCCCATACAATAACATTACGTTTTATATATTCACGCACTTTACCTAATGATCTACTACAGATACAAGTTTCAATTTTTTATAGAGTTTAAGTAGATATTTATCTTTATACTGAGCAAAATTCTTACATTAATATAGCTTGGTTTCTTTTTAAAAAAATTTTAACTGTATGACACGATGAATTTTTCAAAAATTGCCGTCTCCTAACACGCAATCAGCACTATTAAGAAATACTTTCGAAATAATGAAATAATAGAAGCAAATCTGCTCAGTATATACATTTATATGTATAGAATAGGTTGTAAAAATTTCAAACGTAATAAATTTGATTTTGAGAAAAAGATACTCGCAGTTTCAAACATACCATTTTGAGATTCACGAACAAGGTTAAAAACATTGCCTCATCAAAATATTCCAACACAATATAGTGCAAATCTATGCATTTTTTTAACCTTTTCCTTTCATATTTCTCTTATATACCTATTCTTTTCTTACTTCCCATTAATTACAGAGAAAAGCCATATTTTGTCCTCAAAACGACATACGACCTCCATACGATAATATAACATGCCTGCCTAGTATTGCCTGCTTTAGACTATTGAAAGAATTCTCACATTCATCTGTCCAACTAAAGTTTGATTTAGCTTCAGTTAATTTATGTAGAGGTCTTGCTATTGTGGAGAAATTTTTCACAAAACGACGATAATAGGTGCACAGCCCAAGGAAACTTCGGAGGTCATGTGCTGTGTCTGGACGAGGCCAATCAACTACTGCCTTAATTTTTTCTGGATCGGTTTTAACTTCTGCTGAAATAACGTGTCTGAGGTAAGCAACCTCCATCTGAAAGAACCTGCATTTCTTAGGGTTTAACTTAAGGTATGTGACTACCCTAAATTAGTCGTTTTGCGGAAAATTTTCGAAATTTGTTTTATTTGTTCATTTTATAGACCGTACATTTAGGTATATAAACATGCTTTATTTTTGTTTCTACTATAATTACAAATAAAGTTATAGCATAAATAATAACCGGAAGTGACAATTCTGATACAGGAAGTGGCAATTGAAAGAGCCTTAAAAATACAAACAATTAGTTTGAACAACTATATTTAAATTCTCAAGCAATATATTGTCTAAAAATATATATTTAAGCTTCCATTTCTTATTTTTATTGTTTTATTGGTTTTTGGCGACACTTTTTTTAAAAAATACAACACAACAGTAATTACAACAGTAAAAATTATTTTTTTGGAGCTTAATTTGCAGTTTTATAATTTAATTACATTTATTTTGAACTATTACCTGTTCTCAAGTATTTTTAGATGTAAATTTATTCATAGATGCTTAAAAATTACATGAAAATTGGCAAAAAGCTAATTCAGATATCGAGACGCCACTAACTATCTACTACACAAAATTATTCAGAAAAAAATCTAAAAAATCGAAAGAACACAAAAGTCGTTTAAAATCAAGTAAAAGAAGGTTTGACTTGTAAATATGGCGAGTTTTAAGGTTCTGAGATGGGTACAAAATTTTTTGTACTCTATGAAAATCTTTAAAAGCGTTTTCTGAGAAATTGGAATTTTCGATATTTTTCTACGCGGCAAACATCATTTTGGAAAATGTTTTTAAGATATTAAAATGAAATTTGGCCAAAATGTTTTATTTGTTTCTAGCTATGTTATGAACTAGAATCTAAGCTCTCTGCTTATATTTATTTATTTTAATGACTTTTTAGTGAGAAAAATCTATGATTTTTTAAAAAAAATTCGAGTTTGTTCACAAAGTTTGGAATATCTCCAACACCTTTCGAGGTATCAAAAATATCCTAGTTCATAACACAGATAAGCATGTTAGCTATATACTGTGCAAATATTGATGAAATATATTCAATAGAACTTATTACAGGAAGTTTGGCGTAAGTGCAAATTTTCACTAAAATTTTGCTAAAAATTGCCTATATTTTGAAAGTCAATGACATTTCCAATGAAATTGCATTGGAATTCTTAGTTTTATAACTCATTTTAATTAAAAACATGAATGTTTCATTAAAAATTTAAAAATTTGAAAAAAAATGCTCCGAAGGTAGTCACATACCTTAAGGTTGGCTTTTTGTAGTCTCTGGAATACTTTGCGAAGGTTATTTAGATGCTCTTCAAATGTTCGACCGACTATTATGATGTCATCTAGATACACTAAGCAGGCTTCAGACGATAGTCCACGTAGTACTGTCTCCATTAGTCCTGGGGCATTACAAAGTTCGAAAGGCATTACCTTGTTGTTGGTTCATGTCCCCCTGGCCCAAGATTAGACCAGGTCCATGACACCATGTCGCTCTAACAACTCCACAAGTCCTTTGCCCTCCTCACTCCACAGCTGCCTCGCAGAGGCGCCAATACAGTCAATGATATGGGCAGGAGAAGCAGGATAGGAACAAGGGCAAGAAGAAAAAGTATTTTCCCTATCGATGAATTTTAAGCTTTTAATGTGTCCACTACGCAACCTGGCCAATGCATTCTGAGCGGATCTTGTGCCCACGGACTGTAGACACAGACCAGGACGGTTCCCGGCCTACCAATCATGTGTTTGAGGATTTTTTCCAAGCAGAATTTGCTTTAGCCTTGTGAATAGAAAATATTTCGGACGTGAAGAGTTCACTAGAGGTTGCAGAAGGAAGAGCACTTCCCTCTTTCGCAAGCACGTCTGCCTCCTAATTGCCAAATACTCCAACATAGGATGGAATCCATTGGAAGCAAACTCTACGTTTCTGCGAAAGTGTAGCAATTTTGGAAATAACCTCTTGACCGGTTTTTTCTCGAATTTCCGGCCAATTTTTTAAGTATTGAATTGAACTCTTGCTGTCCGTCAAAATATAGATGTCGCTAGTTTCAAAATGTAGGGCAAAATTTGAGGCTTCTCGGATGGCAAGAAGTTCCGATCGGAAAACCGAACAGTTATCTGGATTGCGAAATCTGCAGCGAAAAACCAAACCGTCCTCTGCCTTTGCATAAACGCCGCTGCCAGTCCTACCTGAGTCCGATTTACTCCCATCAGTATAGAGTACCAGGGCCTGAGAAGGGATGTTGTTGATTAGTTCCAGTGACAACTGCCTCATCATTTCTGGGTGCTGAGTGTGCTTAGGGGCTCTAGTCAATAATTGGTCATTAAAACCAACTCTATCCAAAGAGGTATTTGGCGTCAAGCAGCTAAAAGGGATACATGGTTCAATGTTAAAATCCAAGAGACCTCGTTTCCACATAACCCCAACAGGGCTGTTCTACTTCAGTCTCTGGTTTCTTGTCCACTGTAAAATAAATTTCGAAGTTCTGTTAAAAGATCCGAGACTTTGTAGTTTGGCAATATATTTAGCAGAATTAGTTCTGATTCTCATGGACAAAGGCTGGAGATCGGCCTCATACAAAACAATGGCTTTCGGACAACAGCTTCTGAGAACCGTGATTATTCTAGCCGCTCTAAGTTGCACTCTTTCCAATTTGTTAAGATTTGTTTGAGAGGCCACTTGATATACTTCATAGCCATACTCTAGAACAGGACTAATAAGCGCAGTGTAAGTCATTCTAAGAGTTTCAGAATTGGCACCCCAATCCCTGCCAGAGATGAACTTTAGTAGTTGAAGACGCTTTCTTCCCTTTTCAACGAGTTTGGCAATATGCTTGCCACAATTAATCTCCGTGTCCAAAGTGAAACCCAAATAAGTTGGACTTTTTGTTGTTTCTAACAGATTACCTTTCAGATATATTTTTGGTTGCAAATTGAACATAAGTCTGTTCGTTGTAAAAATGCAGGTGAAAGACTTTGCAGGGTTAAAGTTTAGTTTGTGCTCCTCTGCGAAACTCTGAATAGCAACCATATTCTCATTTAAAGAATTCTCAATTTTAATCACGTCTTTATCATTTTTCCAAATCACCACATCATCAGCAAACAGGCCAATGAGGAGGCCATTTTCTCCATCCCAGTCACAAATAGAAAGAACAAAGTAGGACTCAGAACAGAGCCCTGTGGTATAACCTGGTATGTTCTGTAAATGCTGAATATGCCACTTTGATATTTGACTCGGAAAGATCTGTTGTTCAGGAAGCTTGAAATCCATGGGAGGACTCTACCTCTGATGTTAAACTCATTGTGGCATTTCACCAGGAGCTTATTTTCCCAAACCTTATCAAAGGCCTTGGTAAGGTCTAAGAACATAGAAATGGTATGTTTGGTGGGCTTCAAGTTGTGGGCATCCCTCACACTCTGGGCAAAATAAAGGATTTGATCAATAGTACTATGACCCCTACGGAAGCCATATTGTTCTTCAGGAATCAAATTTAGTTCCATAAGGTGATGTGTAATTCTTCTCAAGATAATCCGCTCTATTAGTTTACAAGGTATACATGTGAGAGCAATAAGCCTATAACTTCCCACAGAGTTGGCTTCTTTATTTGGTTTTCTGACAGGGATAATTACAGCAGTTTTCCACTGTTTTGGGGGTACACCTACCTTTCATGACAAATTAAATATGTACAAAAGACGTTCTCTACCATATGGTCCGATGTTTTCTAGAAATTTACTGTGAATACCGTCAGGTCCAGGTGATTTGTTATTATGCATTTGTTGTATGGTGTACATTAACTCTGAGGTAGTAAAATAATTGGAAAATACTTGGTTGAAAGTAGAAACTTGACGACAAGTCTTTACAAGATTTCTGGCCATTATACCAACTTTCTTATCCTCTCTGCCAAATGTCAGCCTGCTCTCATTTGAATAAAATTTTCCCAACTCTTCAGCAGCTTCTTGGTCATCTATAGCAAGAGAACCATTTGATTTGGTGATGGAGTTCGAGTTTACCTCTTGAGGTTGCGCCCTATCAAGCGCTTTTGCCAGTTTCCAGAGTGTAGAATTGGGTGTTTTGTAATCCAAACTCGAACAAAGTTGTTCCCATCGGCTCCTCTTGATATCAATATATGATCTTATGATATCTTCATTTATTTTATTAATTTGGATTCTAGTTTCATCATCGGCTCTTTGGACATAATTTCTCAAAAGCTGGTCCCTATCAGCCAGTAGTTTCTGTATAGTTTTAGAGTTGTGTGGCGAGTTTGTAAAATCTTTAAAACGTTTTTTATCTTTGCCTCTTGGTATAGTCCTCTTTGCAGCTATAAAAAATAGAGTCTCTGAAGTATGCCCATTCTCTCTCCAAATCTTCGATAAGAGGGCTCTGTGAAAGTGTTTCAGTTAAAATAGATTCAAAGTTGTTCCTTAAGTCATAAATTGCCAAAGTCTTTGTCCGGTGGTGAAGGCTGTCTTTTCTTTATCTTCAGGTCGGATCTCAACTTGCCAATATACACTTTTCAAATCCAGTGTCGTAAACCATTGACTTCCGTTCAAAGCATCCAGGGTGTCGTCTATTCGTGGTAGGGGATAACTGTCCTTTTTCGCAATTTTGTTCAGCTTCCTATAATCAGCACAGAATCGTGTTGATCCACCTTTCTTTTTAAAAAGCACAATAGGCGAAGCTCAAAGGCCTGATGATTCCTCAATTATCCCGTTGCCAACCATTTCTTTAACTAGATTATCTGCTTCTTCTTTCCTTGCAAGACGTCTTGGGTATTTCTTGATTGGTGGATGGTCACCTGTTTTAATTCTATGTTGTGTCATATTACAGCGGCCGACATCGGCGTCATAGGTCGAAAACAAGTTCTGAAATTCTTTAAGTAACTTCCTTACTGTTGTTCGTTGTTCTTCATTAAATATTTCAACATTCTCCAGGGTTGACGGAAGATGTTGTGCCCCAGAAAAGTCTTGAGGACGAGCAACGATATCCACCACTGGTTCACAGGTCGCAATAGCAGCTCCTTTGTCCAGAATCTTGGGTTTATTGTTCAAATTCAGAACTCGAACTGGGATGGCTTCCCTTTCCAAATCAACGAGTGTGGCCGCCACAAGAACACCTTTCTGGTAGACTTGGCTAGGAAAGTCCTTTACGGCATATGTGGACTGTCCAGGAACTTCGGGAACTCTCTGGATAAGACATTCCGATCTTGCTGGTATTATAGTTCTCTTTTTGGCCAATAAGGAACACGACTTTCAATGCTGTACACTGACTGAAAACAGAGGAATTTCCTCTCCTCCTGTCCGTATCTCGTTCTTCTCCAGGTCTACTGTAAAGTTAAATTTTTGAAGGAAATCCAGGCTGAGAATACAGGGATCGGTGATGTCAGCTACGTAGATTCTGTGATGAAATTTTCTTGACCACATTCAATGGATACATCCAGTTTGCTTCGTATTTCTGTTTTTTCACCAGTAGCGGTCTTCAAAGAAATGTTAGAAGCCGTGTAAATAAGCTGTTCCTTCAATTTTAGTGCCAAGTCTGTTCTTATAAGAGTGACGTTTGCACCTGTAGCCACCAACATCAAACACTGGATACCGCAAATAGATCCTTCTAAGTAGAGTCCATTTTTCTTTCCGCTAAGTCAGGAAACTCTCGGCCCTTCTTCAGGAGCTTTATTCAGAGTACAAGCAGCCCTTCTTGGTCCTGCAAGACATGACTGTATGTTGCCTTTCTCCTGGTTCAAGTATCGCCTGGCACTCCCCTGCACGTGCCCTTCTTTGACAACTTCCAGAAGAGCTCCTTCGAGTTTCGCCGAGGAGATGCCCTTCTTTCCAGACAACATACTACTGTTTAATAATTTTTCCAGCCTGTTAAAGAAGAATTCAAATTTATCATCTCTTTCTCTACTCGTATGATCCTCTGTCTCGATTGATCTAACGTGTCTGGATGTCTTGGAAACAGTTCTCGCAGCCTCATATTTCGTACTATAAGCCAGAGCTGATTTCAGATCTTTTGTATCCATCAATCTGGCTGAATGTTGCGTGTCTTCGTCTCTGATGGCGTCGACGAAGTACTGGGATGCTGAACTTTCCTGAACATCCAGAGGGCACTCGGCGTAAGCCAGGCTCATTAGTCGTTCGACATCGGCAACCAATACTTGAAGGCTTTCTCCTTGTTTCTGTCTTCTTGTTTTCAATTCAGTTCTATAAAATTGCGTCATGTGTTTGTCTCCAAATCTAAATTCTAAAGTTTTCTCGATGGTCGCTAAGTCTGTCAACTTATCAGCTGGAATTCCTTGAAGAACTTCCGCCGCTGATCCTCGTAGCGATGCCACAAGTTGACTGGCTTTCACAAAATCCTTCAATCCATTTGTAGAGCTCACAACGCCAAACTGAGTCTTAAAGTCTGTACATGATGTTTGTCCGTCGAATGTCAGAGGTTTGTCTGTCGGTCGAGAAGACATGAATTTTGGAGAATATCTTTCCAAAATATGAATAGCACAAAAAATTCTTTTGCTCAATTTTAAAGTTTAAAAAATTAGCTTTTTAGAGACACTAATTTCATTTGTGTTTCATTTAATTCTTTCACTCTTTAATAAATTTGTCAAGATTAATATTTACACACAGTTTGCAATAATATTTTTTTATTGTTAAATAACAAGAATACATACAAAAGAACTGTTGACAGAATTTATTAACAGGATTCTAGAAGAACACTAAAAGAAAAGTTTTAATGAAAACAATTCACAGAGTTGATTAAAAAATTTTTATGAGGAACAACTATTGATTTAGTTTATTTTTATGCTTTTTAATTATGAAAAATACTCTATTTAATTTTTTTCCCAACACGTCTATTAAAACCTTTATTATTCCTAACCATTTGTGAAAAAGTTGAAGTTCTTTTTATAGCAAATATTATTAACATATGGAGAAAATTAACTATCGGCAATTTTTAGAAATCGTCTGGTCCAATTGATATTCTCATTTTAATTAAAAAACGTTTAAGACGATAAAAGAATTTTGTACATCACAGTATTTTATACAAAAATATTTTTCACCTTAAAATATTAGACATGAAAGTATTTTAATCCCGAGCAACGCTGGGTATATCAGCTAGTATCTTAATATAAATAAAAGTAATTGTGGGTATTTATATAGATATGTGTATCTCCTAAGCCACTGGACCGATTACAGCCAATTTTTGCAAACTTATAATTTAAAACAAGAGGACCATTATTGTCAACTTTTCGATGTCCAAAAGTTAATTAAACAATCAGTTAATTTGAATCAACCGAAATCGTTTTTCCGCAGTAACTTCGGAGCAATTTATCTCCCAATATTTTTATACCATCTTAAACTTTAAAGTTTTACCTTTCAATGATGCTAATTTTATGTGTGTAATTTTTCCCCGACCCTTACTATTTTTTTTAATTTAATAAAAACTTGATTACATGTAGAACATTTTGAAATAAAGTAAATTTATAGATACTTCGTTGCTACGCAATGGTGGGACTTTGAACTAATCTTACTTTATTTATGTTTATGTTTGTAAATATTTAATATAAGAAGTGAAAGATCATAGTCAACTTTTGAAAGCAAAAAAGCTAATTAAAACTTTAGTTAATTAAAAATTAAACAAGATTTTTCATTTTCTTCGATATATTTTGAAAATATTATCTCACAATAACTATTTTCATACTTTTAAAGTTCGAAAAATAAGATTTCCAGTGACACAAATTTCATTTCCGTTCAATTTGTTGCTCTCATTTCAAATTTTTAAGAAAAATTAAATTGTGTATAAAATTTACAATGTGTAACAATATTTATTATTGTTGAAAAACAAGAATACATACTAAGAGCTGTTGCTAAACACATTAACAGAATTCTGGTAGAACACTAAGGAAAAGTTTAAGGGCAGACGATTCATAATTTATATCAGGAACAACTATTGATCTGGTTTATTTTAATACTTTTTAAAATTGAAAAATTAACTATTTGATTAATTGTCCCAAAATATTCGTAAAAAAAATTAAATATTTATCAAAATTTGAAAATGAACAACTATAAAATGATTCAAACGATAAAAGAATTTTGTGTATTTTAATTTTCTATACAAAACTAGTTCTTGCATTAAAATTATTACACATAAAAGTACTTTTATCCCGAGAAGTGCTGGGCATAATAGCTAGTTTCTTTATAAAGGTAAATTTAATTGATGTCCACTCCGCATATAGAAGTTTCTCAAGCTTTTATTATTTATTCAAAAGTAAAATTGAAATAACTTTTTTCGACAAGAAACAACATCGGATACTGAATTAGGCTCTAATGATTGCTCACTCTTCTAGCCATATTGTAAACATATGTTCATGACCTATTGATAGAAAAATGCAATCATTTCTGAAAAAGTTTGAACTCAAAGTGTGAGGAATGTTCCAAACCTTCACAAGGGGCAAGTATAAATGGGACCGAACTTCTTCAAGTTACTTCTCTTTACTAGTGTTGTCCTCTCTATTGTTGGCTCTATCCCTGTTGTTATGCGACCTCCAAAGTCGTCGGGGTACTGGGGAAGATGAGCCCCTGTTGTTAACCGGAAGAATAGGTTCAAGGGGAAGGAAAACTTACTATGCCAGTTTTAGAACATTCCGCGAGTTATTCTTAGACCAATTTGCCTTCACCATTTAGCTACTGAGAGGTCATTTTCAAAGAATTCACCTGAAATAGTTTTGCCGTTCAAAGGGTTAAACAACAATAAATGTATAAAATTTATATAATTTGCAGAAATGAACACTTTTCTCACCATCCTCAATTTCAATTTCAATAAGCACACATAAATCCTTGCCGTAAACCCGAAGGAAAATTAAATGAAAAAGAATTCACGGACTGCTCTTCGATTAATTACATATTCAGTTCACAATTAAAATAATATTTTTAAGTTAAAATAAAAAGACAGAAATTTCAATCGAAAGGTATCTAACCTTCACATGCTAACCAGTAGAAGATAATCTTAATAATGCTTTCAAATTTCAAAATTTTTGTCTGATTTTTATTAAATTTTTATAAGAGTAGATTACAGGAATAAAGAAATCCTCACCGTATTTGTCAGAAATTTTGACAAAATTTCTTGTCTGTTCGCGATACCAGCAAGAACTTGAATTTAGGATAAACTGCCAGGATTTTTAGATTAAAATTATTACTTTTAATATTTAAAGCAAAAAATTTGATTGAATTTAAAAATTCTCAGAGTTTTATTTGACAAAGAGTATGAGTAAAAATATTAATAGCAAGTCCGTTATCCATTGTGCAAATGATTGCGGAAATTTCTGTTGTATGCAAAGAAAATCAGCTAAAACGGTTAAAAATAAATTGTTCCAGCAGGAGCAACAGCTTTTACTAAGTCTGATCTCTCTTTAATTTACTAGGCTACTGGTTGAATAGTGCACATTTTTATTCAACGCATGATTAATTACCGTATTATAGAAGAAAATTTCTCATTGTAGCTCTTTAAATTTATCAAAGTTGATACCAGTTTTATTTCCAAGGAACAAAATTAATTGATGTATATAAACAACCAGAACCTTCAGTTCTTTTGAAGTTTTCAGATTCTCTTTTCTCACATTAGTAGAATCGATTATTTATCAAGATTCCATATCTTACGGCAAGAAGAATTTATTATCTTTTTTTCGAGGGAGAATTTCGCTGTTTTGAATTTCTAAAGTTCTTTAGAAAAAGAATTCCTTTCCAACAATGGAAAAAGGATTTCAAAGGTTGGCCCAGTCATTATAATCGACCCACTTTCACAAGACGCAGTTGAATGCCCTGTATAATAATACCGAGTGCACTCTACACTGATAAATATTCAAAGCATGCTTAGAAATGATTACATCTTAATGCGAACGCGTTAAGCTATGGAGTATCGAATATCGGCACCGCATACTGCAACGCTATTTAAATAATTCTACGGAGAATATTCAATCAAGTAATCAGAAAATGTATTCATGTATTTCATCCTCTAGTATCTCACTTTGACGATAGCTTTCGTGAAGTTTAATAGTTTTTAATTTGTTATACAAGAACTCATATTCTTGTACACTTATGTGAGATTATAAACATATGTATTCGGTGTAATTTAAATAACACTTGTAGGTAATCTTATCGAACATTTGAAAAATAGTCTTAAGATTCCTAACACCTGTTTCCGTACAACAAGCTGCGTCATATAAATTTAGAATGCATCGTTCATGATCTGTAACAAACTCACAGTTCTAAAATACTAATTTATCTTTGAGAGTGATGGTGTTATAAAGCCAAATATATCTTGAGTTTAATAATAAAATAAATTCAAAAGTTGTCTTCGGAATTAGGTTAAGGGATGTGATGACTGTTGGTGGAGGTCTTGGGTTAAAGACATAATTCTACCAAATTCAGCCGTGTGCTTGGGTCTAATATTCATTAAAACCTATGTGAGGGATCAAACGCTCTCAAGCTAATATGGTGTGAAAGTTTTATAGTGGAAGATTCCAGCTCATGTACTTCATCTGAAGACGGCTCAAAAGTATACAATCAAACCCAGAAAAGTCCCCATGTAACTTCAAAGCAAATATAAATTTAGATAAGTTAAATTTTAAATTAAACTACATTAAATATCATATAAATTTTGTTATGGTTTTAATATGCTTATTTTGAATTTTTTTTCATTTAACCACTTTTCAGAGAAAACCATTAAAGCATGGTGCCGAATCGAAACCAGCAAAACGTGCTCGACGTCTTTTCAAAGAATAAAAATGGGCATTTTAAAAGGAAATTATTGTCCAGTTGGTCTTAAATAATGTATCATCTATCGTTCTATCGAAATCCGTAATTTCCAATTTTCTCATATAAATAATCGAAAAGTAAACAATATGGTTCACCCTTGGGAGGGTATCAAAAAATTCACAAACAAATATTAGCCCTCATTATAATCTTATAAACCTCCCTCGTCTTTGACAATAAATAAATCAAAATTCGGAATGCAATGACATGCAGCTACTGAAGGCCATCATAAATACATTTATTATGGTGTCAAAATATCTGATTAGTGTCCTGCCAAATACTGTACACAAACACTTTTTGAAAGATTAAAAATCAGCAATTAATCCTTCTGTTTAGACAAAACATCTAATTTGGAGGCAAAATATGGGGTACTGAAGTATTTTATCATTTCATCTCAGCGATGTTAAAATAATTCTTTACATTTTTCTCAGATGTTCCCTTCAACCTCCAATCAATTTATGTCAGCTAGCCTTGATTCAAGCACTGCAAAAACACATCTTTTTGGTTTTAAAATAAAATGGTGCCTCCGAGAACCATAGTTTCTCATTAAATTAATGGAATGTTTTTAATGAAGCTGATTAAATGCATATTTCTCTGACTTCATTTTCATTATGGCAAGATTCTCTTTTATCCTTGCTATGGTTCTGGTTAATATCTAATAACGAGATACAGTTACATTCTAATATTTATGTTTGAAAAACATCATGAAAACCAAAACAATCGATGTCATAAATAATTTTTTTAAAATTTTACTTGTCATTCTTTCGAAAGATGAATATTGTCTATTGAACGATAAATTCTGAGACAGCCACTTAAACAACCAGAAATACTTTTTTAAAAAAATATTAATTTTAAATATATATTTTTTTCAACAAAAATATTCGAAATTCAGGATAGAAAGCTTTAATCAATGAATAACTTTAAATAATTTTGTGAAGTGCATAAAATTATTTTAAAACGTGTCTCCAGTGTTACAAAAATTATTTTCTGATAAATTTTCACAGATCTCCAAAAAAGTAAGAGCAAGAAAAATATAAAATTCAAGTTTAGAAAAAAGCTTTGCCTGCAAAATTTATAGTTTCTGATTAAATAAGTTATTAAATTAAATGAAAAATTAGAAATGAAGTTTGTGAAATTTATTTCTACAGTTTATCTTTTATTTTTGGAAGCTTATATCTTCGTTATTCTCGCCACAATCCTGATTGCGATTTAAAGGTAAAATATAGTAACTTCGTAATAATTATAGCTGTCAAATAACTTTTGAAAACCTTCTGCACGGTCGATATAATAGCTAAAGGCAATATTTTTTAATACTACTTTTTATTTCTTAAGAGAAATATTGTATAGGAAGATAAACTCAAAACATCGGTCCATGATTAACTACAGTTTTAAAAATGACAATTTTTCCAAATTGACTTTCTTGTTCACGACTATAAATGATTACACTTCTAATATATAATTTAGAAAGATAGAAACTGCCAATCCTAATTTGCGAGTAACGTTCATTTCAAATCGCAGTATCTCATTTTGTATTTAACGAATCTATACTACTTCCATTACGCTATTCGATGCTTCTCTTGTTATAGAGCAGAATTTTAAACTACCTTTTGAAGGAAGTAATTTAAAATATTCTAAGTGGTATGAAATTGCTTTGTTAAAAATGTGTTCCCATTTTTGTGTTATTAGCATTGTCAGTACCAAATTGACTAAAATACTTTACGTTTCTGTCGAAGTATGAGAAACTACTATTATGGATATGCTTAAAAATTCATGCTTCTAGGTAGTTATTTATTTTTATTTCTGTATAAATAAAAAAAGTTTCAGCTCTTGTTTGATATCCTTGTTTTCATTATTTCAACTAATAATACATACACTGATTAGCTCGTGGAATTCTATTGACTAAGCGTATTTAATATGTGCAAAAATCAATAGTCTAACTTAACGGCTTTATTCAAATATTTTTAAATAAATATAGTATCAAATATAACTTTTGAAAACATTCATATATATGTTTTGATGAAAATCGAAAATTGATACAAGTACAGAAATTCTTTCATTAAATTTTCTCTGTACTGCTGATAGTTTATCCTAATCTTAGTAATCTTTTGAATGTAGTATAATGGACTAGAACTTTTCGACTGGATTCCTTACGCATTATTTTGCTGCCGTTCATTTGATTACACGGAATGCTTTCATTTGCTCGAAATAAATTAAATTATCTTGACAATATTCAGAGGATTGAATATATATTTTATATAACAAATTAATCTGATATAGTAAATTTATTTTCAATTTTTGTGAAAATGTTTTTATACAATAAGGACTTTTTATTGAGTGAGTGCCGATGTCTCACTATGTCGTCTTCATGAAGATTGGCTATGCACCGCTGGTAATTTGTAAGACTTTTATGTATAATAAGCATTACTAAAAATATGCTATCTTTGTTAATCAGCGACAAATCAGACTAATACTGAAAACTTTTCTACAGCCATTAGGCCAGTTCCCGGTCGATGCACCATTTTTCTCGCTTTTCTAAATTGTATCTCAGATTTCGTTGTTTTTTTCCTCAAAAAGGGTACTTCTTGTTTCTTTTTTTTAATTTTATATACTATTTATTATATTTTATTAATTTTTCATTTTTTGCTTATTTTTTGTATTTTCTTTATTTATTACGTATATTTGTATTTATTTATTATTTATGTTTATTATTTATTATGCTTATTGTATGTATTTTATTGTATTTATATTGACATTTGTAGTTTATACTTCTATTATATTGTATTGTATTGTATTACGCTAATATTTGTATTGAAATTTGTCTTCCTGCCGATTCGTGGCATGCTTTCAACCCTTTGTCGACCTGGGAAATAACCCTCCCTCCCCAAAAAAATCATTTTCCTTGAAAGAATTCCAGAAGTTGAAAAGTCTAAGCCTAGATTCGTCAATTTAATTTATAAAGAAAAGAGTCACTGAAGTTAAATTATGTTTTCGAAATTGCTATGAATAATCATGTAAATATAAGTGTTTGCTTCCTCTTGTAACAGGATATTTCTCCTGTTACAAGAGGAAGCAAACACTTAATTCGAAATCGAACTGTGTACTAAAATGGTCTCGTTTAGGAGTGATTTTTGAAACAGTCTAACACCAAAAGTTGGCATGTTTTTAAGTTAATAGATATTTAATTATAATTCCTGATGTTATGCATTGCAATTATTCAATTTTTGCTTGATTCCAAATGGATAGTTATATTAATTTACAATGAAATGGGTTACTTTATTTAGCCTTTTTCTGGCCACAATATAAGAATGGCCAATACAAATTCGATTCGAGCAATAAATACTGATCAATCATTCCTTACTTATTCCTCTCCTCACAAGGCGTTGCGTGAAAGTTAGAAAAGTGAGAATCAGGCTCACAGATGTCGTTTTTGTCATATAACAACGGTTTAAAACTACGAAGTCTATTCCAAAATAGACCTCGTATAGATTTAAAACGAGTAGTTAATTTAATCTAAAAACACTGTTCATTTTTTCTTCTTCAAAATTTTAAGAAACAAAAGCACTGGACACAGAAATAATGCATCAGTTTGCTAAACGCCTCCCTTCGTTGTGTTACGATCTTGAACCATGTGAAGGTTTCATTGTTGTGCAGAAAATCGAAAGTGGCTCCACTTAAATCTGTCACAATACCTGGCGCAGCATGGCCAAGTCTGGCTCTTACGCCATAAAACCAAAACTCACTCACTCACTGTCACAATACCTCGTCAGGAACTGCGTGCTGCTGAACTTCTATCAAAGCTTATCTCCAATGCTGTGTTATCCCTTAATCTGAAGATTGACAAAATCTACCTCTACTCAGATTCGACTATAGTGCTTGCTTGGATCAATACATCACCGCATTTGCTTAAGGTCTTTGTCTCCAATAGAATTTCTCGCATCCATGAACTGACGAAGGATTTCTCCTGGCATCACGTGAAAACTTCTGAAAATGCCGCTGATATTATTTCTCGTTTCATGACTCCTCAACAACTTCTGGATAACTCTTTGCGGTGGAATGGTCCACAATTTATTCAGCAAGTGACTGTTGAACTTAGTGATACAAATGACATTCCAACTGATGATGACTATCTTTATGATCTAAAAAGGGAATTTGATAAGTCTCCAGCTTTAAGTTTGAACTCTACCATTTTAGATTCACTTTTAAGCATCAGTAATAATTACTCTAAATTAATCGGTGTAGTAAGTTTTCTTTTCAGGTTTGTAAACAATTCAAGAAATCCTAAAAGTAAGTTAGATGGACCTCTTACCACCATGGAATTACAATGGGCCAAATTATTTATAATAAAATTGCATTTCAGGATGATGTTAAATTGCTTCGTCAAGGGAAGCCGACCGCATATAAGATTAAAAATCTGAATCCTTTCTTAGATGAAAATGGAATTTCAAGAGTAGGAGGTCGTATACAAAATAGTTCTGTAAATTTTGAGCAGAAACATCCAATCATTCTGCCTGACAAAAGCAATTTCACTAAAATTGTTATTCTGTACTTTCATTTGAAAAATATGCATCTTGGTCAGCAAAATTTGTTGTATTATGTTCGTACAGAATTTTGGTCTTTAAATGGAAGAAGTATCTGTAGAAAAATTGTCCACAGTTGCATTACCTGTTTCAAAGCAAAATCGTTGACAAATTGTCAAATTATGGGTAGTCTATCTAAAGAGCATGTGAATGTAAATTCGCCTTTCAATTGCTCAGGTATTAACTTTTGTGGACCATTTTTCATTAAATTGAAAGGTCAGAGAAAGGGTATATATCAGAAAATTTATGTTTGTATATTTGTCTGTATGGTTACTAAGGCTGTTCACTTAGATATTGTATCTGATCAAACATCTGAAGCATTTATTGCTTGTTTAAAAAGGTTCTTTTCTTGACGAGGTAAATCGCAAATGATTTTCAGTGACAATGGTAAGAATTTTGTAAGTGCCAATTCAGAATTAAAACGTTTGATTCATATTGCAACTAAGCATGATGATTGTCTATCTAACTTTATATCTGAAGAGTATATTCAGTGGAATCATTTCAAACGTGTCATAGGAGTCTCAAAATTTACCTATGAGGAATTTTGATACTATCTTGCACCGGATTGAAGGAATTTTGAATTCCCATTCTCTTACTCCTTTGTCTAGCGACATGGATGATTTGGAGTTTTTGACACCTAGACATTTTCTTATTGGTAGGCCAATAACTGCCATTGCTGAGCCTAATTTGACAAATGTTGAAAACAATAGATTAAATTTATGGCAAAAAACATCAAAAATTGTACGAGTCATATGGAAAAGGTGGCAAAACAATTATTTAAGTATCTTACAACAGAAGAATAAATGGATGATAAAGAAACAAAACTTAAAAGTTGGTGATATTGTTTTACTAAAAGAAGAAAATCTCACATGTTGTAAGCGGATTTTAGGTAGAATTGTTGATGTATTATTTGGTAAAGATAATGTAGTAAGAGTAGTAAATGTCAAACCGATTCTGGCATCTATAAAAGATCTATTTCAAAAATTGCTCTCTTGCCACTAGAAAACTGATTTTCTTTTGTATAGTTAAATTCTAAAATGATTTTAGAATTTAGCTATACTAAAAAATCTAAATTATTATTTCTTTAAATTTTATTTTTACTTATATTACTTAGCTTCTCTTTAATTCTGTTCTGTGCACTGATTGAAAACTGAAATCCATTATTACTTTTGATACGTTTTACTTGTATTTTTCTTTAAACTTTATTTCAATGTATTTGCAGGTACTTATATATATTTTTAAAATTTATGTGTGTGTAATTTTCATTAGTATTGTTTGTTTGATTGAATTAGTATTTCATGTCAAAAGAGAAAATTTGTACCTTTTTGAAATTGATATTTGAACGGGGGCGGCATGTTAAGTACTGTGCTCGCCAAATGTGTCAACCCCCTCGAATTAGGGTTACTATTTTGTAACTGCGCGGGACATAGTCCGCCAGAACTAGATTTGATCGAGACATAACGCTGAATTAGAATAAACCGCTTTATTATGGATCATCACTTCGTCATTTCTCGTCAAAATTCTCACCTCGCTCAATATCATACAGTCCATACCTTTTATCTTTCAGTTACGCCTCTACTTATTTTATAGTTACCCCGGATATTAGAGCTATTCGACTGGACGCAACAACCACTTTTCTCATTTTTTGAAATCTGAATGAGGAAGAAAATAATCAATCTTTGCAACCAATAACGAATATTTTCGAATATATTTGCGCATCTGGTAGTAACATGTGGTCTCATTTTTATAATAGTTGTTAATTAAATTCAGAAATATTCGTTATTGGTTGCGAAAATTTGAGTATTTTCTTCTTCTTTGAAATTTCAAAACAATTGAGATAGTTGGTGTTGCTTGATTTGGTAAAGAAACAAATATCAAATTTGTTTATCGTAGTTAAGAAGATTGCTACGCTTCCCAAATGATCAATTTCCCTCACACCAGCTCACCTTCTTTATCTCCTGGTGATATATTTCAGCTATTATGGGAGCAATAAAATGTTGATGAGCAGCAAAATAGTATTACCTCAATTCACGGTAACCATTTACTGCGCTGCAAGCTGCATTTTTGTCTAGATTTTAAACATCCATTATTCGAAATGATTGTATAGTACTTTCCTAGTAAAGACATAGACATCGTATCAAGATGAATCTGCAGTTCTAAATTTAAAATGCTTTAATAATGGCTCCTAGTTTCTAAGACTATATAAGAACAACTGAAAAATTCGTTAAATTGAAAGTACGTGATTTGATGAATGGATAACATAACAAATATCAATATTAATTTTTAAGCACCAAGTTTATTCGATCTTTTGAAATCTACATAAATGATGAATTTATGTGGCTGGGAAAATGCTGGCATTTCTGCCGCATCCTACAATTTAAATATGAGACAGGTTGAAGAATTTCCGTTTTTAAAAATGAATCATATATTATCTAACGAGTTAGGCTTGTCGGAAATTTTTATCAAATTTAATTTTGGAATTCATTGTACATTTTGAAAAAAGAAAAAGTACATAGAGTTGCAGCACATCGAGAGAAAATCATGATACGGTGGTTGATTAAAGGAATTACATTTATAATGTACTGAGACATAAAGTGTAATGACTCCATTGTCAAAGCTGACTTTTAAATTAAAGTTTTTATTTCTTCACGGTATCACTGTGTGTCAACAATCGCTGGGAAATCTGAAAGAATGTTTATTGTGAAGTACAGGACAGAATTTTTATATTTGATATTTGTGTATCCTTTTATGATATAAAAAGCATCCAATAGGGACGAATTATATAGTTGAACTTCTGTGTAATGTAAATATAGTTTATCGCAACTGCACACGTCGAAAAATAATAGAATTTATTACAGAAACTTCTTCCATAATTTTCGAGTGCCTAATATAATTAACTTAAGGACCAAATTCAAAATAAAATTTCGCATCAAAATCTACCGCATTTTTTTGGCAAATATCGGTATTTCCATTTGGTTGCAAGAAATATTCAGGTGGTTGTCTTTTATTCATGGCGACTAAAGCAGGTAATATTGGTTTGAGCTCTAGAGATGGAGATGTGGTGTTAAAGATTAAAAGACTAAGAAACACCACATTTATTTCCATCAGATTTTCCTAATCTTCATTATTTTGATTTCGATAATTGTTATTAGTTTCTTCTTAGGTAAGAGATTAGAAGTCTAGTTACCAATGACTTAGCTTTTAATTTACAGGTTTAATTGCAAGTTTATCAGCTGATGGCTTCAAGAGACTGAAATGCTCTCATAATATTAGTACAGAATTTGCTACAATTATATAAAATACGAATTCCCTATTCCACCAAAATAATGGAAAACATGAGACTGAACATTTCATGTACTGTTAATCAATTTTTTTCTAAATTGTATAATGCATCAACAATAAAGTTTTTTGTGTTTGAATTTTAAATCCAGTATTAGGATATGGTAGACAGTTGACGCAATTAATCATCCGTCTTTATGGCAAAACTTGTAAGTAACATTTTCAGTGGAACAAGCATATTTTGTTGGTCACATAATTTTGCTAATTATTTTTTTATTTAAGATTTTCTAATAAAAGCATTGTTTAATAGTGAAGAAAATTCGAAATCTTAAATTTCTTAAAATTTAGATGCCTTTAATAAATTTTAAATTTGATAAAATTTTGTTTAAAAATGAAATTATTTTTAGTTGCAAAATTACGAATGAGACAAACCACATTTCTCTTCATTTTTCTCCACATTTTACGATCATAGAAAGATAAAACACTTTGATACTCCAAGACACTTCATAAAAGCTTTAGAAAGTAGCAAAGTAGCTTTCATAAAACTTTTATGTTTTGTTTGCAATCTTTTAAGATCAAAACTACAAATATACTTTCAATGTAATGCCAAAATCCATTCCAACATTCTTTTATCCAACAAATCACAAACACTCTCAAACATACGAACTGATTTCATCACATTCTGTTTTGAATATAACAAAGCGAATTTTTGAAGTCTGAAAATCAAACAACACAGTTTTACCGTTGATTCGAGTGAATATAAAACATCTCGTCAATGGCTGTTCTTGAAACATAAGACCAGCATTGCTCCTGTGGATGAAGTGTAAGGAGGAAATGCTGTGCTTCTCTCTCAAATACCTGCCATCGACGAAACTAGATTTACTAATGCAGAGCTCAAATGAAAAGAAATAGACAGCAACAGAGAAGATATAGGTTTCTTTTCCCACCATTAAGGACAATTTTCTTCCGTATTTTTGGTGATAAACACTGTCTGTATGGTAGCACTTTTATTTAACATGGCGTGTTTCATGTTTGTAAAGATTGAATTTTGTAATCGAGTGTTCATTCACTCATTTTCTCATGTGCTAGAGTTTTGAAATTTTGTACGCGTGTGTTTTTTGAGGACAATTTACTATTTTAATATTTTCAGAACATAATTATTTGCCCATCAGCAGATTTAATTAAATTATTGTGTACGTGTGGCGCACCTGGTATTAAATTTGAGAGAAAAATTCATTCTAAGATTCCATAATTTTAATAAGGATTTTTCATTTAATACTAAAATATAAAAATCAGCTCAAATAAAAAAAATTCTTCTTTTTAGTGTACTAATAAAAATATGTTTTTTAATTACTAGCCGACTTCGGCGACCAACTTGTTCGCCGGGAATATGATTTTTATATTCATGGTTCCTTTAACGACGTGATTTTAAACTTCAGATTGTGGTAGATATTTAACCCATGTTATTTTAGTTGCCTTGCACCTGATCTGTTCATTGTCTACATAAATGTCTCTAATGGATTCAAATAACTGACTATGTCACGTAACCTCTAATTGCACGTTGTTGGCGCCATCTTCACTTTCCCATTCCTCTTGCAAAATATGCATTCGATTTCAACATTAAAAGGGCGCAGTACATTTTATGGCCAGCGGCATGTCGGCTGAAACATACTGAAAAAGGAATGAAAATATAGCAACCATAATCATTCAGCTTACTGGATATATTTCTCAATATACGTAATATCTCAGAGCTTGGCTTGCAGATTCCAAAAAATTTTGATGAAATAAAATATGATAGCAAAATGTATTAGGATATTACTTAAACTTTCAACAATGAAAGAGAAACACGCAATTAAATATTTGTTTAAACAATCAAAACTGTTTCATTGCGTTGCAACAATGAAAAGTTTTGTTGCAAATTATACCAAAAAATATATTTAAAAAATTATTAAAATTAGAGAATAAGATTGTACGGCAACTTAATTGATATCATTAGAAAGGTAATTTTTGGCAATTTGAAATAGTTCAAAAATAATTTTTGTGCTGTAATATGTTCCAAAGTTATTAAGGAAAAACATCGACATTTCGATTAATACTTAATTAATTGAAATTTCAAAAAAAGGGTTCCGAGGTGCACATTCCCACCCTCCAAAGTATGTTAATACCAAATTTTGTTGCTCAAGGTCCAGCGGTCTACCCTGTAGAGGACCAACACACGGACACACACACATTTTTCTTTATTATTAGTAGAGATTGCTATCGAATTTTAGGTGATTTCCATATCATTTGTTATTTTGAAGTTGATTTATTTCAACGTTTTACTAAAAACGGGTTAAGCTTTAATTTAAAAAAATTAGATATTGAGATTTTATTTTATTTATTTGTTTAAAATTTGGACAAATTACGAAGCTAGACTCATGACAGAATTTACATCTTACAAAGCGTTTTCTATTTAAATCAGTTTTTTTAGCAGATTATTGTTGAAGACATTTGAAAAAACATTTTTAAACTTCCAAGCTACCTAACAGGCGCATTTCGCTCTTTGTATTCAGCTCCAAAAAATTATAATTTATTCGTGATTTTTTTAAATCAATGTTTAAAAAAATGTTCAAATTGCGAAGATTCAATGACATGTCAAAAGTATGGTTTATCTATTTGATAAGCTCATTTCTCAAAGTTGAAGTTATTAAATCAAAATAAGTTCTGATTATTAAAATTAATAAAAATAATAAATTCTATTAAAATTAATAAATTCTATCACAAAGAAACACTATGTCAATATCCGTATTCGAAAAAGTATCAGATCTCTATCTAATATTCCAAGAAATTACAGATATTGGAAATCGGATGATAAGTTTTTCATCTTTTGAAAAACGAAAAAATACTTTCCTGGCGTCTTATTTGAACTGCTCCAGTTGAGGCAAATTATTTTTATTTTAAAGTTAAATTCATAAGCCATTCTTCAGGGACAAATATGCAATATTTTATAATTCTCTTAGATTATTTAGAGAGAAGTGGATACGTTTTCGTAAAACTAAGTTTTTAAGAAAATGATTCAATAAAATAACCAGAATGAAAATGCTGTTAAATCCTGATACTCAAATGAAAACTAATTGAACTTATGATGACAAAATATACATTTAAGCTTTATTATTTAGGGTGGGGTGGTGTGGAGAGGTTCATCCAAATTATATTTCCCTCTTAAAATCGTAAAATTAATTCAGCAACTTTTCTCATTTTAAATTTTCTTCTAGCTGAATATAATTAAATAGGTGACATTTTGAAAGCATTTGTTTCAAAGATTTTTGAAAACGCTAAAGGTAATTACTAACATATCTGAGTCTGGAAATCATACTTTACGACATTTCACCATTTGAAAATCGTTCTTTTAACATTCATTTTGCACACAATGAAATCAAAAGAATTATAAATGATAAATTTTAAAAATTGCCTTCTCTTCTGGATTCTGTTTCACTGACGAAGAAAGTTCAGTGAAAATTAAATTAATACACTTTTGGCATTAAATTTGTAAGGAATGAAATTTAAAAAAATTACAAGCTATAAATTTTATAAACTTGGTTCTTCTTCTGGGCTCAGTTTCGTTGACAAAGAAAACTCAGGGAAAATTGAAGTATATCTTATAAGATTGCATACTTTATCATTGCGATTTGAAGTACATACTCTGATCAAACATTATTAGAATTTATACAATGAATTTTATATTGAAATATGCATATTGTTATTCTCTTTACTAAAACTCATGATATACAATACTAAAAATGAATTTCGTCCTGTTAAGCCAGTTATCTAGCATAAGGTTATCCAAAAAAAACTTCTGTTGCCTAGAGCAAATTTATGCATTTAGTTCACGTGAGGTAACAAATGAAATTTTGGAAATCGATAAATCAATCATGCATTATTAAAATTTTTGTAATGCTGTTGGGATAGCTGTGTGGAATTTCGGCTTGCCAGTCAACACAAATAGAGGACAGCCTTCTTTGAAAAGTCTTTTTGGAAATTTTCCCTCCCTTATACTAGGGCCGTGTTTTTTGAACCTCCGATGGACCATAAAAAAAGAGAAGAGTAGAGAAGAATATAAATTTAATACCAAAAGTTATGTTCAAACATGGTTACTTTTCGACACAATTGCCGTGAAGATTCAGGCATTTATCATATCCGTGGGCCAGGTTTCCGATTCCATCTTCGAAGAACGTTGCCGCCAGTGATGTGAGATGGGCCTTAACGTTGCTTTGAATCTCCTCATTTTTCTGGAAGCTTTGGCCTCCTAGCCAGTTCTTCAATTCAGGGAAGAGATTAAAATCACTCGTTGATAAGTTGGAGTAATATGCCGGCGATCAGACACGTCCCATTTAAACTGCTCCAGAAGCTCCTGGGTTACAACAGCACTGTGAGGGTGGGCGTTGTCGTGAATGAGGACAACTCCAAAAGTTAGAATGGCTCTTCGCAGTTTTAGTGAAGACTGATAAGAAATAGCTGCATTGAGCGTTTTCCACAAACCAACTTTATGTTTGAAGAAAGCGGCTAAAACTACGCAACTCGCACTTGGCGGGAGCATCAATTCTACCAGCCATGTTTACGCGCTGACAGCTAAGCTTAAACTGGCTAGCTATCGTCGGCAGTAGTTATGGTTGTGGTTAGAGACATGCATAGTAGGGCGGAGCGAAAAAATCAAAATTTGTCCTATCAAATAACACTAGGTGGTAAAAGTTGTCTATTGACTAGCGTATCACTGCTGAATTTTTTCAGAATTTTTGCACTTCTTCATTCCCCCCAAGAACATCAAAATTTTACTTTTTACAAAAAAAATCGCATATTTTATCATAATTTTTGCTGTAATTATTTCTAAACTCACTGACCTAGCAATCGAAAATAAACAATTCCCTTTAATTATAAACTATTAATTATGCCATAAAATAAGCACTATTAATATGCACTAATTAAGCTTTTTTTTATAACTTGCTGGTTTCTAGAAGCCACCAAGAACTAACCACGTGGAGGTTGTTGGATATCAAGTTCCACCCGCGCCCATCCCAACCACCCTGCCTCGGAGCATTACTTGCATCTACTTATCAATTATACAGGGTGTCCAGCGAATAGGACCCTGATTTCAAAACTAAATATCCCAAATATCAATAGAAGAATGCGGTAAACGGTATGTTTATTAGCTAAGCTGTAAAAATGTTATACAGAAATTTCGAAAATTTAGTTACAAAAACCGTTAATAGATGGCGCTGTAATCGCAACACTATAAATTGCTTATAAATTGTGCTTCCAAGTCCAGAGCGATCAGTTCTACCGCTGAATCGTGAAAGGAGAATAGCGTAGAGGTTGAAATCATGTATTCCATTGAACAACGTGTTTTTCTGGAACTGGAATATCACAGATTAGAACGCAGTCCTACCGCAACAAGGCGCAGTTTTCAAAAACGATTTAATGTTCCAAAAGGACCCGATGCAAAACCCATTCGCAAGCTCTTCGCCAAATTCGAACGGACAGGCAGCGTGGATGATAATCGAGTGGGAAATGTTGGACCCAGGCAAACTGTAGTCACTTCTGAAAATGTCGTGAAAGTTTCTGAAATTGTTCAGCAAAACCCAAGGAATACTGTCCGAAGAATTGCATCAGAGACTGGTTTGAAGCGTTCAAGTACGCAAAGAAATATTGAGAAACAGCCTACGGATGTATCCATACAAAATCCAAAGCCATCAGACCATACTCTGTGCGACAAAGGTTTGACAAAGGCGAACGAGATTCTCAAGATGATTGATAATGAAGGATTTGATGTTGGCTGCATCTGGTTCACAGATGAAGCACATTTTCACTTGAATGGATTCGTGAATAAGCAAAGCTGGAGATTTTGGGGTTCCGAAAATCCGCATTTGTGTGAAGAGAAACCATTGCACTTGCCTGAAGTTACTGGCTGGGTTGCAGTATGCAGCAGAGGCATTATCGGACCTTTTTTCTTGCGAGAAACGATCTCTAGTGAACGTTACATTACAAATTTGGAACAATTTGTCAGCACACGTTGGAGGATCAAGAATCGAGTGGTTCATGCAAGATGGGGCTCGACCACATCGTACAGAAAGGTGTTTCGCTTTCTTGATGAATATTTCGGGAATAGAGTAATTGCGTTGGATTATTCCAAATTTACTGGCACAGGAATGTATTGGCCTCCATATTCGCCCGATCCTTGTGACTACTTTCTGTGGGGCGCATTGAAATACACTGTCTACGGGAACCATCCCTCTACGCTGGATGAGTTTGAATCGGCGATTTGTGTGGCATGCAATTTGATTTCCGTTGAGACATGGAAGGATGTGATGCCAAATTTCATTCTTCGTTTACGCCACCTCATTTTTTCGAACGGTTAACATTTTGAAAACATTGTGTTCTGATTGCAAAGACTTCTTGACTTGACTTTTTTTAGACTGCTTGCAGAGGACAAGTTTTTCGGCTTACAGCGCCATCTGTTAACGGTTTTTGTAACTAAATTTTCGAAATTTCTGTATAACATTTTTACAGCTTAGCTAATAAACATACCGTTTACCGCATTCTTCTATTGATATTTGTTTCTGAGATATTTAATTTTGAAATCAGGGTCTTATTCGCTGGACACCCTGTACGAGGTTTGTAATCTATCTTGGTCACAAAAGCCGGCATGCTTGTCCTGTTTACAATTCTTGCACTGACGTAGCTATCTCGGGCAGATCTTCCACATAATTTGCTAGTATAGATCTGATTTCACACACACATTTGCACTGCCTTGGTGCGACAGAGAAAGTCTCAAATAAGCGCAAGAAGGGGTGAACTTTCTTCTATGCAAGAATGCACGTCTTCTGATAGATGTCGTGTCTAGGGTGGTTTTGTTACTATACATTGTTGTCAGTTCATTAGGTCAACATAATTCTCAAGCACTGAAATTAATTTTTGGTATTTCAAATTTACGGATAGATGATTGTCGTGATTTTCTTACCAATGCAGAAAGAATTCTACGCATACCTAGCTTCCTAATGTGTGATCTTTTATCAGTAACCATAGCAATAAGTAAGAGCTTAGCATAGCATAAGTTCTGGTTGTGCGAAGAAACCATTGCGCTGAATTGTTGCATCCACAGTTATTAAGTTCATTGCTTAGGTACACTGAGAAACATATAGTTCGCTGTAGGTGAACGGGATCTTCCATGATGCTTAGATTACATTTAATATAAAACCGCATGGATGCAAAACTTTTATTATGAACCTAGCAATTTCCTTAAACTTTTCAGATGGCTCTCTTGTGCTTATGTAAAATCGAAACAATCGATTGGCAGTTGAGAGTCAGCTGGTATGTGACTATTTTTCATGGTTTTTCGGTGAGCAGTGGCCGAGATCATGAAGTAATGCTGATGCAAGAGCTGTAGCTGGTCTATTCGCAACTGCATATCTGTCGCATGTTCTTGCAAATGTTGCGAGCTTTAGCCTTGTTTGGGGAGTGGAACATGATGGAGTATTTTTGTCAACGGCAACGTCATTGTCAACATGTTTCTCTCCTAAGATTTCAGATGGTTTCAGCCCATTCAGCCGAAATTTACCGAAGTGTGTTTTGACGTGAAAACGTCTTTCCGCTCGTTACAGTGATAGTCGGTCGAACTTTCTTGTGTGACAAAATACCGTCAGATTTGAATCGCTAATAACTACGAGACTAATAATGTGAAAAGAATGGTACACCCCACAACGGATGGATCATATCTGTAAGAATTTGCCGCATAGTATTATTTCTGCCTATGACGTCATCGTACTAGTGTAGGAGCATGCGCGTGATTGTTATAAATTATCAAGTGTAGCGTGGAAACACGTTTAGCTAGGAGGTTGATTCTGGTGTCATTTTAAAGAGCTTGAGGAGTATTACTAGGACCCAAAGTGAGACAATAAAAATATCAGAATCTAAGTAAAAATCGGAATTATAAGAATATAATTAAAAATCGGAATTATCAGAATATAATTAAAAATCGGAATTATCAGAATGTAAGTAAAAATCTGTATTAAATTGAAAATTTCAAACTTCGCATGTTTTTTATTATAATATGCAGAGATTTTTTTAGAATTGTTCGAAACTTACAGAATACTTGACAATACGTAAAAAAAAAACATTGTATTAAAATTTGGATGCAAAAATTTGAATATTACGGGAAATATCAGCATTTGTAGTAAATAATGTTTTACTGCTCATACGCTAACTGTAGTTCTATATACTATCAACAGATGGCGCCATCAAAAGCTACTCGAAATAAAACATAAGAAAGGCGCAGTTTTGGTCCGCGCCGTAGATTTTTCGTTAAAACTTCGGGATAAAATCATAAAAAAAGTAATTCGTATTAATATGTAATTAATTATCAATCTATTTAATACAATATTTACACAGAGTAGTATAATGATTACAGAATATATAAATCACAAGTTTATCGTATGTTGCAAGGGGATGTGGTAGTTAGTCATTTATCTATTCTGTAATCATTATACTACTCTGTGAAAATATTGTATTAAAGAGTACATATATTAATTCGAAACACTATTTTTATGATTTTTTTTCGACGTTTTCACGAAAAATCTGCGGCCCGACCCGAACTGCGTCTTTTTTTTAAAGCTTGGTTATCGACTTCCTTGTAGCAGCTTTTTGAAGCTTTTGAGTGGTTTGTAGATCAACAGTACCAATAGTCATTGGCCGGTCAGATCTCTGGTTGATTATAAATTGTTGTTCTTGTAGTGGCACTTTCCGTGATTTCTCATTCCCGCGCAATTTAAAGTCCATGCATTTGCACGCAGCGACATCAGGAAGTTTTTTTGTTTCTTCTCGTAAATCTTGAATATTAGTTTGGAAATTTGGGAATCCTTTCGGCCGGGGTAAGATTTAATTAGCTTTTTATGTTCTCTTTTTTCAAAGTAAGTATTCTTATATGATGAAGAAGCTTTGTACCAAATTTCTTCTATCTTAATAGCGATTTCTTCACGGCAGCAAAATTTCTATACTTGTGGTTTGTAAAAATCTAATCTCTCTTTTTTTATCCTAATCCAATTATAGTACCGCAATATATCGCCACGTGTTGGTAGAACAATACAGATGAGATCTTTTGCACTGCCAATAATGGGACATTCAACCTAGTTTCTAGTATGAGCCATAGTTCCAATTTCTAACGCATAAAAATAAAATCTGCAATAGAATGCGCACACATCGAACATCGGCTACGGACGAAGCACACTCAAACTGAAAAGCCGAATTGTCACAACTTTTTGTTCTTTTGCTATACTGATGAAATATCTGAAAATTTGCTTAAAAATTAAAGCTTTGAGGCTCTTGCGGGGAATAAATATGAAATGCAAAAATTCTGAAAAAATTCAGCAGTGCTATGTAAATCCATAGACAATTTTTGCCACCTATTGTTATTTTATAGGACAACTTTTTGTTCTTTTGCTATATTGATGAAATATCTGAAAATTTGCTTAAAAATTAAAGCTTTGAGGTTCTTGCGGGGAATGAATATGAAATGCAAAAATTCTGAAAAAATTAATCGGTGATATGCTAGTCAATAGACAAATTTTTCCACCTAGTGCTATTTGATAGGACAACTTTAGATTTTTTTTCCCTCCACTCTAATGCGTAGTCGCCCACTGCTCATCCCCACAAACTACCACTTGTCTGCCTGTTTAACGGCTCGATCGGAGGTTGGAAAAAAAGGCCCTTGCATATCAATTTGGGTTGTGTAACTTTTGATCAATATGATGGATGGCGGTATGGTGAGACAGTTGCACAATCTTCTGTTTAACTGGCATTCAACAAGTAAAAATGAAGAAAACAATTTTTTTCTATTAATTAGAAAAGACGGTTTTTGAAAAAATGATTACTTCTTTTCATTACATGCAGAAAAAGAATACAGAGTGAAAAAACAGCATTACAATTCATTTACTTTTCGCCCAAATGTAAATTTGTAATATTTTTAACCGATTTAAAAAGGGGATACAAGTGATTTATCTTCAACATTGGAGATTATCGATATTTTATAGAAGTTCTGATTGATTGAGTTCTGACATAAAAAATTACCTCTCTAACTTCCTCTTAAAACAACTGTAGTTAGGGTAATTATATCCTACTATGGATATTTAACCTGTGATAAATAGCATTAATTAGCAGTCCTGTCTCACAGCTTTGTTTTATTTTAGTTTTCGACGCAGACAGAAAAAGGAGGTTTATGCTAACTATTTTATGTTCCGAAAGTGGTTAAACAAGTTTAGAAGTGCATTAAACATTTTTATAGGTGAATCTATCATGGCATTAAACATTTCAAGAGCCCTCCACTAGATATTTAAAACACATTGTATTAAGGAATTGAAACTAAGTGAAACAATTATTTCGAAATTTCAGAGGATTGCTATATATTTTGTTTAGTATTAGATAGGATTTGATCTATTTCATAATCTTTCACCATTAAAAATAGAAAGTTATTCAACTGTTACAATAATAGGAACAAATGTTAAAATAATAGGAAAATATTACATTTGACATAAATTTATACGCAAATTAATAAAACCTAATAGAATATAAAAAACTGCGCAAACCCTCCGCTGAAAAGTTTATTTTGCGCAAATTTCTAGTCTTTTGCAAACTTTGGTATAAAAATAAACATGGGCCCAACTATGGAAGTCATGTTATTATTATATCTCCTTCCTTGTTATTACATTTGTGTAGAGAATTTAATACTTTTTAGCTGCAAAAACTATACAGAATGATTTTAAGAATGAATGAATCAACTTTCATTTTTTTTTTCATTTTCCACATTTTCAAAGAATGATATGGTAACATATCTCATATCTTGAAGAAAATTTTAAGTTATCGTATCTTTCTTATCATATTGGACAGATATTTTGTTTCTTCCTTCTCTAGGATTTTTGTTTCGCATGTTTTATTCGCGCTTATATTTCCATATTCCTTAAACGTCCCAGAATTAATAAATACAAGTAACTAGCTTTAATATAAAAAAATGATGATGACATACTGCCCGAAAAATTCAATTTATATTTTTGCCTTGATTATTGCTTATAAAACTAATATGTAATAAAAAAAAACCCTGAAATGGTAAGAACAATTTATGGTAATTTTTCTTATGCCACTAAATAATTCTTGGAAAAGTTTTGGCAGCTTTCATAACATTTTGTCAATATTTGGATATGGCGATAACTATAACTAGCATGCAAATAAAAGTTTGTAGATAAATCAACACCTTTTATTTGGTATTTGAAATAATGGTATCAGAATGCGACACTAACACTTTCAACCTATGAAGGAATGGAACAGACACTTTCGAACCTATGAAGTCTGATAAAACACATATGATAAAAATAAGATAAATTTTGATACAGATCTGAATGTGTCTTAACTCAAACAAGGAGAATTTCACATAAGTTCCATCAAAACAGATATTTTCATAGCAAAAAAAATCCAGATTTATCTTATGTGTAATCCATAATTTTCATTGCTTTGCAGAACAGTAAAGAGCTTGAAAGTGGATATGATTAAATTTCAAAACAAGGTGTCTTCAAAATAATTAAATAAATAGAATGTTATGATGTTGAGAAAACTTTTTGTAAGAGCATCATTCCGGCGTTGCATCGCGCAAAAACACACAACCTGAAACATTTTGAATATTTTATTTAAGAACTCATTGCCTCACATCAATTTCATGTGCTTCATAGGAATTTAGAAAGACTTTTCGAACTACTCTCAAACATCCACTCTTCGTTATGAATTTTCTTATAGGTATTTTGAAATTTTCGATTTTTAATTTGAGCAGATGTAAACATTAAATACACATCAGAAGATACAAAAACGAATGAGATTAAATAGAAAAATCTATGCTATTTGAAGAGTTGTAAAACTCCTATTAAGTATAACAGAATAGAATTACAGATAAGGTTTTATAAATAAATGCTAACAAATTTTGAATAATAATTGGTTTTGCAATTTTAGGCAATAATAATAGAGTTTAGTATTTCAGGAATAATTTTTTTAAATTTATTTTTCCGCTACAAAGTACGCTTTATTGAAGTAAATAATATTTTTAAATATTTTTTTCTTTCTGCACCTACTGATTATTATATTAAAGAATTTTCCAAATTTGTAGACAATATGCGCGAGGAAAATGCTTGAAAAGATAAAACATTTTCTTTTTAAGCATTATTATTTTTTATTATTTGTAGCTGAAAAAGAAATAAAAACCCGAATGTAAGCATGCATAAATATATATGACCAATCACTTCTATACACTCAGATCGTCCAGTCTTTATTCGAGGGGTTTTTATTGTCCTGCCCTTGACTGATATTTTCCCTTTCTTTTTTTCACTTCGTTTTTTTAACCAAGCTAAAGGCTCGAAAGAGAAGGTTGCGGCTTTGAATCTGCACTTAAAACTAGTTTCTTTAAAAGGAAATTACCTTACATTAGTAGAACTCGAGCCATCTTAGTGAAGTAATACCTGTTTCTCCTCTTGGAAAAGAAAAATGAAGACTTCTTCAATATTAACAGAAAAATCGTTTTGTCGTAAAATGTCTTGTGAAATTTTGTGCTATCTTCGTGGTGCTGCAGCTCACAAGATCATTAGAAGATGTCTTCTTTTCTTATTGTCATAGTAATTGAAGATGGTAAGATCAACCTAAGTATCTTATGAATTAACCCTCTGAGTGGTTCGGTCTCCCTTGTAAAGCGATTCGAAAAGCGATTGTTCGAAGACCCCTTATCTGTTTTAAAAGTGCGCCCTCCTCCGAACAGAACATGTTCCAAAAGCGCAGCGGATTCAGTCTCTTCCCCCCTCTGATCCATGGGCAATCAGCAACCCCCTCGAAGGGACTAACCACAAGAATCCGTTCTATTCAGCTAGAAACCTATTCAAACTAGCCCTTACTGCTTTCTGAGAGCCCACCTGTTGTGTGATAAATTAACACTTCAGGTCTTCGAGATAGGCAGTTGGGATCTATTTTCTGCACATTGCTCGTGTCAACAACACCAAATGACAAAAATACACACCGGTTAGGCGCGTATACCTATTTTTCATGTTTTGAATATCTAATAAAGTGAACATTATTGAAGTAGCATAAAAGTTGATGATTTTTAAGATCTTTGTGATTTAAATTTTTTGCCGTTTATTAATATTTGTATTTTAGCTATTGGCTGTATTTTATATTAGTAGTTTTTTTTATATCCGTGACTTCACTTTATTTACTCGCCAGCATATTATTCTATGAATTTAAAATTAATTTACTAAATTTTAAGGATTAAAAACAATGCCATTATATATATATATATATATACATATATTCAAAAATTAATCAAATATTCATATATTCAAATTTTAATATACATATATTCAAAATTAATTAAATATAATTAAAAAAGTTAAAAAAGACATCAAAAATTAGTAAAAAATAATTATATATATATATATATATATAAAATTATTTTTTACTAATTTTTGATGTCGCAATAAAAGTTTTCATATTGCTTCTTGATTTAGTACTCCGTAAAAGGTAGAAAATTGAGAAGCGATCACAAATATAAACAGTGTTTAACTGGATTAATCCGTTTTGTATGCACATAAATACTTATTATATGGATAGTCGCATAATAATCTGTATTCTATAAAACCGCCTGTAATAATTAATACATATGAAGGATTAGAAATAACCTTCTTATCCCCTGAATAATGTTTTAAATTAACTAATACTACAAACCTTTTTTACTGAAACTTGTACTATATGCTTGTTAAGAGCACGAGTTAATAATTCTCAAAATAAAGTTTACGTTTAGACTAAATGTTAGAAGAAATAACGTATACATATACCGTTATTTAGCACGCAAGATATTATCTTTTATTATAATAAACGGAAAATTAATTCACCTAGATTAACAAAATTTGAAACTTTTATACTATAGTACCGGTCATAGAGCATCCCGTGGCCAAATTTTCAAAATTAAATTTAATTCTTTATTTATAACTTTTTTATCGAAAAGAAAGGTATATTAGAGTTTAGACAGGGCATTATAGTTTTATGAGCCTATTTAAACGAAAATTGGACCCTTATCTACAATTAGGGTTGCGTTTAGGAATTACCGTATTCAGAAACACGAAGTGTAAAACGAGGAGATATATCGAAATTCGAATTTACAATCAATGATTACAATACTTTCTCTTTGTATACTACGTATACGAGAAGGTAAAAGCAATCAACATTTTTTCAATCAATTTTACGAAAATGGGCCTTGGTACGAAGTACAAAATTGTTGAATTATTTTCTACAGATACTTTTTTACAAACTTGGTAAAATCGAAAGAATAGGGAGGAAAATCTACCACATATTCGAAATTAGTCAGGTTCCCTTTTGTGCTATTCAAAAACAGTTTTGGGCCTTTTCGTACTAAATATAAAGGGAATTTTATAAGCATAAAAATGACACTTTATTCTTTATACAAAATTTTAAAAATTAAATTATATATCTCATTCATGTATATCATACTACTTGGAAAATAAATATCTTGTTTACAGTTTTATAATTATCCATTCAAGTTCAGAATTAAAATAAAAACGTGTAGACAAATCTGAATTATATAAAAAAATTATACTTTACAAATTACAGCACACGCACACACATCCAAGATATTGCTATAAAACACATTATATAGTATGTGATGGTGGAATTTGGAAATAATTCAATGCCTGAGACTGCTATTATTTTTGGAAGAACTGTCCTTAAGCTTGTTAATATCGGATATATCAAAGGTTTGTAACACATAATAGTGGATTCTTGTCTCATAGCATTTATTAAAATTCACCTCAGAATTTGTATAAGATTTACCAAAAGCACTGGAATTTAAGCATTTAGATTTGATCACATATTGAATAATGCTTAATAGCAAATCAGCAAAACTGTAATGGTTCAAGGAACCAATGCATAAATGCAGTCTCTGAAGTAAGAAATAATATTTTCTTAGAAATAGTTTTGGGTTCTAGGAAGAAATACAAATTTTCAATGATAATTGAAATAATCTCTACACAGTTGAGCTGCAGATAATATCAGACTCTCAATAGGATTAGTATCAGCAGTATACAACGATGTTCCCCGATACAGTGCTTTTAACAGATGGTTATGTCTATCTGTACGTGAAAAACATGTGACATAAACAGATAGAGAATCAGTTTGAGAAAGGTCGTAGCAGAGGACTGGTATATACAGTGGCGATTTTTCGCACAGGTGTTAGAGGCGCTCACCTCGTGCATCTAGGGGGCCTCAAAACCTATTCGATCTATATCGTAATACTAAGCCGAAGATGAATTTTCGACATTGGGTAGGGGGAGGGGCCTCACAGCAATTTTGCGCCTGTGTCCCCATACTGACAAAATCCGCCAGTGGGTATAGCATGATTGATTCACTGAAGAAATACTTCTGACAAAATTCCTGTGCTCTTTAAGATCAGTAAAAGTTATTAAAATGGTATCATTGGTAAAAATTGTTAATTGACGACAAAATAGTGACACTTCATAGATGTTTTGGCCGTTCTCGGTGAGGAATACAAAAAAGTTTGGGGGCCGTTTCGTATCGTACCGTTCTTTTCGAAAATATAAAGCACATTTAACAAGCTTAAAACTGACCCTTTACTCTTCAAATAAGTTAAATAAAATAAAAAATGTCAAAACATATAGAAAATAAATATTTTATTTACGAACGAAATATTATTTATTAAAGTTCAGAATGAAGAAAATGGAGCAGATAAATCATAATTTTATAAAAAAAAATTACACCTTACAAATTACAGCATGCACGCATAAGATAATGTAATAAAACACATGATCTGGCAGGTGACGGTAATATTTTGAAATAATCCAAAGCCAGAGACTGCTATTATTACTGAAAGATCAGTCTTCAAAGTTGTTATTAGTGGATCTGGATGTATCAATGGTTTCTAACATATATTAGTGGATTTCTTTTCTCAGAGCATGAATGAAAATTTAACTTGCAGTTGGCATGCATTTACCGAAAGCAATTCAATTTAGCTATATAGTTTTAATCATTTATAGAAGAATGCTTAATAACACATCAGGAAAAAAATTGTGCTTCAAGGAACTAATGCGCAAATACAGTATTCGTATAATATTTTCTGAGAAATATTTTTGTCTTCTTTTATTTTAAGCAAGAAATAAACATCTTCATTGATTATTCAAATAAACGTAAGAGAGTTAAGCTGCAGATATTATCAGTCTCATAATAAGATTATTAAAAGTCTGATAAGATCACACACCCAAACATTAAATTTAGTCGATAACGTTTTCATCTAAACTATATTTTCCCCTGCCTTTAACAAAAAGAAAATATTTTACAATGTAAAAAATAAAATTTTTTTCCACTTTCTTTAATTTTTATTTCCATGTACGTTATTTTTTCAGTTCAGAGTGACCTAAAAATAAATTTCCGGCTAATAATTATTTAATAAAATGATAATTATCTTTCGGAATGAATTTTTTCATTGTAATTTTTATGAATTTAAAAGATATTTTTCTAAATAGTGTAATAATGAAGT